>CM053785.1:948711314-949026314 GCA_028749045.1 Cupressus sempervirens | reverse complement strand
TCATGTTCAAAAGTTAAAATATTTTTTAAAAGCTGATATTATTGATAATAATGATCATGAGGAACCGAATAACAGTTTTATTTCAAGGTCTTTAGGTTCACTAAATGGATCCTCATCAATTCGAAGTGCAAGTACAAGTTCTACAAGAAAGGTAAGAATATTAAGTGATATTTATCAAAGGAGTGAAAATCAAGCACATGAAGAAGATCTTATAGGTGAGATAGTAAATTTTGCATTACTTGCTCAAGATAACTTTGAACCATCTTGTTTTGAGGATGCATATACTAACAAGGTTTGGATGTAAGAAATGAAAAAAGAGATGAACTCAATTCATAGGAATGAGACATGGGAGCTTGTAGAGCTTCCACTTGAGTAGAAGAATATTGGCACTAAATTGTTCTACAAGATCAAGTCTAATAGTGATGGGAGTGTTGAAAGATACAAGGAAAGGGTGAATTCTTAAGGTTTCACTCAATGGTATGGTGTTAATTATGAAGAAAATTTTGCACCAGTAACAAGACAAGAGACTATAAGAATCTTGATCTCACTTGAATCTAAAAAGAAATGAAATATTCATCCTGTTAATGTAAAAAATTACTTCTTGAATGGGCACTAAGTGTAGAGCTATAAAACTAGTGCTTAAAGGAATACAATGGATAACCAAAACATTCAAAAAAATAGATTTAACTCACATATATGATTAGAAAAAAGAGAATTAAAGTACCAAAGTAGTCTAAGAAGGTGCAAACCTCTTAAACCAAGTAATCTTCCCTTTGATGCATAGATGTGTCTGAAAGATGAGATGTGTGCTCAATGACATTGCTTAAACTTCAATGGAGGATATGATTCAAAATGGATTTGTGGATGGATTTTTCCATTATGATGATATTTTGATAGTCCTTAGTCTCTCAAAATAGCATTATCACATTAGCATAGAAGTGGATGATATTTGTGAAGTGAGATGGAGGGTCAAGGTGCAAGGAAGGGGAATTGGTTAAGGAGGGCTAGGATGCAAGGAGAAGAGAGCACATGGATTGTGCTTCTTCAAAGCTCTAGCGTTGTGACAAGTGTAACAAAGGGATTGGATAGGCAAGATGGTCAAGATAGGTGGTTAGAGGGAGTTATGAGGGAAGAAAAGGGACGATGAGTCTGGAAAATAAGTGTAAAAAGTCTTTAAAGATCCTTTAAGTCATATAATAGCCTTTAAGGCTCTTGAATAGGAATGCAAGACTTTAAGGATGTAATTTTGACTTTGGTTTGGTTTAAGACTTTCTTAACCCTTGGTTAAAGTTGTGCACATGCTTAAGGAAGGGATTAGGCTTAGCTTAGGATGAGATTAAGAGGTAAGTGGTTTGGGATTTAACGAGGTAGGTTAAGTCTTTATTTGAATATATTAAAAGAGGATGCTAAGTCTTTGTTTGAATATTAAAATGGAGGATAAAGTCTTTGTTTGAATATTAAAATGGTTGGCGGGTGGAAGTTTTGACTTTAAAATGGAGGATAATGTCTTTGTTTGAATATTACAATGGGAGGTGGGTGGAAGTCTTGACTTTGGCTTGGGTCAAGAATTCTTAATTTAGGATTAAGGTTGTGCACATGGTTAGAGTGAGGATTAGGCTTGGATTAGAGGGGGATTAAGGGGTAAGTGGCTTAGATTTGATGGGATGGGTTAATTAGGTGGCTAAGTGAGGTTAGTATGTGTGAATGGGTTTGATTAGGGGTTAGGATAGGGTTTAGGGAGGCTTTTAGGATTTTAGATATTTTATTAAATGATTTATTTAATAAAATTGGGGTATGGAATTAAATTGAATAGATTTGAGGATTTATTCAATTTAATAGAGGAATAGGGATTTAATTGATAAATTAATTTTGGGTGATCATTTGATTTTATCAATTGGATTATAGTTAATTAAATTAACTAATTAACTAGGGGACGACAATAGATTAATTAAATATTAAATACTTAATTAATGATGCCTTAAGAGATGACTGAATAGGATTACTTAAGTGATGTAGTAAGATTTAGGTGTCCGCACTAAGAAGAGGAAGTATATATAGGACAGTTACAATGGTTCAAAGTTCAAGGAAAACGTGATCATGTCTACAAGTTGAAGAATTAGTTTTATAGGCTCAAAACATACACTGCATGCATGGTATGGTAGAATTGATCAGCATTTTTAGTAGAATGGCTTCTAAATAAGTAAGAGGGAATGCAAGCTTTACTAAAAATAAGAAGGTAATGATATTATCATTGTAAGTTTGCATGTTGACGATATGTTATATGTGAGGAGTTCAAAGGTGCCATGATGAATGAATCTAAGATGAAAGATTAAGATTTAATGAGGTATTTATTATGAATAGACATTTATCAAGATAAAGATGAAATTTTCATTTGTCAAACAAGTTATGCAAATGATATGTTATAAAAAATTATTCCAGTCCAATTCTTCATAGAGTTATATTGTGTATAGAGAATGGTGTTGATATTGTTGACGATTCATCATAAATAAGTATTGTTGGGAGTTTAATATTTATAACAAACACAAAGCCTGATATTACATATTCAATTTCATTTATTTCAAGGTATGTAAAAAATCCATCAAAAATGCACATCAAAGGCACCAAGATAGTTTTGAGATATGTGAAAAGCACTCTAGATTTTGATATTTACTAGTCTTCTAAAAAAATTGAACATGTTGGTTTTGGTGATTCAGATTGGGGTGGTAGTTCACATGACTAAAAGTCTACATTTAGTAATTGTTTTTCCTTGGCTCCTAGTAAACATGGATTTCAAAGAAATAAAGTATTTTTATCATCTCTTCTAAAAATGTAGAGCATGTTGCAATCACTTTAGTAGGCACACAAGCTTTATGGCTCAGAAAAAATCTTGAGGAAATTTGAGAGATAAAAGGTCGACCTATAATGTTTTTTTTCTGGTAGCATTAGTGCTATTAAATTAGCCAAGAATCTTGTTCATCACAACAAGAGAAAACATTTTGATTTGTACAAAACCATTTAATTAGAAATTTGGTGCAAAAGAAAGAGGTTTAATTGAAGTAGATTAACACAAAAGAATAAATAGATGATAGCTTTACAATTGCAGTTACAAAAGATCTATTTTTGGTACATAGAAATCAGATTGGGATTCCTCTTAGCATCATGGGGGTATTAAGATTGATGTCATTCTTAACCAACCCATAAAGACCATGTAGTCTTCTAGTCTCCAAATCAGTGAAAAATATTTTGTTTTAATTAATCATCCATTTTATTTTAATAGTTTTTTAGTTGAGTAATCTTTTAGTTACAGTCAAGGAATAAGAACATGTTTTGAAAAAAAAAAAAAAACTCTTTATTAGGGATTCAAGGATTTTTAGTAAAATATGTTGTGCATGCATTTCATTAGCTATATTTATGAGTTAGTATAGATATATAACAAGAATTAGCTTTCAACATGAAGAATTTGATGGAGATATAGACTTAATAATAGAGATGCAATTTTATATAGGCATAATGATATGTTGCACTAAACCAAATATGGTTATTTTTCTCCAAAAATAGAGCATCCTCTATTTTTGAACAATTTTTAATTTTTTTTCCTCTATATTTGTTTTATTAATAATTTTTTCTTTTCACATACTATTTTTTTATTTCAATACAACTTACAATATTTAATGAAGAAAATGTAGAGATCAAGACATACTAGATCATTATACCCCATCAAATGATCCTCCTAAATTCATAGTTGTACACAAGCTCTTTGGAATAAGTGATATTGACAAAATCCTTCATGTATAAATTAAACGTTTTTCTCACCTTTTTCTAATTTATTTCAATGAATGGAATAATTTGATTAATTAATATAATGGATGGATTTATACTTAAATCTACTTAATTCCAATTTCATTCATTTATAACAAGATATTCTGGTAGGAAAGAGAGAAGATGATATAATGAGTTTAGTATACATATGAGGTTCAAGATTGGTTGATCAAATCTATGACTATATTGGTGTCATTTTTTGACTATGCAACAAACTTTCCAAACTTTCACATTTTGCTCCAGAATCTCTCCAAAAATTGTCCTAACTCTAAGCCTAAAACACTCTATTTATACTTGCCAAAATGGATAATATATCATTCTTTGATGTTACATAAGAGGAAGGCCAACCTAACAATGGTCTAGACACATCCTAAGAAAAAATATTAACATAAATGTCATAATTGAAATAAATCTTGCAAGTTGGCTCACACCAAAAATGTAGAAATCATGTCCAAAATGCTAACACTCAGCATAAATAGAAAAAAATAGCATATGAATTTTCACTCGACATGTGCTAGGTAACTTGTCACATGAAGAGTCACTCAGCATACACTAGGTAACTTGGAACATGAAGGAACACTCAATCAACACTAGATTGCTATAGTAACTCAACATCCATTAGAGCTATAGTAACTCAACATCTATTAGAGCTATAGTAACTTGACATCCATTAAAGCTATAGTAACTCAACATCCATTAGAGCTCCAGTAACTTGGCATCCATTAGAGCTATAGTAACTCAACATCGATTAGAGCTATAGTAACTCAACATCCATTGGAGCTATAGTAACTTGACATCCATTAGAGCTATAGTAACTCAGCATCTATTAGAGCTATAGTAACTTGGCACCAACATGCAGGATGAACAAATATGAGTAGGATAAGAAGGCAACCTAGGATGCTCCTATATTAGACAACCAAGGTTGAAAGGAATGATTCTCCTAAATCATTGAGATGCCAAAATCTGAGTTGAATCCAATTCATATTGAAAAATCCATGAAGCATCTTCAATAGGTCTATTCTTACACTTCACCAAATATTCATAGTAATATCTTCCTCTTGTGCTCTTACCAACTCTCTAATCCAATATACGTTCAACTTCTTCAATCTGCTTCTTAGGATAATCTTTTGATACAACAACTTCATCATCTGACTCATGATACTTATACAAATCAGCAATATTGAATATAGGAGAAATATCCATGTCATCAAGTCACTCAACTTCATGAGCATTACCATTGTCAAACTTCTTCAAGATCTTACAAGGTCCAAACTTCTTCATCTTCAACTTACTATATGTTTCAATAGGAAATCTTCCTTTCTTCAAATGAACCATCACCTCATCTACTACTTCAAAGTCATGATGTCTTCTAGACTTATCAAAATTCTCCTTATACTTCTAATTACTTTGTTCCAATCTCAACTTCACTACTTTATGCAAAGACACCATAAAATTAGAAAATTATTCTCTTGCAATACTTCTCTTTTCTTCACCAAAAATATCATTGAAATCTAATATACCTCTAAGCTGCATTCTAGTAACAATCTCAAAAGGTTTTTTCCATGTAGTCCTATTTACAAAATTGTTATATGAAAACTTAGCTTGTGCCAACGTTACTTCCCAATTACTTGGCTTATCTCCAACTAAACATCTTAGCAAATTACCCAAGCTTCTATTCAAAACCTTTGTCTATCCATCTATCTATGGATGGAATTTAGAACTAAACTTCAACTCAATACCCATCTTCTTCCATAAATTCTTCCAAAAATAACCAAAAAACTTACTGTCTCTATTAGAAATAATACTACATCTTGGTAATCCATGAAATCTCTCAATCTCTTTAAAGAAAAGTTCAACAACATGTTGAGAATCTGATGTCTTCTTACATGGTATGAAATGAGACATTTTAGAAAATGTATCCACCACAACAAATATAGAATCATACCCCTTCACTGTCATAGGCAATCCAAGAACAAAATCCATACTAATGTCACTCCAAGGTTTCTCAAGAACAGTAATAGGTGTATACAAACCAGTACTTTGACTTACCCCTTTTACAACTTGACAAACGCCATAAGTCTTTACAAATTTTTTAACATCTTTATATATTTGTGGCCAATAGTACTTCTCTTTCAAAAAAATCAATGTCTTATCAACTCCAAAATGTCCAACCAATCCACCACTATACTTTTCCTTAATTAGATTAACTCTCATAAAACTTCTAGGGATACACAAGTGAATACCTTTGAACAACATGCCTTTGTGAATGAAATATTCATCATACTTATTGATGTGATCTATCAAATTTGGTGCCTAGCACTCTCTCCACACCTCAAAAAAATCAAGATCAACATCATACAACTCTTTCATTTCATCAAAACAAAGAACTTCAACCTTCATTTCAGTCAACAAAGAATACCTTCTACTCAATGCATCAACAACTCTATTAGTAACTCCACTCTTATCCTTAATAAAAACTTTGAAACTTTACAAGCACTCAATCCACTTCATATGTCTTTGATTCAGTTTATGTTGACTTTCCAAGTACTATAAAGCTTTATGACCAGTATACAACAAAAACTCCTTAGCAATCAAATAATGTCTCCACTTATTCAATTCTTGAACAATAGAATAAAATTCTTGATCATACACAAAATAACCCCTTTTAGCATCATTTAAATTTTCCACTAAAGAAAGCAATAGGTTTACCTTCTTGAGTTAATATAGGTCCTATTGCACTACCACTTGCATCACATTAAACTTGAAATACCTTATTGAAATCAAGCAAAGCCAATATAGGTAACTTAACAACCTTTTGCTTCAAAGTCTCAAAACTCTTATCAGCTCCATGTGTCCACTTGAATTCCTTTTTATCTCCTCTCATTGTCTTGGTCATAGCATTACAAACAGAACTAAAATTCTCTATAAACTTTTTGTAGAAACTACCCAAACCATGAAATGATCTTACCTCACCCACATTCTTAGGTGTAGGTCATTCCAAAATTTCTTTTACCTCCTAAGGATCCATCTTCAAACCATCACCTGAAATCACAAATCCCAAATAAACAATCTCCTCTTGCATAAAAGAACACTTCTTCAAATTAATCATCAACTTCTCCTCTTTCAATCTCTGTAATACTTGTATAACATGCTAAAGATTTCCTTGCTCAATCTTACTAAATATCAGAATGCCATCCAAATAAATAATCACAAACTTACCCAAAAATCTTTCCAAAACTTCATTCATCAACCTCATGAAAGTTCTAGGTGCATTAGTCAAACCAAAAGGCATAACTGACCATTCATACAAACCATATTTTATCTTGAAAGTAGTCTTCCATTCATCACCTTCTCTAATTCTAATCCAATGTTAACCACTCTTCAAATCAATCTTTGTAAAATACTTTTCTCCACTCAAATAATCCATTATGTCATCCATCATTGGCATATGAAACTTATATTTAACTTTGATCTTGTCAATAGCTTTGGAATCAATATACATTGTCCATTCTCCATTCTTTTTAGCCAACAATACAATAAGTACAACACATCAACTCAAACTTTCTCTGATTAAACCCTTTTGTAGCAACTCATGCACTTGCCTATTAAGTTATTCATTCTCTATAGGTGTTAATATATATGGTGCTTTGTTAAACAAACTAGCTCTAGGAATTAGATCTATACAATGAATTGTACATGTCACTGGTGGTAAACCATAGGAATATCCTCAACAGTAATAGCCTTATACTCATTCAATAATTTTGTAATTTCTACTAGTAGTTGGCTATCACTGTCTATTGTCACTTAGTCATTACCAACATCTATTGCTCAGTCATTACTACCAACACTTAGACCTCTAAGAACTATCATAAGACAAACTTGGTTCTTCTTCAATTCCTTTTCAAATTGTTTCCAATTAACCATGCAAACTTTTATTGTAGTATCTGGACTTTCAATTAAAGGCAACAATATTTTCTTCTTCCCATTCACCCAAAGAGTATATTGATTCAATCTTCCATCATGTATAATATATCTATCATATTACCAAGGTCTACCCAATAGCATATGACAACAATCCTTAGGCATAATATCACACAAAACTTCATCAAAGTAATGTCCAATTTTGAACTTGACAAGGAATTGCTCACTTACCAATGTCTTATTCTCATCTGTTATCCATGAAGCATGATAGGGTTTAGGATGCTTTAGCCTCTGTAATTGCAACCTTGTAACTAGCTCTTCTGATGCCATATTTGTAGAACTTCCACTGTCAATGATCACTTTGCAACATTTTCTAGTCATCTTACATCTTGTCCTAAAAAGACTTCCTAAAATTGGTTCCTCATCACTTCTCTTATTACATAAGGTTCTTCTCACAATCAAATTTTCTCCAGCCTTAAGTCCCCTTGGTGAACTTTCATCTTCTCCTTGAATCACAACATTTAGGTTACCTTGCCCACTTTTAGAGGATCTACATTCAAAAGATCTATGTCCCTCTTTACCACATCTAAAGCAATTACCATGAAAACCACCTTTGAAATAAGAATTACCTCTTCATTAGTAAGAATTAGTACCCTCTCAGTAAGAATTACCACCTTTCAATTCATTCTTATTTTTGTCATCAATTTTCCATTCAAATTTTCCCTTGTTTGGCATAGAATTGTCAGATCTTCCATCTTCATCATAAGATCTACCTCTACCTATCTAGAATATACTACCTCTACTTCTTTGTTGTTGTTCATTCTTCTTTGTCAAGATCTCCTCAGCCTTCAAGGCATATTTGTATTCTTCTTCCACACTTTCCAACTTCACAAAACTTATTTCATCTTGAATTCTAGATCTCCATCCATTTATGTATCTTACAATTTTCTCAACATCATCATCCACATGTCTAGATATTATATCCAACCTATAGAATTCCTCGGTATACTCCCTCACACTCATGTCTCTTTGCCTCAAATTTTTCATTTTTCTCAACAAACTAACTTGGTAATCAATAGGAAGGAATTTTTTCTTCACCTTGTTCACCATCTTTAGTCAAGTTCTAATCTTCTCCTTTCCTCTCCTTTGTTTATTAGTTTGCAAATGCTCCTACAATAGTGAGGCATGACCTTTCAACCTAGTAACTACAATCTTGATCTTCCTATTATCAAGAGTGTTTTCATACTCAAAGAACTTCTTCATATTTGACATCAAATCCAACACATCATTAGTATCCAATTTTCCATCATAAGGAACAACTTCAATAGCAGGCTTTGAATTTTCTCAAAATAACACTCTCAACAACCTTGCTTCATCTTGGTCTTCTTCAAGTTCTAGATTAGGATTTGGTGCTACTGCTTCATCATCACTTACATCATGAAGATGTGTTCCTCTCCTCTAGGCTATCTCCACAGCATCTAATCTAGCTACAATTTGTCTCAATGTGTCCAATATTGTAGTATCAACATTTCCTCTACCTTGAACCATCTTTACAAATTAGGTTCCTACAAGATTGTAACCCCTCAGCAATTAATAGGTCAAATATACAAATTTGTAACCCTACAACCTAAGTCACTGAGGGTTTTACATGATCTAATCGCCACAAGGATGAACCTCATGCTTTGATACCACTTGACACAAGGAGGGTGAGGGATCACTAGGGCCAAATGTACACCCAACAACCCAAACAAACCTTGTAGAGTTAACACAACAAAACCAAACACATAAAGATAACAACACCATAGAGAGAGGGAGAACAAAAAACTATTTTGATTCATGAAAATATTAGTATACATGCCTAGTTATAAGTCCTTTTAGATTATGGCTAGATACAAAATATATTCAAGAAAAATGATCCAACACCAATTAGTAGCTCTATATATATATATATATATATATGCAAAAAAAATTCCAAACTTTCATGTTTTGCTCTAGAATCTCTCTAAAAACTTCCCTAACTCTATGCCTAAAACACTCTATCTATACTTGCCAAAATGGCTTATAGATCATTCTAGAATGTTACATAAGGGGAAGGCCAACCCAACAACTATCTAAACACATTCCAAGAAAAGATCTTAACATAAATATCATGATCAAAATAAATCACACAAGTTAGCTTGCACCAAAATTACTTCCAAAATTTTGACAGTCAGCATAAATAGGAAAACTCATCACATGAAGGTTCACTCAGCATACACTAGGTAACTTGTCACATCAAGAGTCACTTGGCATACACTAGGTAAATTAGCACTAGAAAGAACACTTAGTCAATACTAGATTGCTATAGTAACTTGACATCCATTAGAGATATAATAACTCGACATCCATTAGAGCTATAGTAACTCAACATCCATTAAAGCTATAGTAACTCTGAATCCATTAGAGCTCCAATAACTCAACATCCATTAGAGATATAGTAACTTGGAATCCATTAGAGCTATAATGACTTAGCATCTATTAGAGCTAGAGTAAGTGATTTCTATACTAGATTGCTATAGTTACTATATTTCTATACTATATTGCTATAGTTACTATAGCTATAGTTTCTAACTCTAGCTCTAATAGATGCTAAGTCATTATAGCTCTAATGGATGCCAAGTTACTATATCTCTAATGGATGTTGAGTTACTATAGATTTAATGGATGTCAAGTTACTTACTCATTCAAAATCTCCTAAGTGGGATTCAAAATCCATTAGCTATCTTCTACAACTCCTAACAGGGTTAGAATCCCCTAAGTGAGATTCAAAATCTCCTAACAAGGACTCATATGTACTGAATGTTGCAACAGATTACTAATAGGGTCTATCCTCTAACAAGGAATATTTATATTAGTACATCATCTTTTGGGTATCATCTGCACATGGGTTTTCCCTTTGATCAAGGGTTTCCCTAGTCAAAATATCTAGTGTTATTGTGTATGAGTATCCTGTTGTGGTTTTAGTTTATATTAATCATGTGGTTAAGATGTTTAAAGTTATTATTTGTGATATTAGTTGGATACCTAATTCACACCCCCCCAGTTATATCAGTGGACTATATATTCTAAGAATTAGCATCAGAGCATCACATCATTGAAGGGTAAGCTTAACACCTTTGGGAGATCAATGGAAAATATTTTTAGAAAGGATAGGCCTAGACTTGATGGGGCCAATTATGATAGTTATAAGGAGAAGATGAAGACTCATCTATTTTACATGGATCTAGGATATTGGATCTTGACAAAAAGTCAGAAGACAATCATTAAAGAAAAAGACCTCGAAGGTTGCAATGAAGAAGAAATAGATCTATTCATGTGTAATGTGAGAGAAAGAGAAGCTCTACTAATAGCTCTTCTAGAGAATGAATATGGTAAGGTAAAGTCACTTGTAACATCTCATGAAATTTGGAAAGCAATAGAATCTCCTTTTGAAGGTCATGATCATGCAAAGAGAATGAGATTATATAATTGGAAATGTGCATTTCTAATGTAGGATAATCTAGCTTGGATTTTGGTGGAGCTATATTTTCATGGTTAGGGATGTGTTGGAGACACATTGGGTAACCTTTCCTCATGATTGCATTGATATTGGATGGATGGAGTTGAAGTTTCAACTATTTGAACCTTGTTGTTGGAGCTACATTTTTCTAGTTTCTAGGTGCTTGTTATAGAGCATGTAACTAATTATTCTTAATGAATGATAATCTATGCACTTCAAGGTTCAAAGAGTTCCTAGATTAATTCCTTGTGTGAAGTGCAGAAGCTCTAACTCTTTATAGGTTGGGAAATATGGCAATTCTCCTACAATATTGATTTCTAGCAAACTGCATGACAGGTTTCTATGGGTGACTTTTAGGATGGATGTGCACTTTTCCTTAAGGAATCAAGATTTGAAAATTTAAGAGATTTTAGAGGACATAGATTTCCACTTATGGTTTGAAGTGTGAATTCTAATTCAATAGGAGCTAGGAGATATCATGATTTTACTTAGATATCAATTTTTGGGCATTTAATTGTTGTTGTAGGCTGACTTGTGGGATTTAATTTATGTATTTGCATTTAATTTGTATTTTGGGATGACTTGTAGCATAAATTTTATAAGTAAGGATCTTGTGGATCTTTTATTCATTCATTTAGAAGAGGAGTGAGTGTGGGAGAAATTGAAGGGAAAATTTTCCTGAGTCTATGAGAAGAGCGTCGAATGTGAGGAAGTTTATAGTAGGATTGTGACAAAATTATGAATGTGTGGATAGAGCATTAAATGTGAGATAGTCTACAATTCAATCATGGATAAGTTTGAGTAGAGATAGGCCTAAAACTAGAAAACAAGGAGATTCCTTAGTAGGCTTGCAAGCACAAGTTTATAATTCCCTGGTGGTTTTCTTCCAGATTGTTGTTATGTTACAGATCTAGGCTAGTTGGGATAGTGTTTGGGTTGGATCTTGAGGGATCTAATAGAAATAATTTTGTAATTTTCTATTTTGTATTTGGCCCTAACCCAGAAGGCCTTACAGCTGGGCATATTGCATGTAATCAGTTATATTTTATAAATCAAGTATTGTATGTGTGTCAGATCTTGCAATGTTGCTTCTTGCTATTGTGTTTCCATTGTTTGGTTGTATAGCTAGGGGTTAGGACATATCCTTTTGAGGATTCTCCTACTATAAACTATGTTAGCTAATATCAAAGAAAAGGTTGTTCCTAAGTGTGTAGAAAGATCACTGAAGCTAAGGCAGTTTGCACCAGGACTTGGGTTGGAGAAGTAGATCTAAGTTGGTCTTGACTTGGTGGTAGATTTTCTTTCTAGAGTCCTAGATTTTTTGGTGGCAGATTGACCTAGTGGTAGATTTATTTGGTGGTAGACTGTATTTGTAACTTGCAATTGTAGAGGGCTTACAGATGGATCAATGGATGCAAAGATGGAATATCAATCTTGTTGACGCATGATCATAGAGAGTTTTTGGATTCTAGATCTGTGATCTTGGACTTGTGATGTAGTTCCTGATCCTTCATGCAAGGTGGTAGGTTGCAATCTGACTTGCAAAGAGTTTGAGGTTGTCACAAGGAGCATAGGAAGGATTTTTTTCAGAGGGTTTACAAAGATCATGGAAGATAGCTCTGAGAAGATTGGACCCTATGATGACTGCAAATCTCTGTGATATAGTAGAGAGGAATTTTTTTAAGATGTGTACTTGGTTTGAAGCTAGATGGGGTGAGAAAGGAATTCCATAGATACTTGTGGAGTTGGAGTTTACCAATCCAGAAGAGAGTTGTTTACCAATCCAAAAGAGAGTTGTTTGACTAGTTAAGAGACTTTTTTATGAGAGAAGATGGCATGATAAGGTCAACCTGGAAGAGGTTGGTTTTGTTGACTAGATTTTGGAGTCTAATAGAGCTTGTAGAGAAGCTGTCAGTTATTATTGAAGATATTCCTACCTTTGTTGATTCTAGGATAGAGATTGGTTTTCATGATCAGTTGGTTGGATCTGACATGGAAATTGCAGAGCACTTGGTCATGGATGATCAAGTTGTTGTTGGTGATGAGTTGTGTGTTGTAGAGCATCTTGTTGTAAGCAATGAGATGGTTGGTCTTATGAGTTTTACGTTTGTTGATCAAGATCTACATATTGTTGCTAATGTGGAGTTTTTTGTTGTTGGTGTGGATTCACTAGTTGTTGATGTGGATGAGGGTGTGATGATGAAGCATTATGTTTAGTTTGTTCTTGGATGTGAGCATGCTGATTGGGTTGCTAATATTATTTGATTTTGATGTTTCAATGGATGGAGCATAGATGGTGGACATTTAGATTTTTTCTATTAACTTTGATGAAGTGAAAGTCTTCGGTAAAGATGAAGTTGGTTGTTGATCTTTCTTTGGGCATCAAAGTGTGGAACACACTTTTCTATTTACTTGGGTAGTCTAATGTAGGAGCATATAGCTTGAATTTTGGTGGAGCTATGTTTTCATAGTTAGGGATGTGTTAGAGAAACATTGGGGAACCTTTACTCATGATTTCATAGATATTGGATGGATGGAGTTGAAGTTTGAACTGTTTGAACCTTGCTACTGGAACTACATTTTTTTGGTTTCTAGGTGCCTATTGCAGATCATGTAACTAATTACCCTTAATGAATGAGAAGATATACAATTTATGGTTTGAGAGAGGGCCTAGATTAATTCCTTGTGTCAAGTTTGTAAATTCTAACTCTTTATAGGTTGGGAGATATGACAGTTCTCCTGTAGTATCAATTTTTGGCAAACTACATTATAGGTTTCTATGGGTGACTTTCAAGATGGATGTGCACATTTCTTTGAGGAATCAGCCTTTGAAAATTTAAGGGTTGTATAGGAAATATATTTATGCCTAAGGTTTGAATCATGAGTTCTAATTCAATCAAAGCTAGTAGATATCATGATTTCACTTGGATATCAATTTTTGGGCATTTAATTATTGTTGTAGGCCAATTTGTGGCATTTAATTTATGTATTTGTATTTAATTTGTGTTTTGGGACAACTTGTGGCTTAGATTGGTATAATTAGGGGTCTTTTAGAGCCTTTTATTCATTTATTTAGAAGAGGAGTGAGTGTGGGAATAGCTAAAGGGTGAATTTTCTTGAGTCTGTGAGCAGAGCATCAAATGTGAGGTAGTTTACAATAGGATTGTGATGAAGTCATGAACATGTGGATAGATCACCAAATGTGAGGTAGTCTACACTTGGATCATGGATATGTTGGAGTAAAACTAGGGCTATGGCTGGAATTGAGGAGATTTCTTTGAAGGCTTGTGACACAAGTTCATATTTCCTTGGTGGTTTTATTCCAGATTGCTAATATGTTACAGATCTAGGCTAGCTAGGATAGTGTTTTGGTTGGATCTTGAGGGATCTTGTAGAACTAATTTTTTAATTTTATATTTGTATTTATCCCTAACTCAAAAGGTCTTACAGCTAGGCATATTGCATGTAATGAGTTACATTTTATAAATCAAGTATTTTAAGTTGGTATCAAATCTTGCATTGTTGCTTCTCGCTATTGTGTTTCCACTGTATGATTGTATATATGGGGGCAAGGACATCTCCTTTGGATATTCTCTTTCCTTTGGAAGATGAATCTATAAGAAGTTATATTGGCAGAATATTAGAAATTGTTGTAGGAATTTGGTCTCATGGTGGAACCAAGGAAGATGATGAAGTCATATGGAAGATATTGAAAAGTTTGATACCACCATTCAAACATAGCTCATATGATTCATCTAGTGATGCTTTGCACTAAGGATTTCACTAAGGAAGCACTACTTGGATGATAAGAATCAGCTAAAGCATATCTAAGATAGTCTGGAGAACTTAAAAGAGTTGAAACAACCTGTAGTGCCTTGAACATTTGACCTAATTTGACAAGAAGTGCATGACATAATGCAAGGTAGGAGAATCCATAAAGGAGATGTACTAGCCCCAAGAAATTAACCACACAATGGAAACACAACACCAAGAAACAATAATGCAAGATCTAATACCAAATTATAATTCTTGATTCATAGATAGATAACTAATTACATGCAATATGCCTGGCTATAAGGCCTTCTAGGCTAGGTCCAAATACAATTATAAAATTAAAAAATCAGTTCTAAAAGATCCAACATGATCCAACTTACAAAAAATCTCAGCTAGTCCAAATACACAACTAGATAAGAACACAAAAAAGAATCCACACTTGTACCCACAGGTCCACCGAGAGATCTTCTAGTTCTTAAGCTGCAACTCTAGCTCTTCAAATTTACATCTATCCTTCCTTTTCTCCAAAATACATAATGATTAAAAGACTCCCCAAGACCCCTACTTATACTAATCTAAGCCAAAATTCAGCCTAGAATGCAAACTAAATACAAATACATAAATTAAATGCCACACGTCGGCCTGCAACAATAATCAAATGTCCAAAAATTGATATCCAAATAAAATTGCAATATCTCCTAGCTCCACTTGAATTAGAACTCTTTACTCAAATAATAGGTAGAATTTTGGTCCACTACAACCCCTTAAATGTGTAAAGGTTGATTCCTCAAGGAAAAGTGTGCATCCATCCTGAAAGTCACCCACAGAAACCTGCCATGTAGTCTACCAAAAATTGATATTGTAGGAGAATTGCCATATCTCCCAATATATAAAGAGTTAGAACTTGTACACTTGATAAAAGGAATTAATCTAGGGCCTATTAAAATACTAAATATTTCAGCTTCTCATTCATTAATTATAATTATCTATATGCTCTACAATAGGCACCTAGAAACTAGAAAAAACACAGTTCTAGCAAAATGGTTCAAACAGTTCAAACTTCAACTCAATCCATCCAATCTTTATGCAAACATGAGGAAAGGTTCCACAATGTGTATCCAACATATCCCTAACCATTAAAAGAATATCTTCACCAAAATCCAAACTTGATTCTCCTACATTAGACTCCCAAGGTAAATAGAAAAGTGTAGCCCACACTTTAATACCCAAAGAAAGATCTGCAACCAAAGGCTTCCACTTCATAAAAGTCAATAGAAAAAAAATCTAAAAGTAAACTATATATGTTCCATCCACTAAAACATCATAGTCAAATACATATCAGCAACTCAATCAGCATGCTCACACCCAAGAACAAATTGAACATAATGCTTCAACAACAACCCCTCATCCACATTAGCAACTAGTGAATCCACACCAATAATAGAAAAAAACTCCACATTAGTATAAATATGTAACTCCTCAGCAACATATGCTAAGCTCTCAACACCAACAATCTCATTGCTCACAAAAAGATAATCTACAACACACAAGTCACCACCAACAATAACTGAATCATTAATGACCAAGTGCTCTACAATTTTCATGTTAGACTCAACCAACTGATCATGAAATCCAACCTCTATTCTAGCATCAGCAAGGTTAGGAATATATTCAATAAAAAGCTCAAGTTTTTCTATAGGTTCTATATCAGACTCCACAAATTGATTAGAAAAACCAACCTCTTCCACCTTGACCTTGCCATGCCATCTTCTCTCATGAACAAGTCTCTTAATCACCCAAACAACTCTCTTTTGGATCAGTAGACTCAAGTTCCACAAACATCTATGGAATGCCTTCCTCATCCTATCATTACTTGGATTAGGCAAACTAGTTATTGAGCAAACTCCTCCTTAGCTCGATCATCCAAACTAACTTCAAATGAAGTAGTCATCTTAGAAAAATTCCTCTCTACCACATCACCTTAGGGACTAATCCTCTTAGAGCCATATTCCAAGATCTTCATAAACCCTTTGCAACAAATCCTTCCCATTATTTTTGTGAAAAAATCAATTTTTTTGCAATTTAGATCGTAACCTACCACCTCACATGAAGAATTAGGAACCACATCACAAGTTCATAACTATGGATCTGCAATTCACAAACTCTCTACGATCATGCCTTAACAAGATTAATCATCCATCTTTGCATCCATCAATCCATCCATAGGCCCTGTATAATTTCAAGTCAAAACCATGATTTTCCACCTCAAAATCAAGACATCTATGACTCCAAAAAGAAAATACACCAATGGATCAAGATATTCTCAAATCTACTTCTCCAACCAAGTCCTAGTGCAGACTGCCTCAACTTTGGAGATCTGTCTACACTCTCAAGAACAACCTTTACTCTAATACCACCTAATGTAGTGCAAGGTAGGAGAATCCCTAAAGGAGATGTCTTAGACCCTAGTGAATAACCACATAGTGGAAATAAAAAACCAAGAAACAACAATGGAAAACCTGATACCAAATTACAAGTTTTGATTTATAGATAGATAACTCATTACATGCAATATGCCCAACTGTAAGGCCTTCCATGCTAGGACCAAATACAAATAAAAAATTACTGTATCATTTCTACAAGATTCAACATAATCCAACTTAAAACCAATCTCATCTAGTCTAGATACACAACTGGATAAGAACACAAAGAAGAATCCACACTTGTAACCACAGGTCCATAAAGAAATCTTCTAGTTCCCAAGCTCCAGATCTAGCTCTTCAAATTTGCATCTATCCTTCCTTCTCTCCAAACTCCATAATGACTAAAAGACTCCCCAAGACCCCTATTATACTAATCTAAGTCACAAGTCATCCCAAAAACACACACTAAATATAAATACATAAATTAAATGCCTAGAAATCGATATTTGAATAAAATTGTGATATCTCCTAGCTCCAATTGAATTAGAACTCTTTCTTTGAACTATAGGTATAAATATAGTTCCTCTACAACCCATTTAATGCACAAAGGTTGATTCCCCAAGAAAAATTCCACATCCATCCTAAAAACCACCCACATAAACTTGTCACGCAGTCTACTAGAAATTGATATTGTAGGAGAATTGCTATAGCTACCAACCTACAAAGAGTTAGAACTTGTGCACTTGACACAAGAAGTTTATCTAGGTCCTATGTAAACAATAAAGTGTGTATATTCTCATTAATTAAGGATAATTAGTTATATGCTCTATAATAGACATTGAGAAACTAGAAAAAGCACAATTCCAGCAGCAAGGTTCAAACCGTTCAAACTTCAACTCAATCCATCCAATATATATGCAATCATGATGAAAGGTTCCCTAATGTGTCTCAAAAACATCCCTGACTATGAAAAGAATATCTCCACCAAATTATAAACTTGATGTTCCTGCATTAGTACAAGTACCTATGGATATTTTGCTAGTAGCATCAAAGCTAATGAAGACAAAAAGATTGAGGAAGGAATAGCCCTTCTATCGAGAAGAGAAAAAGATGATAAGAAAATATTTATATGTTGGACTTGTAATGAATTTGGTCATTATGTATCTAAATGTTCTAAAAGATATAAAGTGTATAAGGGAAAGTTTAACCCTAGAAGAGATAGAGATAGAAATTTTTTGTATGCTAAATGAAGACAAAGAATCTAATGAGAAAGGTCAAAGTGAAAGTGGCGATGAATTAGAATTTGTGGCTATCAAGGAAGATGATCTAGATAGAGAAATTAGAGAAGAAAGAGCTCTAGTTACCCAAGTAGAAAAGAAGTATGATTGGATAATTGATAATGGTTGTTCACATCCAATGATTGGTGATATGAATAAGTTTTTTAAGTTCAAGAATCATGATGGAGGAATTTTTAGAGTTGGTAAAAATACAGTCTTTCATATAATAAGAATTGGATCCATTACTCTTGATGTTAAAACTAACACTAATGATCTCTATTTTGTTAATGTATTAAAGCATAAATTTTTGAGTGTTCGACAGTTGGTGGAAAAAGGTTATCAGTTGTATTTTTTACTAAGAAGACCCACAATATCAAAGTTAGAGATGGTAAGATGATTGGAATTGGCACTAGATCTATAGGTATTGTATTTTAGTTGAATTGTACCAAGATGACATGTTTCATCACTAAAGTGGATAATAATTGGTTATTGTTGAAAGCATGAATTCTAATGATATTCCTATGGGGCAGTATTTTAGAAACATGATTAGATCATTATCATGATGATATGTTACATTCATATCTATTTTTATCATTGATGTCAACATAGCATTTTTCTATGGTATTTGACAAAAGAATAGTAGTAAAGATTAAGTTGGAACTATTAGAAATGCTTTATAATAATTGAGGAAGGTGTGAATCAGTTATTCAAGGTCCAAATGTCCAATTAAAACTTTTTCATCAAGTAAAGTGAGCCCATTAAATTGTTCATGCATCCAAGATTAAACTTTCCTATTTTAGCAAGTTACTAAAAATCAACATGCAAGAATAACATATGAAGAATCAACACATAACACAGTCATTTATGTGGAAACTCAATTTGGAAAAAACCACTAGTAACATGCTACTCAATTCTCACTCTTCTAAAGTGATGCCTTGTGAAAGGCCTACCTTATTAAAGGCTATAACACACTATTAAATGTGACCTAGTTAAAGGATTTAACCACCTTGTTAAAAGTGGGCCTAGTTAGAGGACTTTAGAACATTCACTTGGAATGCCACCCTCTTAAATTATTTACAAATGGATGTTAAATCAACCTAAGTCCATAAGATTTTACCCTAGTTGACACAATTTTTAGAGAGTATCAACAAGGGCTTTTGACCTGATACAACTCACAACTTAATTTGTAGATTTTAGATCTTAGTTTAGCTCACAACATTGCCTAGCTTTCAATCTCTACAACTCTGATAGGTTATCCTCCTTTCAAGCTTTGTCTCCTTGAGTCTCCATGCCTGATATACTAGCGTAATCTCCTATATGGCCACTTATTGAAGTAGAGTCTTTGTCCTCTATTCTTCCTTCTCAATACCTTCTCCTTGACATCCTTCAAAAGCTTTGCAATTTGGTACCCCAACAACTCTAACTTCTTGTTCTATGACTCCTTAAATAGAAGTTTGGAATACTTTTCCCTCTTGAATCTTTCCCCTCTTTCTTCTAGATCGAATGGATTAGGTAGGATTCAATGAATCTACCCCATATCTTGTTCCTTCTAGAAACATCATGAAAAATCCTCTTGAATTTTCTCAAAAATAGTTTACCTTAAATTCTATGTCTGTAGCTCATCATCCTTATCTGCCATCTAGTTCACAAAATTCAAGGGAACAAACTTGTTGGCTTAGATTTGCCAAATCTTTAACTTTTCACATAATACAATAGCTCGACACTATTGAAATTTTGGTGCTCAACATATACTATGTTACTTGGCACCAACTACATTTTACTAATGCTCAACACCTACTATGGGTTTACTTAGCATCCACTAAGTTTTTCTAATGGTCAGCACCTATTACTTTCTTGGCTCATTTTGTATCACTTGGCACACACTTGATATTGCATTTTCTTGGCACTAACTAAAAATATGTTTAGCATGAACTAGCTTGCTCGACACTCACTAATGACCTTAGTCAAGCTTTGCAGATAGCCTTGTTACTGCTGCAGTAGTAGAGCGGGAAATAGAATAAGAAAGGTTTATGTTTTGTATTTTAAATTTAATGTTTTCAATTAATGTCCTACATGTGGTGGCATACCTAGAGTAGCAGTTCGATGAGCTCTCCAGATATAGCCACCTAGGATCGAGTGTAGATTCTTTAAATTAGAATAGTTTAATGATTGTCAGATTCCAATAATAGGTAGTAGGCAGTTTCAGATTCTTATCCTTTTCTTGGATAGAAGATGAAAAAAAAAACATGTGGCCTACTGCATAATTGTCAGATTCCAATAATAGGTAGTAGGTATTTTTCGAATTCTTATCCTTTTCTTGGATAGAAGACAAAAAAATGTTTCTCATCCTTTTATTAGAAAAGGAGAGTTAGTTTTAAATAAGCCGGTTGGCTATGTAAGAGAGGCATTCGAATTTGGGTAATAGAGAAAGTTTTAGTTTTTGCCTTAGAAAGGATATAGGTAATCGACTATGGAGTTTGGCAGCAGTTCGATCTTGGGTGATGTACGTGCCCCTTGAAGTAACTCAGTTGAGTGATTATTCCTCCTGAGCTTTCCAATGTGTGGCTCTGCATCATTTTTGGTATCAGAGCTTGAGAGTTGTAGGTTGTGAAGTTATATGTTGAACACCCCTGACCAAGATTCCTCAATAGGGTCAAGCAAGATGGTGACCAATGCAGAGTTAGCAAAGAAGGTCGAGGATCAAGAAGAACTTCTCCAGAATGAGAATAGAGAGTTGAAGGGGATAGTGGCAGAACTAGCCAGTAAGTTGGAATATATGCAGAGTGTAGTTGAGAAGAAAGAAATGAAAAAAGAAATGGAAGAAGAGGAAGATGTACCCGACAGTGAAGAAGATAGAATAGCTGAGAATGAGAGGCCATTTTTTAAATCTTTAAAGGCTTTGAGAGGAAAACCCGTTGATTTACCTATGTTTATAGGAAAGATGGACATTGAATTAGTGTTGGAATGGATTGAAGCCTTAGAGAATCATTTTGAATGTGAGAAAGTTTTAGAATCGCAGCAAGTGAAATTGGCCAAGTCCAAAATGAAGGGAGTAGCCCTTACATGGTGGAATTTCATGCAAGAAGAAAGGGTAAAGGAAGATAAGAGGAAGATCTATTCATGGAAGAAGATGGTGTCAATGATAAGAGAGATGTATCTCCCTAAAGACTATGAGGTACAGTTGCATCAGAAGAGGCAGAATCTCAGACAAAGGGATATGGATGTCTGTATTTATACAGAAGAGTTTCAAAAGTTAAGTCTAAGGTCAAAATTTGCAGAACCTGAGAGTATCAAGGTAGCAAGATACCTAAATGGTTTGAGGATGAACATACAAGAAGAGTTGCAGTTGCTAAGTCCTAATGCGGTAGCTAAATGCTATCAGCTAGCTTTAAAGGTGGAAGAGAAAATCAAAAGGAGACAAGAAAATAATAACAGAGGTAGAGGAAGACAACCACTTAGAGGAAGAGGTACATTTGCAGGAAGGAGTCCAAATTTTCAGCCACAAATGGAGATGCATAATGAAGTTAATAATTTTGATAATTTCAGAGAAAGTTTCACAGGTAGAAGGCCAAATTTCAGAGGAAGATCACCAGGAAGGATGAATGGACCAATAAGATGCTACAACTATAATCAGGAAGGGCATATGGCACACAAATGTCTAGCAAAAGAAAGCTCTAGTACTCATGGCGAAGGAAGAATACATTTGACACAAGAATATTCAGACGGTTATGGTCATCCAGAAAAGGGGGAAGCACTTATGATGAGAAGAACACTGTTGCAAAGGCCTGTCAAAGAAGAACCACCACAAAGGAAGTCCATTTTTAGAACTACCTATAAATCTGGGGGAAAAGTTTGTAAGGTACTAGTAGACTCTGATTCTACAAAAAATTTTGTGTCTCTTGAAATGGTGGAAAAGTTAAAGCTGCCAAGAATACAACACCCGTATCCTTATAGAATATCTTGGTTAAATAAAGGGCAACATACTATAGTGGAAGAGCAAGCTTGGGTAGAATTTCAGATTGGAGCCTATAAGGACAGATTATTGTTTGATATTGTTAATATGGATGCATGCCATTTACTTTTTGGTAGACCCTGGCAATATGATCTCAAGGCACATCATGATGGAGTGAAGAATACATATACCATTACAAAGAATGGAAAGGTCATTGAACTGATACCTTTAGTTGAGCCAAGTCAAGAAGAATCAAAAGCTGTAGAAGCCAAAGTTATGATGATAGGTAAGAAATAATTCTTGAAAGAGGTAAAAGCAAAGACATATCCACTATTTACACTAGTTCCTGTACTCCAAGATAAATTATAGAAGGAGGCTGAAAATCAAACTGGGGAAGAAAATTCAGAGATGGAGTCTTCAAACTTGAAGGTGGAAGTGATAGAAAAGAAGAAAAGAGAGAAAGAAGAAAGGAGAAAACAAAGAGAAGAGCTAAGCAAGATAGAAGAGGAGATAAACAATTTGAGAAGGAAATGTGAAGAGAATGAAGCTAAGTTGAGAGAAGATAAAATGCAGAAAGAAGGAGTGCAGCAAGTAAATGTTGATAAGAAGAATAAAGAGGAAAGTCCTATGGGATTTTAGTGTGATAAAGTTATGGTTGGAACAATAATGTGTCTTTTGAAAATAGAGAAGAGTACAATGCTAGGAAATACTCATATGAAAGAAAATTTGGAGGCAAATGATGAAGCCCTAAAATCACATAGTGAAGTGAAATGTCAAGAGGAATGGCATGAAGATAAAGCTAAAGAATGTGTAACAGCAAGTTCTAAAGAAGAATCTGATTTATGGGAAGATTTTCCAGCCATCATGGGAGAATGGAAAAAGAATGGTGGTAGTATAGAGACTCAGAATGACGAAGTTTTTAAAGAAGAGATATCTAATGAGGTTATGAAAATAGAAGCTGAGATTGAATGGGTTTATGAGAAGGTAACAAATTCTGATTGTGTTTATGACAAGGTTGAAGAAACTCAGATTGAGAAATCTAATTTGGTTCCAAAAGAAGAGACTATAAAAAAGCTGGTTAACAGTTACGAACGGGATCAATTTTTCACATATTCTCTATGTACGAAGATGTGGTATGTTTGTGTGGACAAAAAAGAGCAATTTAATTGGAAAGTCTATTTGGTGGAATCACAAATGTATGTAGTAGTAAAACTCTTACATGGGATAAAATTGTTATTGGAAATGAATGATCAAAAGAAAATAGTTTTTATGTTATGAAATAGAGACAAACCAAAGATTAAGATGAAGGAAAGACAAATCCAAGGGAGTCAAAGACAAGAAAATGCAGGATTGCAATTGGAAGATGAATATAAGCTTAAACTAAAGATGAAGAAAGGTTTTTCTTTTCTAACATTCATTTTGGAGACAATATATTCAGTATCTAGTAATATGGAAGAACATCCTTGTAACAAAAGATATTTAGATGGACAAGGAACAAAGCAACAAGCACCATTTATCACTACAACACCTCATCTCAAGCGGACTTGAGATTCTTTCTACAAGGGAGTATGCTGCAGTTGCAGAGCGGGAAATAGAATAAGAAAGGTTTATGTTTTGTATTTTAAATTTAATGTTTTCAATAAATGTCCTACATGTGGTGGCATACCTAGAGTAGCAGTTCGATGAGCTCTCCAGATATAGCCACCTAGGACCGGGTGTAGATTCTTTAAATTAGAATAGTTTAATGATTGTCAGATTCCAATAATAGGTAGTAGGCAGTTTCAGATTCTTATCCTTTTCTTGGATAGCCGACGAAAAAAAAAACATGTGGCCTACTACATAATTGTCAGATTCCAATAATAGGTAGTAGGTGGTTTTTGGATTCTTATCCTTTTCTTGGATAGAAGACGAAAAAATGTTTCTCATCCTTTTATTAGAAAAGGAGAGTCAGTTTTAAATAAGCCAGTTGGCTATGTAAGAGAGGCATTCGAATTTGGGTAATAGAGAAAGTTTCAGTTTTTTCCTTAGAAAGGATATAGATAATCGACTATGGAGTTTGGTAGCAGTTTGATCTTGGGTGATGTACGTGCCCCTTGAAGTAACTCAGTTGAGTGATTATTCCTCCTGAGCTTTCCAAGGTGTGGCTCTGCATCAGTTACAACTTGTACTTCTAAAGTTTCTAAATGTGGCCTACCTCTGTATCTTTCAATGTATTATGAATACATCATTTTACCATTGTATTAACTGATCCTTGCACTTCATTACAAAACCATAACTCAACCTTTCCATTAGGTTCTTTTGTTACATCTTGTTGATTAAATCATCTTCATCAATCCATTAGAATTACTTTAGAATAAATAAGAGGGGGTGTGAATCAGTATTCAAGGTCCAAATGTCCTATTCAAACTTTTCACTAAGTGTAGTGAGCCCATTCAACCATTCATTCATCCAAACTTTAACTTTTCTAATCATCAAGCTACTATAAATTAACATGCAAGCATAGCACATAAGAAATCAACACATAACACAATGATTTAAGTGAAAACCTAATTTGAAAAAAACCTCTAGTAACATGCTACTCAATTCTCACTTTTCTGAAGTGATGCCTTGTGAAAGGCCTACCCTATTAAAGGCTTACAACACATTGTCAAATGTGACCTTATTAGAGGATTTAACCACCCTATTAGAAGTGGGCCTAGTTAAAGGACTTTGGAAGATTCACTTGGAATGTCACCCTATTAAAGGATTAACAAGTGGCTATTAAACCAACCTAAGTTCATAGAATTTCCATATCTAATACGATTACTAGAGAGTATTAGAAAATCTTGACCTGACTACAACATACAACTTATCTTGCAAATTTTAGATCACTTCTTAGCTCATACCCTTTCCTGGCTTTCAATCTATACAACTCTTGACAACTTTCACTCCTTTAAAGCTTAGTCTCCTTGAGTCTTCAAGCTCAATGTACTAGTGCAATCATCTCTTCATGACCACTCATAGAAGCAAAGCATCTGTACTCTTCCTTCTCCTAGATGTCTCCCCCTTGACATCCTTCTAACTACTTCACATATTTGGCTCTTCAACAACAATAGTATCAGTAGCTCTTAACTTCTTCGTCCATGACTTCTTAAATGGAAGTCTTGGAGTACCTTTTCTTGCTCAAGTCTTCCATTATTTAATTTCAATTCATATGGATTAGGTAGGATTCATTGCATCTAACCCATATTTTGTTTCCTCTAGAAACTTCTTGAATAATCCTTTAGAATTCACTCAAAAATGGTTTTCATTGGATTCTATGCCACTAGCTCATAATCCTTATCTTTCAATTCATTCAAAAAATTCAATGTAACCACTTTGTCAGTTCAGATTTGGTGAATCTTCATCATTTGAAATAATGCAGCAGCTTGACACTATTGAAATACTAATGCTTGGCATATACTATGTTACTCAGCATCAACTATGCTTTTCCTAATGCTCGGCATCTGAAGATCACTCAGCACCAACTAAGAATTTTCTGATGCTTGGCACTTGATCTTCACTCAGCACCTAAGGATCACTTGGCACACTCTAGGATTTTTTGTTACTTAGTTTCTACTGAGAATTTTCTCGGCACCCACTAATGATCTTAGTTTAAACTTTGCATTCTACCTTATTACAGCTTCTTCCTCCACTGTTTCTAAGTGTGACCAACCTTTGTATCCTTAAGTATGTCATCAATACATCATTTAAACATTGTCTTAACTGATCCTTGCACTTCATTACAACATCATAACTCAACCTTTCCCTTATGTTCTCTTGTTACATCTTGTTGATCAAATCCTCTTCATTAATCAACTAAGTGATAGTACTTGGATCTTATAAGAAAATATCATCCCTAGAAATAGCAGGTTTGACATCAATGAAAAAAAAATGATTGAAAACATTCTTCAACAACAATCTTCCTCCTTTGTAACAATCTCCCTCTTTGATCTTCAACAATGAGCTTTTCAATCAGATTTCCAACAATCTCCCTCTTTGGCATTGATGGCAAACCAAAATTGATCAACCATCAAACTAAACTATTCAACCAAATGCTAGCTAGGTTAGAACAGTAAGTCAATATGCCAAAAAATAATTGTAGCTTCACATCTCCTTCTACTATTCTGATTGCTTCATTTCTACTTCTCCTTCTTTGCTAGTGTATCCTTATTCTTTGTCTTTCACCCTCTGTATTTCTCTTCTTCTATTGTTCTAATCAACATCTCCCTCTATCTTCATTTGATCAATATCTCACAACTTCTCCTATTGATTTTTTTGATGTTGATCAATTTTTTGCTATTTCTCCCTCTTTGACAACAGTGCCAAAGACATATTAGCATCCTAGTATGCAAGAGTAGCTTTTACAGGTTCGTTCTATTTCTCCCTCTGTCACCTTGTTTGTGACTGATTTGGGACTTCAGCACATCAAATACTTTAGGCATGAATCTTAAAGTAAACATCCTTTGCATCAATGTGTAAAATCTTCTACATTTAGCTCATTTGATGTAGGGCATTCTTGCTTTTGTTTTAGGTAGCCTTTGCTAGGGGTACCACCCCTAACTTACCTCTAAGATACTCAAAAGCATCTCCCTTGAGCTAACATATTCCATCTTCACTTGTTTTTCTTCCACCAACTCTCTTACATAGTGATACTTGATTGCAATATGCTTAGTTTTAGCATGCATTACTAGATACTTTGATATATTGATAGCACTTGTATTATCACAATAAACTATCACATGCTCAGTTACTTCTTCCTTCATACCTTGTAGCAAATGTATGATCCATACAATATTGGTGCAATTTATATCAACCTCTTTCCTAAGAAAAGTGCTCCTCCACTAGTGATTTTTCTATCATCAATGTTACCTCCCCACTCTACATCAATGTAGGCTCTCAATTTAAACTTTTCACTCTTCTTGTAGTATAAACCAAAGTCATCAGTTCCTTTTAGGTATCTCAATATTCTCTTCACTGCCATTAAGTGATTTTCTCTTGAATTTGCAAAAAATCTTGCTACTATTCCAACAACTAATGCAACATCTAGTCTACTATGTACAATATATTGCAACTTTCCAATAATCGACCTATACAATGTCTAATTTACTTCAGCAAACTCATCATTCTTAGATAGTTTATGGTCTATTTCCATTGGTGTGTTGACTAATTTTGAGTACATCCTTGATGTATTTGGATTGGGTCACAAATATTCCATGTTTCAACTAATGTACTTGTAATCCAACAAAGAATTTGATTTCTTCAAACATTGACATCTCAAATTCATGCTTCATTTGATCAGAAAAATCTTTGCATAAAACATATTTTTCTCCAAATATTATATCATCAACAAAGATTTTTGATATCAAAATGTCTTTATATTTTTTAGCTTTGATGTACATGTTGTTGTTGTCATATGTTCTCTCAAATCCTATCTTCACAAGATATTTGTGCAACCTCTCATACCATGCTCTAGGTGCTTGCTTCAATCCATAAAGTGCCTTGTGTAGTTTGTAGACCATTTTCTTGTTCTTCTCATCAACAAATCTCTCTGGTTGTTCTATGTAAACTTTCTCTTCTAGTATACCATTCAGAAAAGTAGACTTCACATCCATTTGGTACACTTTGAAGCCTTTGTATGCAACTTATGAAAGTAATGTTCTTACTCCTTATATTATTGCAATAGGGGCAAATGTATCTCCATAATACAATCCTTCTTCTCATGCATAGCCTTTGCAAACTAGTATGACTTTGTTTCTTGTTATCTCACCATTCTCATCAAGTTTGTGTCTAAACATCTATTTGGTACCAATCACATTATTATCAATTGGTCTAAGAACTAGAGACCATGGTTTTTTCTTCTCAATTTGATCTATTTCTTCTTACATGGCTTTATACCAGTCATCATCTTGTAGTGCATCTTTCATTGTTTTAAGTTTAACCTTACTTAATAGACATGATTCACTCCTGAGCCTATTCCTTGTCATTGGTCTGATATCCTTGTGACCAATGATTTGATCTACAGGGTGATGTCTTCTCACATACTTGGCTAATCTTCATTCAGTCCTTCTTTCCATGTTTGATCCTTCAACTTTAGGGTCATTCCATTCTTCTTCATCATGCACTTCATCATTCCTTTCATGTGTACTATTTTCAAAGTCAAAATGTGCATTTTATGCATTCTACAACTTGTCTTCTAAATGCAACTCAACATTCATAGGCTGAGACTCAGTAGATACTAAAGTTTGTTACTAATTTCCAACTTGATTTGTAGCATTGTCTTCAACTATCATTCCTTCATAGAAGTATACAAACGATCTATAATCCTCTATTTTCTTTGACTCGTCAATCTTAACTTTTGCATGCTTGTCAAAATTCACATGTGTGCTCTCCACAATCTTCTTAGTGTTAGTGTTCAAACAATTGTATGCCTTACTTCTAGTGGAGTGTCCAAGGAATATGCCTTCATCACTTTTTGCATCAAACTTTCCATTTCTAGTATCTTTTAAAATATAGCATTTACAACCAAATACTTTGAAATGTTTAACATTTGGTGAGTGACCATACCATAATTCAAATGGTGTTGCATTTGTACCTTACTTGACTTGAACTCTATTCAGTGTGCAGATTGTAGTACTTACAGCTTCTCTCTAGTACTTTAGTGCAACATTTTTCTCTATCATCAAGGTTCTAGCATAGTCAATCACTGATCGATTCCTCCTTTCAGCAATACCATTTTGTGGTGGAGTTCTTGGTACTGATGTTTTCCTTTTGATACAGGTTTGTCATTGTAGAATATTTCAAACTCTCTTGATGTAAACTCACTTCCTCTGTCTGACCTTTGGCAATTCAAGTTCTTTCCTATTTCCTTCTCAATTTTGGCCAAATACCACTTGACAATTTGAAATACATCAGATTTTTTCTTTAAAAACATAGCAATCATCATCTTGGAAAATTCATCTACAAATAACATTATGTATTTGTCTCTTAGGTAGCTTTGCACTTCTATTGGGCCACATAAGTCTGTATGGACTAACTCTAGTACCTCTTTGGAAGTGTATGTTTTTCTTTTGAAACTAGACTTAGTCATCTTCCATAATTGACATTGTTTGTGCATTGTATTTTTAGGTTTCTTCAACTTGGGCAATCCTTTGACCTTCTTTTTCTTGCTAATGCTAATCAAATTATCAAAATTAACATGACACAACCTTTTATGCCACAACCACACATCATCAAATCTAACAAAAAGACATGTTGCATCTTCTATATCTAGGTAAAATAGATTACTCCTAGTTTGTTCACCTTTTCTATCATCTTTCCATTAGTGTCATAGATCTTGGTAGTTTATTTTCCAAATTCAACTTGGCAACCTCTATTGCCTAACTGTGATACACTCAATAAGTTGTAGTTCAATCCTTCAACACAATATGCATTATCAAATGAAATTTTCTTTGTAAGTTTAATAGAGCCTTTTCCTTTGATTTGACATGGACCATCATTAACAAATCTAACAATATTTCCATCATATTGAGTAATGGTAATGAATTTACTTTTATCTCTTGTCATCTGATCTGAGCATCCATTGTCTATGATCCACTTGTCATTCTTGTTCACATAGGTAACTAATTTTTTTGCTTCATCTTCATTTGATTCATCCTTCATGGCTACATAGACTACTTCATCATTATTCTCATCAGAATCTTCTTCAACAATATAGCATATTTTTCCTTTCTCCTTGTAATCTTCGCTATCATCTTCTCTCTTGTTTCTGTACCTGTTTCCTTCTTTGTAGTTCTTCTTCTATGTACATCTTGCAACAATATGACCTACTTCATTACAATTGAAACATTTGATAGGGAGCTTACCTTTGAATTTACCTTTGCCTTTATGGAATCTCTTAGCCAGTAGTGCTTCTAACTGTTCCACATCTTCCTCATTTGTGCTACTATCAATAGATTCATGTTTTCCTTTTCTTCTCTTTTTTTTTTGATATGTCCTCCTTAGTGTCTTTTATTGTCATCTTGGCCTTGAAAGTAGATTTGGGGTTCTCAGGTTTATAGTTGTCAAAATTGGATAGCTCAAATGCCGTAAGTCTTCCCACTATTCCTTCAAAGGTTAGTGTGTTTCCTTGTATATACCTCAGCTCTTAGATGGCTGAAACTCTAATAGAATATATAGGAAGTAGAGTTCTTAAGTATTTTTTTATGGTTCTTTCTTTTTCCAATTGTCCACCTAGACCTCTTATTGCACTTACCACTTCTTTCATTCTTGTAGCATTTTGGGCAGCATTTTCACCTTCCTCCATCTTCATGTCATCAAGCTTTCCTCTTAGGCTTTCTCTTTTTTCTCTTTGGACATTTTGATCTCCTCCATAGATTTCTGATAAGGTTTTCCACATTTTGAATGCAGTGTCATAGTGTTTGATTCATCATATTCTACATAGTTAAGTGCAAAGGCAATCTCCAACATTGCTTGATTATGCTCCTTTTTATTAAAATCATTTGTAGTAAGAGATCTTGCTAGATTTACATCTTCTGTTCCAATTGAGGTTTGTGCATACTCACCTATTGATCCAAGGTGCAATTTCATCAGACTCTGCAATGCAATAAATTTTTCTTTGTTGAGCTTGGGAACTTCTCTCTTGGACATTTTCATCTTTCTGCTTCTAGTACCTTGAAGCTAAATCAGCAAATAACTCTAATACTAATTGTTAGAATTTCTTTAGAATAACTCAGAGGGAGGGTAAATTTATTTAGAATAACTAAGTGTAGTGAGCCCATTCAACCATTCATTCATCCAAGCTTTAACTTTTCTAGTTAGCAAGCTACTATAAATCAACATGCAAGCATAACACATAAGAAATCAACACATAGCATAGTGATTTATGTGGAAAACCAATTTGTGAAAAACCACAACTAACATGGTACTCAATTCTCACTATTTTGAATGATGCCATGTGAAAGGCCTACCTTGTTAAAGGCTTACAACACACTGTCAAATATGACCTTGTTAGAGGATTTAACCACCCTATTAGAAGTGGGTTTGGTTAAAGGACTTTGGAACATTCACTTGGAATGCCACCCTATTAAAGGATTTAAAAATGGCTATTAAACCAACATAAGTCCATAGGATTTCCAAATCTAATACAATTTCTAGAGATTAGAAAATTTAATCTTTTAATTTAATTCTTATATTTAACTCATGTTTAGATCATGCGATCTAGAATTATTAATAAATTAATATCTTTCAACTTTTTAATTTATTTTAGAACTTAATGTGCATGAAAGTTGAATGCAAAAGAATAAGAAAAGATAATAAAAGTTAAATTGGAGTTAACTAAGTTGTGCAAAGAGTCTTCTCGGGTAAACGCACAATTAGTGCCCCGAATTGAGGGGAAATTGCTTATCACAACTTTGGGGATTCATTTTTGAGAGGGAGGAATTTGGACAAAAAATTTGGGGGAGACAATTTTTGGAAGCAAATTTCAGAAGGCTGATACGAAGAAAGTCTTCGAGGGGAAGGTTATTGATAGGAGCGAATTCGCATACAGTTCCTGGAGATTGCATAATAGCATCAGGATCAGGTAAGGTCTTGTGTTTTGGCTATCCATTAAATATGCAATTATCCCTTCCTGTCTTCTTCGTGTCTGGGGTTTGTAGATCTGAATTCTCTGTGATGAAAGTTTTAACTGTTCAATATTATGAATTTATTAATTGTTCGTCAATAATTTCTGTATCCATGAAGACTGGATGAATTATTAGAGCCCTTGTTTTTCCTGATTTAGAAATTGAGATTTGATTAGGTAAGGGTTTGAGTGTAAAATTGAAAGTTTTTAAATAAATAAATAAATAAATATATATATATATATATATATATGTGTGTGTGTGTGTGTGTGTGTGTGTGTGTGTGTATGTATATATATATATGTGTGTGTATGTATATATATATATATATATACATACACACACACACACACACACACACACACACATATATATATATATATATTTATTTATTTAAAAACTTTCAATTTTACACTCAAACCCTTACCTAATCAAATCTCAATTTCTAAATCAGGAAAAACAAGGGCTCTAATAATTCATCCAGTCTTCATGGATACAGAAATTATTGACGAATATATATATATATATATATGTGTGTGTGTGTGTGTGTGTGTGTGTGTGTGTGTGTGTGTGTGTGTGTGTGTGTGTGTGTGTGTGTGTGTGTGTGTGTATATATTCCCTTTGGAGGGAATTGTTTTAATATAATTAAACTAAAACTAATTAAAATAAAACTTAATTGTTTTAAAAAAAAAAATTGTTAAAAAATATATATATATATATATATATATAAATTATATTAAAAAGTTTGAAGTGGGGCGGGGCCAGCACTTCCCACGCCCCACAGCCACGCTGCCGCGGCAGGTGGTACTACTGCCCAGCAGCAGTAACACCTGCGGCCGCAGGGATTGGCAGGCCGGCGGGCCTTTAAACACGCCATTTTTTTTATAATAAAAAAACAAAATAAATTTTCGACTTAGTTTTTTTTAAATTGTTTTTTTTTAAAAATGTTTTAATTAATATTATTATATTTTAATTTAAAATTTATTAAATTTTAAATTATATTAGAATTTTATTAATATTTATTAATAATTTTATAAATAAATAAATTATTAATAAATATAATATGAAGTTTTTTTTTTTTATGTATGTATCACTAATTAATTTTATTTAAAGTTTGATTTAAATAAAGATTAATTAAAATCGAAAAACTTGTTTAAGCAAGTTTGATATTAGAATACTGTTTTCAATAAATGTAAAGATTATTATAATCAAAGATCAACAAGTATTCTTATTAATTTAAATATTACCCTCAGATTTTTTTAGGACTCTGACTTAAGAACAATTAGGGGTAATTAGGTGTTTCATTTGGATATAAGAACGGGATAATTGGTAAAGGTGAACAATGGGTTCTATCTGTTTAAAACATACGTTCAACTAGAAATGGAAACCTCACATTAACTCAATAGTATTTTATCAATCAAATTGATCTATAAGACTTTTTACTTGAAAATAAACACTCATAACTGAAACCTTATTGTTTAACTCAACTGTATGTTTTCAAATCAAAACCAATTGTGTGACTATGATGTTTTTCTATATATTGTCCATGCTTTGAGTGTTATGGGGTTGGTTTAGCGTTGACCAGTTTAGGTTGTTACCAGAGGCTCGGGGTTGTGAATGTGATGTCATGATGATTTGGTCTCGATCTTTCTTAACCTGACCATGGTAATGTGATGAAGTTCTCTATGACATGATTGTGTTACTGTTTGTTGTTGCTTTCCAGTTTCCTTGTGTGAAGCTGAGGTGTATATATTTGAGATACCTAACCATTTTTGAGTCTTGATCAGTTATATTTGATAACCATTTCTGAGTCTCGATCAGTTATACTTGTATTACTTTCTGGTTTCTCATTAGAGAACCATTGGATTTTGTGACTTATCATTGATGCCTTCAGTTGCTGATAGAGGACTGTCGGGATTACATGATTACTATTCGATGTTATCTGTTGCTCATGAAGAACTGATATAATTTGTGGATTATCTTTTTATGATGTTTTTCAGTTGCTCGTATAGGACTGAGATGGTTTTATTATGATTCTTTGATTTATGAATTGATGAGCTAGGGTAGGTTATCTATGTGTAGAGTCGGGAAGTGGCTTGCAATGGGGGTCGGAGCCCTAAGAGGCTGCCTTGAGAAACCCATTGTAAGTCATTTTTAATAAGTGAAAACATTTACACTAAATGAGAGAAAATGAACCTAACAAGATAATTGTATGTTCTCTCCCATGCCATGAGTGCTAGTACAGACTAGGATGGGGTAGAGAGAACGCTTGGTTATGACCTTGCATTCCATAGTATGACTCGTCAGTACGAGAGGATACTAGTGGCCGTAGGATCAGTAGGGACCCGGGATTCCTAAGGGATTGCTCGGGTAACTTCTACGTGACTTTTGCGATGACACTTTCCTGCTTGCATATTAGGTTTCCTATGTGTCTTGTGGTACCTCTGGGATTTAGATGTCGATCTTTTTAGGAACCCTTGATTTAGCATACTTATAGTATTTCCTGGACTTAGAGAGTATTTATGATTATAGGTTTTGTTATCCTATTTGGGACTTGAGACTATCTCCTCAGCGCGGTGGGAGTGGACCATTTAGGTTCCACGCGGTCGGGTGGTAGTGCTTTTACTCTTACCATTGAGATCCATTCCGTGGTCATCGTGGTTGGAGATTTCATGATTGGAAATTATCTACACTATGTTCTTGGATTAGTATGATGGATGGTTAGATTTTATGATAGATGTTTTATCATTATGGATGTATGGATGTATCATGTATGGTGAATAGTTTCATATATTTTTACTATACTTTGTATCATGGATTTGAGGATGTTGTATCTTGATCTTTACATATGTATATTCTTTTAAGCCTTTCATACCCTGTGAAATGTACAGTGGATGAATGAGCATTCTGAATTAATTTGCCAAGGAGCATTCGGAACAAATGTATATTATGGACATTGGAGTTTCTGATTATTCTTTTATATGTATGTGATAGTTGTTAGACTTAGAATTAATTAAATTTAAACGTGACTCAACGTCTTGGGATCTTTAAGAAATGTAACTTGCAATGTATGTTTGTTGATGATTACATGTTATTTCTTCTACTACTATTTGTTTGATGTGTATGTCATACTTTCTTACTTTAAAAAAAAAAAAAAAAAATGTTTAGTAAACTTAGTGAAACTTTAGGTTAATTCTTTTGGATCCCTTGGCGGGGCATTACACAAGCATAACACATAAGAAATCAACACATAGCATAGTGATTTATGTGGAAAACCAATTTGTGAAAAACCACAACTAACATGGTACTCAATTCTCACTCTTTTGAATGATGCCATGTAAAAGGCCTACCTTGTTAAAGGCTTACAACAGACTATCAAATGTGACCTTGTTAGAGGATTTAACCACCCTATTAGAAGTGGGTTTGGTTAAAGGACTTTGGAACATTCACTTGGAATGCCACCCTATTAAAGGATTTAAAAATGGCTATTAAACCAACATAAGTCCATAGGATTTCCAAATCTAATACAATTTCTAGAGATTAGAAATCTTGACCTGACTACAACATACAACTTATCTTGTAGATTTCAAATCACTTCTTAGCTCATACCCTTGCCTGACCTTCAATCTTTGCAACTCTTGACAACTTGACCTCCTTCCAAGCTTAGTCTCCTTGAGTCTTCATGCTCAATGTACTAGTATAATCATCTCTTCATGGGAACTTATAGAAGTAGAGCCTCTCTGCTCTTCCTTCTCCTAGATGTCTCCCCTTTGACACCCTTCTAACTACTTCATAGATTTGGCTCTTTAGCAGCAACAATATCAATAGCTCTTTGCTTTTTGGTCTATGACTTCTTAAATAGAAGTCTTGGAGTACTTTTTCTTGCTCAATTCTTCCATTTTTTAATTTCAATTCATACAGATTAGGTAGGATTCATTGCATCTAACCTATATTTTGTTTCCTCTAGAAACTTCTTAAATAATTCTTTAGAATTCAGTCAAAAAGAGTTTTCATAGGATTCTATGCCACCAGCTCATCATCCTTATGCTCCAATTCATTCAAAAAATTCAATGTAACCACTTTGTTAGCTTAGATTTGGAAAATCTTCATCATTTCAAATAATGCAAAAGCTCAACACTATTGAAATACTGATGCTCAGCACATACTGTGTTACTCAGTATCAATTGTATTTTTCCTTATGCTCAGTGCCTAAAGATCACTCAGCACCAACTAAGAATTTTTTGATGCTTAGCACCTGACCTTCACTCGGCACCTAAAGATCACTCGACATACACTAGAATTTTTTTTTACTTGGCTTCTACTAAGAATTTTCTCGGCACCCACTAATGATTTTAGTTTAAGCTTTGCATTCTACCCTGTTATAGCTTCTTCCTCCAATGTTTCTAAGTGTGACTAACCTCTATATCCTTGAGTAAGTCATCAATACATCATTTAACCATTCTCTTAACTAATCCTTGCACTTCATTACAACATCATAACTCAACCTTTCCCTTAGGTTCTCTTGTTACATCTTGTTGATCTGATGGGGACACAACCCAAGAATAGAATGGACACAACAGAAGAAGGGAAATCCTATTAACTAAAAAATAAGCTAGTACATTCAGTACAGAGAAAATAAACTTCAAAACATGGCCTAAGGGCTTACAATAGCATAACTATGGAGATAATTTCTCCTTTCAGTACCTCCTCCCAAACTCCACTCCAAACTGCCTTCTACAATGCCAGGAATCTCCTTAAATAGACCCCGGAGGGTTAAGGACTAGGAGTACATTCTAGAAAGTGCTAGTAGGCATCCACCAACCAAATAGAAGGTTCTGGAAGCTACATTAGAAGTCGACACAAATCTAGAAGAATCCAAAAATGGTAACCGAACTTTCGGGAGGCATAACTTTTGAACCATAGCTCTGATTGATGAACCGTTTACATTTTTGGAAAACTCTCAAAGTGCTCTATAGCCCTATGGACTAGCTTTTCTCACTCCCATTTTTTGGCCCTTTTTGAGGTCATCTAATGCCCCTAACCTAAACTTGAAGCATTCTTAGGAGGTCTCCACAACTCGAAAAATTACAATAACTCTCAAATCGTGGGGCCTTTTGACCTGATTCTTTTTTTGGAATGCTCTAAATTACAATTACATTCAAATAGCCAATTTACACCTCCTAGTTCACCAAAATGATGGCTCAATTACATACTCCTATTTTTTTGGGATTTACACGAACACCAATAGTGGAACTGTGAGAGTTGGAACCTTTATTTGACCCAAATGGGTGTCCAAAAATGAAAACACATGAAACAAAAACTAAGTCTAAGTACATTTTTTTTGGGTGACACAAGATTGCCCTTATACCTCTAGATGCTCCTACATCAGACACCTAGGGTAGATTGAAAAGTGACCCTGTCACTTTATGAATGGTAGAGGAAATCGCAAATGGGAAACCTCAACCGTTGAAATCCAAGTTGAGTCCTCAATCGGTCACCCTTTCCATTTGACCAAATACTCTTCATACTGCCTGTTTCTAGTACTCCTACCCACACGATGATCTAGAATGTCTTCTATCTCCTCCTTCTTAGAAGCATGAATAAGACATGGCTCTAACACTAGCTCCTCATCTACACCATCATCATGATACTCTGTTAAATCTGCAATGTTGAAAATGGGAGAAATGTGAATACCATTTGGCAGCTCCACCTCATATGCATATCCTGAGTAATGTTTCTTCAAAATTTTGCAGGGGCCAAATTTCTTCATTTTTAGCTTGTTGTAAGTACTGGCTAGAAATCTTTGTTTTTGTAAGTGCACCATGACTAGATCCCCTACTTGGAATTCCTTATGTCTTCTCCTTTGATAGCCCTAGCTTTATACTCTTGATTCATCTTGGTAATGTGCCTAAACCTCCTCATGTAGATACTTGATATGTTTAGAAAATTCTTCTGCTTTAGCACTTGTCCTCTTCCCTTGCTCTATCTTCCTCAATTCTAGTGCAGTCCTTTGGTTATTCCCATATACAATTTGGAATGGTGATTTTTCAGTACTCCTATTTATAGAGTTATTGTAAGAAAACTCTACTTTTGGTAGAATCAAATCCCATCCCTTAGGCTTATCCCCAACTAAACATCTCAGCAAATTGCCCATACTTCTATTTACCACTTCAGTTTGGCCATCAGTTTGTGGGTGATGCATGGAACTAAATTTCAAGTCGGTTCTTAAGTTTTTCCACAATGTCCTCTAGAAATACCCCACAGATTTAGTATCTCTATCAGAAACTATGCTCCTTGGAAGACCATGGAGTCTTACCACCTCTTTGAAAAACAAGTCTACAATATCGACAGCATCATGAGTTTTGTGGCATGGAATGAAATGTGCCATTTTGGAGAACCTATCAACCACCACGAATACGGAGTCATTACCCCTTTGTGTCCTTGGCAATCCAAGAACAAAATCCATACTTATGTCCTCCCATGGCCTTGATGGAATAGGCAATGGCTAATATAGGCCAGTATTGTAACTAAACCCCTTGGCAACTTGACAAACCTGGCAACTCTGTACAAACTTCTTCACAACTTGTGAAATTTGAGGCCAAAGATAATGTTCTCTAAGAATGGAAATGGTCTTATCTCGACCAAAATGTCCTGCCATACCTCCACTATGTTTCTCCTTAATCATATTTTCCCTCATGGAATTCCTTGGAATGCACAATTGACTACCCTTGAACAAAATGCCATCCTGAATCAAATAGTCTAACCACTTGGTTCTATCTACAGCAACAAGTTCTTTACAAGCTTTCCACACTTCAGCAAAATTAGGATCCTCGAGGTATAATTTATTGAGTTCATCAAACCCAACTACTTCAACATACATTACTATAAGCAAAAATTGTCTCCTACTTAGTGCATCTGCAACCCTGTTAGATTTTCCACTTCTATGCTTCAACACAAATGTATAGCTCTGCAAGAACTCTACCCACTTCATATGCCTCTAATTCAATTTACCTTGGCTATTTAGGTACTATAATGCTTGATGATCAGTATATGAAACAAATTCCTTTGGCAATAAATAATGCCTCCATTTCTTTAAGGCCTGAACTATTGCATAGAACTCTTGATCATAAACAGAATACTTCTTCTTTGCATCATTCAATTTTTCACTAAAATATGCAATAGGCTTACCTTCTTGGCTTAATACAGACCCAATAATGCTACCACTGGCATCACAATCCACCTGGAAAACCTTTCTAAAATCTAGAAGTGCCAACACAAGCTGTTCTGTCACCTTCTTTTTCAGCAATTCAAAACTTCTCGCAGCTGTTGTAGTCCATTTGAACTCTTTTCTATCCCCTCTTATTGTATCAGTTAGGGGTGCACATATGCCACTGAAATTCTTAATAAACTTCATGTAAAAACTAACCAGACCATGAAATGATCTTACCTCAGTAGCAAACCTTGGAGTAGGCCATTCCAAGATGGCTTTTACCTTCTCTGGATCCATTTTGAGACCTTCAGGTGATATAACAAACCCACAATAGACTAACTCCCTTTTTGCAAAGATACACTTCTTCAAATTAATTAACAGTTTCTCTTCCCTTAGCCTTTCAAGGACACTATGAATATGCAATAAATGTTCTTCCAAAGTCTTGCTGAAAATTAAAATATCATCCAAATAAACAATAACAAATTTTCCTAAGAACTTCTTAAGTACCTCATTCATGAGCTGCATGAAGGTGCTTGGGGTGTTTGTCAATCCAAAAGGTATGAATAACCACTCATAAAGACCATCCTTGGTCTTGAAGGCTATTTTCCACTCATCTCCTTCTCGAATCCGTATCTAGTGATAACCACTCTTTAGATCTATCTTTGTGAAGTACTGAGCTCCACTCAAGCAGTCCATAAGATCATCCATCCTTGGCAAAGGAAATCGGTACTTGATGGTTATCCTATTTATAGCTCGAGAATCTGTACACATCCTCCACTCTCCATCCTTCTTTTGTGTGAGTACTGTAGGTACTGCACATGGACTCAGGCTCTCTCGAATCAGGCCCTTCCTCAGCAGCTCCTGAACCTATCTATTTAGCTCCTCTATTTCAATAGGAGTCATCCTATGAGCAGCCTTGTTAGGCAAACTAGCTCCTGGAATCAGATCTATCTGATGACTGATTTGCCTTACTGGTGGCAATCCATCTAGAACATTATTAGGGATAATATCTCCAAATTCCTTTAGTAAATCTAAAACTTCAAGTGGTATTTCACTACTACCTTCTTTATCTTTCCTAGGAATCAAAGCATAGCACATATGCTAATGTTTCATGCCATCTAAAAACTTCCTTTCATCAACAAGAAAAATCCTAGCACTGCTACATACCTTTTCACCTTCCTTTTTCATGGGCTTCAATTTGTGGCGAACTCCATCCTTTTTCAGAGAGTATGTGTTTGCATGTCCATCATGTACTGCATATCTATCAAACTTCCATGGTCTACCCAACAATAGATGGAAAACATCCATCGAAATAACATCATAGAGAACTTCATCATGGTAACTCCCAATTTTGGATTTCACTAAACATTGTTCACTTACCAGGACCTTATGATCATCTTTTACCCAAGCAACTTGATAGGGCTGGGGATGTTTCTCCCTCTTGAGTTTCAGCTTAGAGACCATCTCTTCTGATACCAAGTTATCAGTTCTACCATCATCAATGATCACATCACAACATTTATCCTCACACTTGCATCTGGTATAGAAAAAAGTCCTCCGTTTTCCTAGTTCAATCTCACCACTTAGTAGGACTCTTTCATTTACCAAGGTCTCTCCTCTTTCTGCATCCTCTGAATGTGATGATTGTGCATCCTCATCCACATGAGAAACTCTAGCTTGGCCCTTAACTCTTCTATCTGTCCTTCCTTGTCGTTGAGGACATTCAAAGGCATGATGACCTTCTTCATTGCAATGGAAATAGGTACCATATAAGCCTCCTCTTCCTTGTCCATGTCCTCTACCTCTTCCTCTCTAATTTCCAAAGTCTTGATCATGGGAGCGGTTGAAACCCTCATTCCTCTAGTTCCTGCTAGTACCCACATCTTCATTTTTCTTTTGGGTTTCATTACAGCCTCCAGATGATCTGTCGCTTCCCCTTCCTCCTTGACTATGCCCTCTTTGTCTTCTTTCAAACCTTTTATTCAGCTTCTCTTCAACTCATAGGGCAAATTGGTATGCCTCTTCAATGCTGGTCATTCTTACTAGACTTAATTCCTCCTGGATGCTAGGTCACAACCCACTGATATAATGAGCAACCTTCTCCTTATTTTCTTTTGCATGCCCCACTCTAATCAAGAGCTGGTAAAATTTCTCTATATATTCTTGGACTGATCTTCCTGCTTGCTTTAACCCATGCATCTTCTTAAACAAATCAAGCTCGTAGTCCATAGGAATGAACTGCTTCTTCAATTTGTCCACCATGCGATCCCATCTTGTGATCTTCTCCTTTCCTCTTCTATTTCTTTCCAATTGGACCTCTTACCACCAAATTTTGGCATGGCCTTTGCAAACTTAACCCTATCTAGGTCCCTAATATCCTCATACTCAAAGTATTTTTCTAGTTCATTGATCCAATTGATCAACTCATCTGGTTTCAGATTTCCTAAAAATACACCCACTTCAATTGTAGGTCTTTTCCCAAACTTAGTAATGGCCCTAAAAATCCTTTCCTCTACATGATTCAGAACTTCTTTGTCAAATTACCCTTCTGGTCCAACTTCATCTTCTTCATTGTCATCTTCACTTTCATCACCTGTAGCCACAGTTGCTCCTCTATGGAGCTCCTCTTACAATGCTTGTACCTACCTTTGGAGGGCTCTAACCTCCTCAGGATTAATAGCTCTAGCCCTTCCACCATGCTCTCTTCATGGAGGCATCTTTTTAACTCAAACCCACAACCACACAGCCCTGGTCCAACTTCATCTTCTTCACTTTCATCACCTGTAGCCACAGTTGCTCCTCTATGGAGCTCCTCCTACAATGCTTGTACCTGCCTTTGGAGGGCTCTAACCTCCTTAGGATTAATAGCTCTAGCCCTTCCACCATGCTCTCTTCATGGAGGCATCTTTTTAACTCAAACCCACAACCACACAGTCCTGGTGCAAACTAGCTCTAATACCACTTGATGGGGACACAACCCAAGAACATAATGGAAACAATAGAACAAGGGAAATTGTATTAACTTAAAAATAAGCTAGTACATTCAGTACAGAGAAAATAAACTTCAAAACATGCCCTAAGGGCTTACAATAGCATAACTATGGAGATAATTTCTCCTTTCAATACCTCCTCTCAAACTCCACTCCGAACTGCCTTCTACAATGCCAGGAATCTCCTTAAATAGACCCTGGAGGGTTAAGGACTAGGAGTACATTCTAGAAAGTGCTAGTAGGCATCCACCGACCAAATAGAAGGTTCTAGAAGCTGCATTAGAAGTTGATGCAAATCTAGAAGAATCCAGAAATGGTAACCAAACTTCCGAGAGGCATAACTTTTGAACTGTAGCTCTAATTGATGAACTGTTTACATTTTCAGAAAGCTCTTGAAGTGCTCTATAGCCCTATGGACAAGCTTTTCTTGTCCCCCATTTTTTTGGCCCTTTTCAAGGTCATTTAATGCCCCTAACCTAACATTGAAGCATTCTTAGGAGGTCTCCACAACCCAAAAAATTGCAATAACTCTTAAACCGTGGGGCCTTTTGACTTGATTCTTTTTCTAGAATGCTCTAAATTACAATTACATTCATCTAGAAAATTTACACCTCCTAGTTCACCAAAATGATGGCTCAATTATATACTCCTATTTTTTTGAGATTTACACGAACACTGATAGTGGAACTATGAGAGTTGGAACCTTTATTTGACCCAAATGGGTGTCCAAAAATGAAAATGCATGAAATAGAAACTAAGTCTAAGTACATTTTTTTGGGTGACATAGGATTGCCCTTATACCTCTGGATGCTCCTGCATCATGATCAAATCCTCTTCATCAATCAACTAAGTGATAGCACTTGGATTTTATAATCAAATATCATCCCTACAAATAGCAGGTTTGACATCAATTGAAAAATAATGATTGAAAACATTCTTCAACAATGATCTTTTCAATCAAATTTCTAACACAATCAACTAAGTGATAGTACTTAGATCTTATAAGTAATTGTCATTCTAGCAAATAGCAGGTTTGACATTACTAATAAAAAATGATTGAAAACATTCTTTATCAATAACCTCCCTCTTCAAAATCAATATGATCTTCTCAATCAAATTTCCAACAATCTCCCTCTTTAGCATTGATGACAAACCAAACTGATCAACCAAGTTATCAAAATGCTAACTAGTTTAAAACTAAAAATCAAATGCCAAAAATAAATTTTGTTACCATTTCTATTTTTTATCAACTTTCACATCTCCCTCTCTAATTTGCTATCCTCATTTCTTTGCTTTTTCTTCTCCCTCTTAGTTGCTATTTCTTCTCATTCTACATATGTGATTAGTTCCTATTATTTCTTCCTTTGTCCATTTAATACTATAGATTTGATCAGTTTCTACTATTTATCGCTCTTTGACAACAATGCCAAAGACATATTATCTCAACATCTTAACATGCAAGTGTAGGATTTTTAGGTACTCGAATTTTTTCCTCTATCACCTTGCTTGTGACTTGTTTAGAATTTCAATACTTTGATTGCTTCAAGAAAAATCCCAAAGTAAGTATCTTCTACATCAATTTGTAATATTTCAACAATCAACTCATTTAATGTAGCGTAATCTTGTTGTTCCTTAAACAACATTGAATAGAGGTATCACCCCTAACTTACCTCTAAGAGACTCAAATGCATCTTTAGGTAGTGCTTTTGTCAAGATGTCAGCAATTTTTTCTTTTGAACTGACATATTCCATCCTTACTTGCATGTCTTCCACCAATTCTCTTACATAGTGATACTTAATTGCAATATGCTTTGTTTTGGCATGGATCACAGGATTCTTTGATATGTTGATGGCACTTGCATTGTCACAATAGAGTATTACAAGTTGAGTTACCTCTTCCTTCATACCTTGCAATAGATGTTTGATTCATATAATATTGGTGCAATTGATAGTAGTAGCAACTTATTCAATTTCTATTGTAGACTATGAGGTACAACTTTTCTTTTTGCTTGTCTAAGTAACCAATCTTTTTCCTAAGAAAAGTGATCCTCCACTAGTGATTTTTCTATCATCAATATTACCTCACCAATTTGCGTCAGTGTAGGCTTTCAACTCAAACATTTCACTCCTGTTGTAATATAAGTCAAAGTCATCAATTCCTTTTAGGTACCTCAATATTCTTTTTACTGTGATTAGATGATTTTCTCTTGGGTTAGGAAAAAATCTTACCACTATTCAAATAGCTAATGCAATATCTTATCTACTATGCACAACATACTGCAACTTTCTAATCATTGATCTGTACATTGTCTGATTTAATTCAGCTCACTCATCATTTTTGGATAACATATGTCCTATTACCATTGGTGTATTGACTGGTTTTGAATCTTCTAAGCCTAATTTCTTGAGTATCTCCTTTATATATTTTGATTGGGTCACAAATATGTCATGCTTTAGCTGATGTACTTGCAATGTAACAAAGAATTTGATTTCTCCAAATATTGACATCTCAAACTCATGTTTCATTTGATCAGCAAAATCTTTGCATAGGGCATCTTTTCCTCCAAATATTATATCATCAACAAAGATTTCAAATATCAAAATATCTTTACCTTTTCCTAATTTGATATTTAGTTTTTTGTTATCATCTACTCTCTCAAATCCAATCTTCACAAGAGATTTGTGCAATCTCTCATACCATGCTCTATGTGCTTGCTTCAAACCATTGAGTGCTTTATGTAGTTTGAAAACCATATCCTTGTTATTGTCATCAACAAATCCCTCTAGTTGTTCTATGTATACTTCCTCTTCTAGTATACAATTTAGAAAAGTATATTTTACATCCATTTGATAGACTTTGAAACCTTTATAAGAAACATATGCAAGTAGTGTTCTGAATCCATCCATTCTTGCAATAGGGGAAAATTTTTCTCCATGCTCTAGTCCTTCTTCTTGTGCATAGCCTTTGCAAACTAGTCTAGCCTTATTTCTTGTGATCTCACCATTCTTATCAAGCTTGTTCCTAAAGACCCATTTGGTACCAATGACATTCTTATTAGTTGGTCTTAGGACTAAGGTCTAGGTTTTTTTTTTCTCTAATTGATATATCTCTTCTTCCATAGCTTTATGCCAATTGTCATCTTGTAGTGCATCTTTCACTATTTTGGATTCAATCTTGCTCAACAAACATGATAAATTCCTTAATCTATTTCTTGTCATTGGTCTAGCTTCTTTGTCACCAATGATTTATTCTATAGGGTGATTTCTTCTCACATACTTGGATAGTCTTGGTTCTTACCTTCTTCCCATGTTTAATTCTTTAGCTTCAGAGTCACTATGCACATCTCTTTCAAGTATTTCATCATCTCTTCCATGTGTGCTAATTTTAGAATCAGAATGTGCATTATCTTCATTCTGTAACTCAACTTCTAAATGTAGCTCGACATTCACTAGATGTGACTTGGCTAATACTAAAATTTATTGATGATTCCCAACTTGATTGGAAGCTTCATCTTTAGTAGGCATTCCTTCATAGAAGTATACAAAAGATCTATAATTTTCTAGTTTCTTGGATTTGTCAACTTGGACTTCTACATGCTCATCAAAATTTACATTTGCACTCTCCATAATCTTGTTAGTGTTAGTATTCAAACACTTATATGCTTTGCTTCTAGTGGAGTATCTAAGAAATATACCTTCATCATTATTTGCATTAAATTTTTCATTTCTAGAATCTTTAAGAATACAACATTTACAACCAAATACTTTGAAATGTTTTACATTGGGTGAGTGACCATACCATAATTCACAAGGTGTTGCATTTGTACCTTTCTTGATTTAGACTCAATTTAGGGTGTACACAATAGTGCCTACAGCTTCTCTCCAATACTTCAGAGAATCCCTAGCACTTCAAAGCAACATTTTTCTCCATCATCAATGTTCTACAATAGTCTACAATTTATCTATTCCTTTTCTTTACAATGTCATTCTATGGGGGAGTTCTACGTGCTGATTTTTTCCTTTTAATTCCTTTATCATTGTAAAATGTCTCAAATTCTTTTGATATAAACTCTCCTCCTCTATTTGATCTTAGGCACTTCAAACTCTTTCTTATTTCTTTCTCAACCCTAGTCAAATACCACTTAAACATTTGAAATGCATCAAATTTTTTCTTTAAGAACATGATAGTCATCATCCTAGAGTAATCATCCACAAACAACATTATGTATATATCTCCTTGATAACTTTGTACTTCTATTGGACCACATAAGTTTGTATGGACTAGTTCTAATACATCTTTGGAAGTGTAGACTTTTCTTTTTGAAACTTGATTTGGTCATCTTTCCTAGTTGACATTGTTTGCACAAGGTATTTTTAGGCTTCTTCAACTTAGGACAACCTCTGACTTTCTTCTTTTTGCTAATGTTAATTAGATTATCAAAGTTGACATGACATAGCCTCTTATGCCATAATCAAACATCATCAAATCTAACAATAAGACAGGTTGAATCTTCCATATCTGGGTAAAAAAAATTACTCCTAGTTTATTCTCCTTTTCCTATCAAATTTCCATCAGTGTCATAGATTTTGCCAGTTTTATTTCCAAATTCTACTTTGCAACCTATATTGCCTAATTGTTATAACCTTAGAAAATTATAGATCAATCCTTCAACATAGTATGCACTATCACATGAAATTTTCTTTGTAAGTTTACATGAACCTTTTCCTTTGGTTTGACATGGAGAATCATTTCCAAATCTAACACTATTTCTATCATACTAGGTAAAGGCAATAAACTTACTTTTATCTCCTATCATGTGATGTGAGCATCCATTGTCTATGATCCATTTGTAATTTTTGTTCACACAAGTTACTAGTGTTATTGCTTTATCTTCATTTGACTCATCCTTCATGGCTACATAGACTACCTCATCATCATTTTTATTAAAATCTTCTTCTTTAACAATGTAGCACTTTTTGCCTCTATAATTTGTAATCTCTACCATCATCTTCTCTTTTATTCTTGTTCTTGTTGCCTTCTCTATAGTTCTTCTTATGTGTGCATCTTGCAGCAATATGTCCTACTTCATTGCAATTAAAACAAATGATAGGAAGCTTACATTTGAATTTACCTTTGCCTCTATGAAACCTTCTAGCTAGTAGTGCTTGCAATTGTTCCACATCTTCTTCACCTATGTTGTTGCCACTAGATGCATACTTTAACTTTTTCTTCTTCTTCTTTGATTTCACCTCCTTAGTGTCTTTCAATGATAGCTTGGCCTTGAAAGTAGATTAAATATTCTTAGGTCTATAGTTATCAAAATTGGACACCTCAAATGCAGTGAGTCTTCCAACTATTCCTTCAAAGGTTAGTGTATTTCTTGGTACACACCTTAATTCTTGTATGGCTTAAACTCTCATAGCATAGATAGGGAGGAAGGTTCTTAATTATTTTCTATTAATAATGTCATCTTCTAATTGACCACCCAAACTTCTTATTACACTTACTATTTATTTCATTCTTGAGGCATATTAAGCAGCATTCTCACCTTCCTCCATTTTCATATCATACAACTTTCCTCCAAGGGTTTCTCTTTTTTCTCTTTAAACATTCTAATCTCCTCCATAGATGTTATTCAAGGCTTTCTGCATCTTGAATGTAGAGTCACATCCCTTGATGTCTTCAAATTTAACATACTTGAGAGCAGAGCCAATCTCCAACATTGCCTAAATATCCTCCTTTTTCTTCATATCTTTTGTAGTGGGTATAGCTAGATCAACATGTTCTACTTCAATTGAGGTTTGTGAATAGTTACTTATTGATCCATGATGTAGCTTCATCAACTTTTTTCATGCATTGAAATTATCTCTGTTAAGCTTGGGAAATTCTCTCTTGGACATCTTGATCTTCCTACTTCTACTACCTTTAAACTAAATCAGAAAATGGCTCAGATACTAGTTGTTAGAAATGCTTTAGAATAACTGGGGGGGTGAATTAGTTATTCAAGGTCCAAATGTCCAATTAAAACTTTTTCATCAAGTAAAGTGAGCCCATTAAATTGTTCATGCATCCAAGCTTAAACTTTCCTATTCTAGCAAGCTACTAAAAATTAACATGCAAGAATAACATATGAAGAATCAACACATACCATAGTGATTTATGTGGAAACCCAATTTGGAAAAAATCATCTTTAACATGCTACTCAATTCTCACTCTTTTGAAGTGATGCACTGTGAAAGACCTACCCTATTAAAGGCTACAACACACTGTTAAATGTGACTTGGTTAAATGATTTAACCACTCTCTTAAAAGTGGGCCTGGTTAGAGGACTTTAGAAAATTCACTTGGAATGCCACCCTGTTAAAGGATTTACAAATGGCTATTAAACCAACCTAAGTCCATAGGATTTTACCCTAGCTAACACAATTGTTAGAGAGTAACGACAAGGGCTTTTGACCTGATACAACTCACAACTTAACTTGCAAATTTTAGATCTTAGTTCAGCTCACAAAATATTCTTTCTTTCAATCTCTATAGCTCTAACAACTTGTCTTCCTTTCAAGCTTTGTCTCCTTGAGTCTCCATGCTTGATATACAAGTGCAATCTCTTATATGGCCACTTATCGAAGCATAGTCTCTATGCTCTATTCTTCCTTCTCAATAACTTCTCCTTGACATCCTTCAAAAACTTCACAATTTGGCACCCCAGTAGCTCTAACTTCTTGCCTTATGACTCCTTAAATAGAAGTCTAGAATACTTTTCCCTCTCAAATCTTCACACTCTTTCTTCTAGATCAAATGGATTAGGTAGGATTTAATGAATCTACCCCATATCTTGTTCCTTTTGGAAACATCATGAAAAATCCTCTTGAATTTTCTCAAAAATAGTTTACCTAAAATTTTGTGCCTCCAACTCATCATCCTTATCCTCCATCCGGTTCACAAAATTCAAGGTAACAAACTTCTTGGCTTAGATCTGGTGAATCTTTAACTTTTCCCATAATGCAACAACTCGATACTATTGAAATTCTGGTGCTCGGTGCATACAATGTTACTCAGTACCAACTATGTTTTACTAATGCTTGACACCTACTATGGATTCACTCAGCATTTAGTAAGTTGTTTTGATGCTCAACACCTATTACTTTCTTGGCTCCTTCTGTATGGGTATATGTAGGATCATGGTCAACCAAACTATGCTCTTAAGTGACAATAAAAACTTAGAAAATTATGTCAATTTGACATGCAATTTTATACTTGCAAATGGGGTTGCAAGCTTTGGGATTAATGATGGAGGAAACTTCGTAGTTAACATGCTCAAACTAGAGTAGTACTAGGATGGGTGACCTCCCGGGAAGTCTCGATGCTTCACCCCTGTGAGCATCACCTAGATCTAATGAGTGTTAAGTGTTCCATTTATTCTCATGAGAGATGGATTCATGTTGAATCACTACTCATGAAGCATGGGTCAATGAGTTTGACTCAAAAATCACATAGTTAAATCTTGATAGCAATATCACAATTTTATACTTGTTATTAACTTTATATAAAAAAGTTGAGAGAAAAGAATCTCTAGCAAAATTGAATCTAGTTTCTAAACTACTAGGACTTATCTTTAAAAAAAAGTTGATTGGTAAAAATTTTGGATTGTAATGCAATATTACAAAAATTTAAGAGCAAAAATAAGAAGTAGACGTATGTTTGACCACCTTAATAAAAATCAAATGATAGTTTTTTATAATAAAATTCTAGATATAAGTAGTAGACTCATGCTTGGATGCGACACATATCTTTTAGTATTTTTATTCTAAATAAATAATAGTTAATTAAATTTTGACTTTAGTGTTTTTGGAATAAAAAAAATCTCATGTTTGACCACCTTAATTAATTCAGAACTTTGCAAAATTCAAATTTTCTTTTATATTTTCCTTATAGTAGAAGAAACATAGAATGTGATGCATCTTTTGCATTTAAAAAATGTTGGACCATTTGAAAGTTATAGTTGTTTTTCAAGTACTATTTTAGTCAACACTTTATAAGTAACCCCATTAGAAAATAAGTAATAATTACTTATTAAACTCATAATTTAACAAAACTTACATTTATGGAAAGATAAGAATATTCTTAAGAAACCCTTTTCATTTCATCAATTTTTTGTGAAAAAAAGTTGTCAGCTACATGTTTGAAGTAAAAATCGCATAAAAACAAGCTAAAAGCACATTTTTAGGATGTTTTAAAAGTTGACCATATAGGTTTGGTATCAAAAGATATAGTAGACATTATAAAGATATTAATTGTTTTCATTTAGTATTAGGGTGGGTGGGAAGAAATGTGGAATAGATTTTGAAATCATTTGAGATATTTCAAAACTATAGATTTTTTAGATTGCCACTTTTTGGCACACCATGATCCTGCACATACCTGTATCACTCGACACACACTAGATTTGCATTTTCTTGGCACTAACTAAAAATCTTCTTAGCATGAACTAGGTTGCTCGTACTTACTAATGAACTTAGCCAAGATTTGCAAACAACCTTGTTACAACTTGTACTTCTAAAGTTTCAAAATGTGGAAAACCTCTGTATGTTCAACTATATTATCAATACATCATTTTACCATTGTCTTAACTAATCCTTGCACTTTATTAGAAAACCATAACTCAACATTTCCATTAGGTGCTTTTGTTACATCCTGTTTATTAAATCCTCTTCATCAATCAACTAAGTGATAGTACTTGGATCTTATAAGAAATTTTCATTCTAGCAAATAGCAGGTTTGACATCATTGACAAAAAAATGATTGAAAACATTCTTTATCAACAATTTCCCTCTTTGCAATCAATATGATCTTTTCAATCAGATTTCCAATAGGCATAGATAGGTCATTGTGTATTTTCACTAGCAAGATTAATGGGAGATTCTAATAAGTGTCTAGCATATGTAGCTAACCTCAAGTGCATAAATATTAAGTTTGGAAGAAGTTATGCAAGTGTTCATGAAGATTACTTAGAGATAGAGTTTACAGAAGCATGTTCTAGTAAACTTGTTATATCTCTTAGCAAAGTTCTTATTTTAAAAAGCAAGGTTAAGGGCATGTGAAAGAAATTCTAGAGATGATATTTTTAAACTCTATCATCATAATATTACATATGTAGAAATTTAATCAAGTTACAAGGTGATAGATTGATGTTATCGCTAAGTAAAATGTGTTCTTAATGAGGTCCTATAATAATTAATTGAGAAGGTGTAATAATTGACTCAAGTGAATTATTTTATGGAATTGATATAAAGCAAGGAAAATTTCTTTTGTTGTACAAGAAAAAAAAAAAAGAGTGAAAAGGAAGAGAAAATATATGAATGCTAAGTAATCAGGTTGACATGCATAGACAAGAAAAGTAGAGTGAAGTTGGAAGAAACTTCATTGGTAAGGTTTTATTTTGAGATCCAAGGTTTGATATGTGGATTTGAGGTTTTTCACCTAGTCTACAAGGTTTGATAGTGATTGATCTAGTTGTTGAGATAGAGAAATGAAGATAAAGCAACAATTATTCTGTAAGAAATAGTTGAGAGATCAGCTGGACAGTGAAATTTACTGGTCTTGTGCCAGAAGTTGTTTGGATAGTGGGTCCTTCTGCCTTCTACAACTCCTAACAAGGTTTGAATTTTCTAAAAAGGATTCAAAGTCTCCTAATAGGGACTCTTATGTACTGAATGTGTTTATTGACTCTTGATAGAGACCATCCTCTAATAAGGAATATATATATATATATATATATATATATATATATATATATATATATATATATATATATATATATATATATATATATATATATATATATATATATATATATATATATATATATATATTAGTTGGATAACTGATTCACCCCCATGCCCCTCTCAGTTATCTTGGTGGACTATTATTTCTAAAAATTCATATCAGAGCATCAGGTCCTTGAAGATAAGGCTTACCAACTTTGGGAGATCCATGGTGAGTTATTTCAGAAAGAATAGTCCTAAGTTTGATGGAGGAAATTTTGACACCCAGAAGATGGAGCTTCTTGGTGAGAAATCAGAATTGTGTATAGAATTGAGCATTGAGCTTCTAGATAGAGGCACAAGTAAAGATATATCAAGATCTAAAGAAGACATGAAGATCAAGGAAGATATTGATCTAGTTATGAAAACATAAAAAGAAGGTATGGAAGTTTTTGGTTGTTGGACATGTAATGAGTTTGGTCATTTTTCATCTACATGCCCTAAGAGAGTAAGGAAAACTAGAAAGAGTTCACTTTTAGATGAAGATGAAGAATTTAAAGCAAGTGTGGAAAGATTCTTGAATGATTGTGATCATGGGTGAACGCACAATAATGGGTTCCACTTTAGTGTGACAAACACAAAGGGAAAAAAATTGGAAAATGTGAAATCACATGTCATTCGTTCATGCGAACATACGTAATATGTTCGCAGTGAATATATTTCAAATAATTATGGGTGTTCACAGTGAACATACATAATTTATATTTTCACTACGAGCATATAATACTCGACTTTTGGCATGCTAAAACATTATTTTTTCACCCATTTTGTTCATTTTTATGGTGTTTACCATTGAATCGAGGGTTGGAGCAAACATCTGCTATCCAATAGTGTTGTCTTGTCATTTTCCTTGAGATTCTCATCTTCAGGTATGTCTATATATTATTATTTTAATGTTTTTTACATTTTTAATGTTTTTAAAGCATTTTTTAATAATTTCAAAGCATATTTTAATGTTTTTTTACGTTTTCAATGTTTTCAAAGCATATTTTAATGTTAATTTAATATTTTTATTGTTTATATATGTTAAATTTAATTATATTAATTTAGAAAAAATTAGAAAAAACATTACATTTAAATGTTAGAAAAACATTAGAAAATATTAGAAAAAACATTAGAAAACATTTTTGAAAACATTAGTCTTGAAAATTACAAAGCATTAGAAAAATATTTAAAAATATTTTTTAAAAAAAAAGTGTAGAGAATAAAATTTAGAAAAATATTTTCAATATCCATATAAATTTACTAATGTTAACCTAAATGTTATTGATTTTTTAATACATCTTAATCTTTTATGTTTACGTATATGTTTTATTCATGTTTATTTTAGGGATTCCGATGCCCTCTTTTCCCTAAAATCAACCTCCAACCAATCATCTTCCACCACTTGTACAACCCTCAGTGTCTATAAATGTAAATCATTCAATTTTAAGTGAGATAGGTACCTATAACATCTCTCTTGTCACTGTTCTAAATTGTAAGAAACTATATGTAAGACCCCACAACTCACCATGAAGAAATCAGCTTTCTTCTCTTTAATATGAATATGTTATTAATTTTAATGCCTTAATCTAGAAGTATATAATTAACTATATTCAATGACATTTCTTAAGGGGAGATCCTAAATTATATACATATATAAGAATGTAGATTAATTTGCATAGGTAATCTAATATAACATACATACATAAGAACATATACAGAATGTATGACCTAAAGTTCATACATGTTACAACATTTAATTAATAAAAGTTAATTATAAGAACATAACTTGATTATATACAAACATAAATAATGTATGATCATATACTTGAACATGTAAAGATTATATATATGTATAAATACATAACAAGATTAACTTGATCATAAGATTTAACATAAACAATGTCTACACATAACCCTAAAACTAACTGTAACCAGGCTAAAAGATAACTCTAACTATGTAAGGTCCTTTAACCCTAACTCAAACTCTAACCCTAATTTCTAATCCTAACTTAAAAACTATAGCCTTAATTTCTAATGCTAACCATAATTTTAAACTCCTACATATTTGTACACTTTCTTAAGACCAATTATATATGCATGTCCACACTAGAAGTTAACTCAAAAACAAAGAGAGGTACCTAGATCTACTTCTATTAATTATTTTAAGAACTTAGAGAACCTAAAGATATTATACACTTGAAGTTCACACAAGGTTCACAACATTGTCTATCCATTTTAATTCTTTTGTATCTACCTAGAACTTAGTCATCACCATCATACCCATGGCTCTAAATGATCTAATTGTTTAAAGTTACTAGCACGTTATGTTGTACCTAGAAAAATAATAGTCAAAATGGAGTTATAAGCACATAAGTTGTATTTGATATAGCTGATCATTTGTGCCAAAGACCATAATTCACAATTCCTTACTATAAACTTTTGTTCAATCCTCAACTAGATTTGATAAGCTAATGATTTGATACCTTGAATGAGAGAGTTGATCTCTAGTTGCTTAGATTTGAAGCACAAGAAGCAATCCTGAAGGTTAGGTTCTAATCTTGTGGCTTATTATTCAATTTTCTAAGGTTCAACTACATCATCATCTCCCACATAGTACAATCTAGATAAATTTCAAAGTCTCTTTATCTTGGGGCATTTCCAAATTGGTCTACTGTCAAATGTTCCCTTATTGCTCAAGGGTTAAAGTGAATCCATTTATCTCTCCAAATCAATGAAGACCAAGGGAAAATATGTGATATTAAATTTTTAGTTTTGAGGATAACATTCAATTTATTTCTTTTCTTTTTCATTGGTCATGTTATGGAATTTTTAGTCTAGCCCAGTTTAGGTAAGGTTGCAAATGAGGCATCCCATCTTAGGCAAAGATATCATATTAACATGAATAGTCCTAATCCACTAGCTCAATATCTTGTTAGGGGTACAATGCCCATGGGTATACTAGCCCAACAAGCATTTGAGTACTAAGTTGTAGATATGAACTCTAACATTGTGTCAATTTGAAGTTTTAAATATGCAAGCACATTGAATTTCTTAGGGAATAAGGAACAAAATCATAAAAGCCTAGAGGTTTGATCCTTAGTAGAAACATTAATAAAAAATTGTTTAGCCATCATATTAGAGCTTGGACAACATATCTCATGATAAAAGATTGAGATTCTTGTAAATGATTTAAAAACTAGTTTCGATAAAAGCTTGAAAATAAGGGATTAAAAAAGGTGTCAAAAGTTGAATTTTTTCCCTCAAGATTACCTAAACTTGAACATCTATGAAAATTTGGAGATATGGTTAAAAAATTAGTATGATAAAAACTTGAGTGCACATTCATTTTTTATTCGATAAATCTAAATTATAATACTTCTTTAATCAAATGATACTATTTTCACATATTTGAAAACAACACACATTAAAATACATTATTATATATTATGACATTGTTTTATTTCTATTTAACGAAAATCTAGCTAATTTAACACATTTTTAATTAATATTAAGTAAATTTATATGGCTAATTTAGCACATTTTCAAGTTTGAAAGTAAATTATTAAATGAAATATAGAAAATCTTTTCAAAATATGTCATTATATTGATAAACTTAGAAGACATTCTCGTGAGAAATGGATTCATGTGAATCACTACTCTTGAAACATGGGTCAATGAGATTGACTCATAAACTATATGATTAATTCCTTATAGAAATAATACAATGTCATAATATGTAATTTAATGTATTTTAATAGAAAACTTGAATTGGTCTCATATGTGTAGAACTCGATGTTTTGAATTGCACTTCTTAGAAAATTATAAAACATATTACTTAAATATCTAATAAGATGAACCCTTTATATTTCTTATAAAATTTTAGTAAACTACAAAATAGGAAAACTATATATATATAGTTTTCCTATTTTGTAGTTTACTAAAATTTTATAAGAAATATAAAGGGTTCATCTTATTAGATATTTAAGTAATATGTTTTATAATTTTTGCACTTCTTAGAAAATTATAAAACATATTACTTAAATATCTAATAAGATGAACCCTTTATATTTCTTATTTAATTTTAGTAAACTACAAGATACGAAAACTATATATATATATATATATATGTTGGCATAAAGGTATTTTCCATTAGTGACAACACTCATTATACAGTTCAAACTGAGTGTCGAAGACACAGTTCAAACCGAGCGTCAAAGACACAGTTCAAACCGAGTAGCACTTAGTGTTAACCGAGTAAAGATAGAAGCAGTGTTAACTGAGTAAAGATGGACGCAGTGTTAAGTGAGTGAAGATGTACTTAGTTTTAACTGAGCTCAGTCGGTTAACAAAGAAATTAGTTTTTACCGAGTGACACTATATCTACCAAGTCACCAATTGTTATCGAGTTCCAGGCAATGTTGTATGACTAGTATGAACCGAGCCCCTACCTCTACCGAGTGCATGATGATGTCGTGTAACGTAGTGGATGTCGTGTATCAGAAGGTCATCAAGTCTGTCTAAAGAACTCGAGTTTATTTTACTATTTGGCCGGCTCAGTTATATTTTGTTTACTTGTGTTCAGCCGACCTTGTATCTATAATTAATGAAATGGTATATATATGTGTATAATATAGAGTTGTAATTGTTGTAATGGATAAGAGACATATATGTATATGTACATATTGTGATACAAGAGACAGATGCGAATTCAGCAGCAGAGCAGTATATTAGCAAGGTTCACAAGGTGTAGTAAAGACTTCATCAATCACAAGAGGTGATTATTGCAAAGGATCTAATCAAGGTATATGTAGATCTGATTGGTTCATCCTAACAAGTGAATCATCTAAAAATCCTCTAACAAGGTAGACTTAACAGTCTTTGTATAAATCTCCTAACAGAGTGCATACTTGTAAAGTATGTTTTAAATCCTTTAACAAGGTGGATCTAGCAATCCTCTTTGCTCCTAATAGGGCAGATCACCAAAAATGATCATTGTATGCCTTAACCGGCTAACTTCCTACTGCAAAAAAGAACCTTTGTGGGTTTCATCCCCACCCCAGTTTTACTTTCTATTTTGGAAGGTTTTTGGGTCACCAAAATCTCTGTGCATATGTGTTATGAATATTTATTTATCTCTTGCATGCATCAGATTAGGTGAATGAATGATTTTCCAGTTTATGTTGAATTAACTTAAATGTTGTATTGTTACTGATTCACCCCTCCCCTCTCAGTAACTTGTTATATCTTGAATATTTCCAACAATTGGTATCAGAGCTATTTGGTTCTCAGGACAAAGCTTGATAGCTTGAGCAAAGATCAAAGTCAATGGAAATATTCAGACTTGAGAAAGTTATAAAAAATGAAAAGCTAGATCTAGAAATGGCCATGGTTCAACTCAAAGAAGCAAAGGAACATCTTTCTCAATCCCTAAAAAGAAGAAAGGAACTTGCAAGACAAATGAATGACCATCTTTATGTTGAAGAAAGGATTGAAGATTTGCTACCATCAAGTAATTCAGAAGAAGCTGACAAAGCAATCAAAGAACTTCTAGAAAAGAATGGATCTCTGCAAGAAGAGGTAAGAAAGCTTAAAAGAGAGCAAGAAATATAGTCAATTAGGCTATGTGAAGTTTTGGAACAAAGAAACAAAGCACAAGAAGAATTGGAAGATAGAAGTCATGAAATTCATAATCAATCCCATCAGCATGAAGATCTTATAGACCAACTCTCTAATGCAAATGAAGAAATCAGGATTCTAAGAGCACAAAATGAAAGAATAAGGAATGATTTAAACACTGAAAAGCAAATCAATGAAAGTCTATAGAGTGACTTAAGAACTGAGAGACAAATCAATGAAAGCTTGGAAAATGACCTAATCTCTTAAAGGCAAGTCAATGAAAGAATGATGAAATCCCAAACAGATATAAATCAATTAAAACAACAAAATGAGGAAAACCTTCATAGACAAAAGGGTAAAGCTGGTCTTGGATACAAGGAAGAAGGTGAATCCTCAAAACAAGGTGAACAAATCAATAAAAGACCCACTTGTAATCATTGTGGCAAGTTAGGACATACATCAAACAAATGCTAGAGTAATGGGAAAGCAAAATTTAGTGCCAAATGCTTCAATTGCAATCAGCATGGTCATAAGGCAAATGAGTGTAAAGAAAAATCAAAATTTGAGGGCAACTATCACAAATGCAAAAAGCATGGTCACAAAGCATTCCAATGCAAAACCAAATCATTCAATCCAGCTAAATAGATTGTCCAAGCCATATTTGGATGAGACTACAACACCTGGTGCAGATGTCACTATTGTAGAGAATATGGACATTCTGGCATAAATTGTGCTAGACATCACCTAAGGAAAAAGGACACTATAGTAAGATGCTATACATGTACACAACTTGGTCATATAGCTAAAAATTGTATGAATATCAAAAGAATTGAAGATGAGAAAAAAATCAAAGCAGACAACATTCAGAAGCAAATGAAGCAATAGTGGATTCCAAAATCTACCGAGCAAAATAAATCAAGTAATGGAAATGTCACTCAAGAAATGGGTGATTCCACCATTTCCAATTAATATTCATAAAAGAAAGATTGGAACTACATCCTCCAAGATTTCAGGATGGTTCAAGACTTTACCGAGTTCGGTCGAGTGTAACAAAGCTTCATTAACCAAGTAGCAGCTATCGAGTTAGGTCGGTAAGAGACTTTACCAAGTTCGTTCGGGTGCAACAAAGTTTCATTGACTGAGTTGTGTCAACTGAGCAAGGTCAGTTTGTGACCTAACCGAGTTAGGTCGGTACTTCAATGTTTTCATTTGATCGCCGAGTTGATAATATCTACCGAGCTAGTGGATGACAACTTGTCATTTCATCTACCATCGTACCAAAACATTTATGGTGAATTTTTGTCAAAAGGGGCAAAATTTGATCTCATTTTTCACTGTGAACAAAGAGCTAAGTTATCTTCTACGATTCCAGAGCGAGCTTAAAGCATTTTCGAGTGAATTTTTTCAAAAGGGCAAAGAATCTGTTCAGAATTTTTCTACACCTACCGAGTAGCAATGGCATCCTGAAGTGGCAGCTCCAAGACAAAGAAAGGTTCAGAAATGCTAGTTAGAGGAGAGGAATGGAAGACCCTGAACTTCAAATTGGCACCGGCAATTGCAGAATCATTGGACCCTAACGGTGCTCAGTCACAAATCCCTCCAAAGGTACTTCTTATTAATGACATTCGCTCTCATTTCAAGTGTTCCATTCAAGAGCTTGGAAACATAGAAATTGACAATGCCCTAGGTGAAATGAGCATAGATGGAACCTTGAAATCGGAACATAAACATCTTGAAACAAAAGGGTTAACCCATATTTTGCATTTGCCAAGGAAATTTCAAGTAAAATGGGTTAGGTATGTACTCAGTCAGGTTCACAATGGCCAATTGTGGTTAGAGCAACCAATACCTATCACTAAGAAAATGATTAACAAAATTACTAGACTCCCCATGTTGAGCAAAGCCAAGACTACCAAAACCCTAGGTCGGGAAGAATTGTAGAGACTAACCCAAGCAGAATGGGATGGTAGAGGACTTAAGCTCAGTACAGTAGCTAAAGTTGAATTGAGATTTGGCATTCATGTAATTGCTCATAAAATCTACAGTTCAAGCTGTCCAAATAGTGTATCCTGTGAAGCTGTGGATTTGGCATATAAAATAGTAAAGAAGAATGTAGAGTTTGATTTATCGGAATTGCTTTTGTCCCAATTCAATAAAAATATGGAAAGCATAAGGACTTCCAAGAACAACTCCTATAAATTTGGTTCACTTTTGATTTGTTTGTTTTTCTATGTTCTAAAGTCTTTTCCATCTAAAGGATCAATAGTATGGGAAAAGGATATCCCAATTCTTTATCAAATTAATGAATTCATTGCTGAATTAGGTGAAAATTTTGACAGTGTTTTGGATAGTTATTTTGAAGAATTTAAGGAAAGAATGAACAATAGGTTCTGAATTCCTCCAAGACTTGTTGAAGAGTACAAGGAAGATGTATGTTTCATGGTAGACTATGACAAGGTATACATACAGGCAGTCAGGCCTCGGGTAGCATGGGTGAAACCTCTTCCCTATGAGGTAAATATTGATGAAACCAGGGACATCATAGAAGCATTGGTAAATGAACCTGTAGACCCAAGGCAACCAATTTTTGGAACATATGATGAAGCTAAGGCCAGAATTGAGCTTCAAGTTAAAATCCCTCAGGCCATTAGCAAAGGAAAGAGGAGCAATGCCAAACTGAAAACAGATGTTGGCCCTCTCATGGTAACAGAATGGAGAGGAGAAGATGAAGAAGAGGAGGAAACCGAGTCTAAAAAAGAAGAAGAGCCTCAACGAAAGAAAGGTAAGGTGACTATCACCAAACCTACAAAGAAAACTATTGTAGTGTTCTCCATGAGAACAAGATAGGGAAAGAAGGAACCTATACTTGTTAAGCCTCCACTCACCCTTGAGGCAAGACTAAAGCAATTAGATGCAGGAGCTAGCTTCACAAACTTCAAAGCATTGAAGTTTGAAACCAGAACAAAATAGGAGAAAATGCAGATTGAGGAACTGGTACTAAAAAAAATGGGTAAATGGAAATACTCCCCGGACCAGATAGCCTCTCAGATCTCCAAAGAGCTATTGGAGAGGTTGCAACCAAGATGGGAAGCTACAACCAAGACTATCAAAGACATTTATGAGCAGACCCTGAGGAATCTCCTGTCGAGTCTCACTGATGCTGAAGTGAAGAAATCACTGAAAGACCACGAAGGTAACATGATGATTAGATTCCACACTTGTTTGATACTTGTCAAAGACATTGAGCATGTAGTAAATGATGCAACAAACATGTGGAAAAATATCTATCATCTACACAAACCTAGTGATGATACTATTGAAATCAAGGACAATGATAGTAGTGATGATAATGATGATGATGATGATGGTGATGACATTGAAGACATTCTAGAAGACCTGCAATCATTAATGCTAGAAGTTGAGGAAGAAGCTGAAAGAGAAATGAAGGAAGAAGCAGAACAACCTAAGGAGGAAGAAGATCCACTAATAATTGCAGCCGAAGTCATTGCATCTCTTCCTCACTGTCCACCTAAAATAGGTACATCAACTGTGGAGATAGCTTCTACTGGTGAGATTGTGAGCTCAATAGCCTCATCAATTGATCAATCTTCACCTGTCTCCTCTTAGCTCTAGGTACCATCTATGCAAGTGTCTACCACTTCATTAACTGAGTTGCAACCACCTTCTTTGATAGAGTTATCCTCAGTCACAGCAGTAAGTTTTTCAAGTATATCAACTTCTACTGCAGAGTGTACAGTAAGTGTACCTACAGGTACTACAATTTTGACTTCTCCTGCTCCAATTTTGGCAACTGTTAGTTCTCCCACTCCATCCTATACAACAATTTTGGGAGCAACACCAATTTTTGATACTATTAGCACTTCTCTCAGTCTTTCTCTAGTTAGTCCTATTCCAGTTTTGTCAGCTAGTCCAGCATCATCAACTATTGTTTCAATTTCAAAGGGCAAAGGTGCAGTCACTGCAAAAAAACCAAAGAGATACATGTTTTCCAGTAAGGCAGTGGATGAGGAAATAGATCAGGATAAGGACATCGTCATTCCTAAGATAGATCTAGATACTACATCAGTTAATGAAATGAGAATGCTTAGTCAGCTATTAGAGTAGAAAGCTAGGCAAAAACAGCTAAGGAATGAGAGAGACCAAGAATATAGCATTATTGAGAATGTTAAGAATATCATAACAGATGCTATAGGTGTTGAAGTAGATTCTACTCAACACATTTTGATTCAGTTAGAAGAGGTTGTATATAAATTTAATGAGGACAGCTCCAGCCAAGAGAAATTGATTGAAAAGGCAGAGAAGAAATTTGACAATAAGGTGCTTGAGCACATTGCTCAACATATTACAGTAAAATAGGTAGAATTGTCTACAATTTTGAGTAATTTTGAACATTCTTTTAATAATGTAACTTCACTTTTTGGAAAACTCTATGATGTTACCAAGTTTACTAAGGAAATAAGAGAAAAGTTGAATAAAATTGATGCGGATACGAAGGTCAGTGCCCAAATGCTGCAATTTGACCACAGTGCAAGTTCATCCCATCATCTGAGAATAAGGTTTTTGTCAGAGAAATAGGTAGAATTGCTGAGAGTGGAAGCAAGGATCAGGTCTACTCTGATTGACATCCAAAATATGATCCTTCCTATCATGGACACAATGTAGAAGCATATTGCTCATTCTAAAACATTGATCCATGACAACAACTTCTCTATTGCAGATCACATGATTGAACTCTCTGCAGAAGTTCAAATTGCACTCTCCACCAGAAAAATTTTGCAAGAAAATTGGGATAAGACTTTGGCTCTTATTCTCAAGGTACATTCAAAATTTATCTCTCATTTTGGAATCTCCATGTAAATATATACTGTTTGGCATTATTGTCAAAAGGGGGAGATAGACTTCAAGAGCTAACTATGCAAAAGATATATGTATTGACTTATAAATACTGTACATATTGTATGGGGGAGATATATGTAAATAAAAGGATATGTGTTGCAAGATTTGCAAAAAGATCAATTTTGAACTGTATGTCATTTTTATTTTGCACATAAACTTTGATTCATAATTTTTTTTGTCACTAATGCCAAAGGGGGAGATTGTTGGCATACAGGTATTTGCCATTAGTGACAACGCTCATTATATAGTTCAAACTGAGCGTCGAAGACACAGTTCAAACCGAGCATCGAAGACACAATGTAAACCGAGCGTCGAAGACACAGTTCAAACCAAGCATCAAAGACATAGTTCAAACCGAGTAAAGGTGCACTTAGTGTTAACCGAGTGGAGTGTTAACCGAGTAAAGATAGAAGCAGTGTTAACCAAGTAAAGATGGATGGAGTGTTAACCAAGTGAAGATGTACTTAGTGTTAACTGAGCTCAGTCGGTTAACAAAGAAATTAGTTTTTACCGAGTGACACTATATCTACCGAGTCACCAATGGTTATCGAGTTCCAGGCAACATTGTATGACTAGAATGAACCGAGCCCCTACCTCTACCGAGTGCATGATGATGCCATGCAATGTAGTGGATGTCATGTATTAGAAGGTCATCAAGTCTATCTGAAGAACCTAAGTTTATTTTACTATTTGGCCGACTCAGTTATATTTTGTTTACTTGTGTTCAGCCGACCTTGCATCTATAATTACTGAAATGGTATATATATGTGTATAATATAGAGTTGTAATTGTTTTAATGGATAAGAAACATGTATGTATATGTACATATTGTGATACAAGAGACAGACGCAAATTCAACAGCAAAGCAGTATATTAGCAACGTTCACAAGGTGCAATAAAGACTTCATCAATCACAAGAGGTGATTATTACAAAGGATCTAATCAAGGTATATGTAGATGTGATTGGTTCATCCTAATAGGTGAATCATCTAAAAATCCTCTAACAAGGTAGACTTAACAGTCTTTGTATAAGTCTCCTAACAGAGTGCATACTTGTAAAGTATGTTTTAAATCCTTTAACAAGGTGGATCTAGCAATCCTCTTTGCTTCTAACAGGGCAGATCACCAGAAGTGATCATTGTATGCCTTAACCAACTAACTTCCTACTGTAGAAAAGAAGCTTTGTGGGTTTCATCTCCACCCTAGTTTTACTTTCTATTTTGGAAGGTTTCTAGGTCACCAAAATCTCTATGCATATGTGTTATGAATATTTATTTATCTCTTGCATGCATCAGATTAGGTGAATGAATGATTTTCCAGTTTATGCTGAATTAACTTAAAAGTTGTATTGTTATTGATTCACCCCTCCCCTCTCAGTAACTTGTTATATCTTGAATATTTGCAACAATATATATATATATTAGAATTTAACTGTACTCCAAATATTTGATGTAGGGGATAAAATAAGATCTAATATCCTTAGATCATGTTCTTATTTTATACATATTTTAATTAATGGTTTATAGACCAATGTGTTCATTTAATTTATAATTAATTACACATGTTTAGACTAAATTTTAGAAGGATTCATGACCAACCTTTATGACCCTACACGTGATCTCTCTCAACAAAATGAATTTACTTAGATTATCACATGAAATCGAGCAATATTTTGAATTGTGATGTGAATATCAGGATTTAACTGTGTGATTTTGAGTCAAACTCGATGACCCATGTTTCATGAGTAGTGATTCAACATGAATCCATCTCTCATGAGAATAAATGGAACACTTAGCACTCATTGGATCTAGGTGATGCTCACAGGGGTGAAGCACCGGGACTTCCCGGGAGGTCACCCATCCCAGTACTACTCCAGCCTGAGCGCGCTTAACTACGGAGTTTCCTCCACAGTTAAACCCAAAGCTTGCAACCCCATTTGCAAAACCTTCACCAAGTGTTGTGCCTTATGAACCATTCATTAGAAAGCCCCTTAAGCTCATCAATTGATAAGTAGGAGATGATTTCCACAGCTAGTCAAATTGTGATGTGAATATCAGGATTTAACTGTGTGATTTTGAGTCAAATTCGATGACCCATGTTTCATGAGTAGTGATTCAACATGAATCCATCTCTCATGAGAATAAATGGAACACTTAGCACTCATTGGATCTAGGTGATGCTCACAGGGGTGAAGCACCGAGACTTCCCGGGAGGTCACCCATCCCAGTACTACTCCAGCCTGAGCGCGCTTAACTACGGAGTTTCCTCCACAGTTAAGCGCGCTCAGGCTGGAGTAGTACTGGGATGGGTGACCTCCCGGGAAGTCCCGATGCTTCACCCCTGTGAGCATCACCTAGATCCAATGAGTGCTAAGTGTTCCATTTATTCTCATGAGAGATGGATTCATGTTGAATCACTACTCATGAAACATGGGTCATCGAGTTTGACTCAAAATCACACAGTTAAATCCTGATATTCACATCACAATTTGACTAGCTGTGGAAATCATCTCCTACTTATCAATTGATGAGCTTAAGGGGCTTTCTAATGAATGGTTCATAAGGCACAACACTTGGTGAAGGTTTTGCAAATGGGGTTGCAAGCTTTGGGTTTAACTGTGGAGGAAACTCCGTAGTTAAGCGCGCTCAGGCTGGAGTAGTACTGGGATGGGTGACCTCCCGGGAAGTCCCGGTGCTTCACCCCTGTGAGCATCACCTAGATCCAATGAGTGCTAAGTGTTCCATTTATTCTCATGAGAGATGGATTCATGTTGAATCACTACTCATGAAACATGGGTCATCGAGTTTGACTCAAAATCACACAGTTAAATCCTGATATTCACATCACAATTTGACTAGCTGTGGAAATCATCTCCTACTTATCAATATTTTGAATTGTTTAAACTTTTAAATTTTTCATATTAGAAATTTTTGATTATAATCCCTAAGTAACTCTAACTCTAACTCTAACTCTCATGTACATGTATATGCATTCAATCATATCTTTAAATTTTATCATATCATATGTACATGTTACAAATTATCTAGACATGTGTGATGCATGTTCAATTACATGTATAATTTTAAATAAAAAATAAAAAATTGTGTCTACAGTAGACTTAGCTCTTGATACATTTAGATACAAATATGGCTTCACACAATCAACTTGCTACAGCTCTTGGTGTAGGACCTAATGCAATTCCTACTATGGCTCCTTCTACAACACTTGATGTGGTTCCCATTGTAGCTCTTGATGCAGTTCCTATTCTGGCCCCTTGTGCTACAGCTCATGGTGGGGCTTATGGTGTACCTTGAGGTAGGGCTCATTGTATGGATCATGTTCTGGCTCTTGGTGTAGCTCCTAGTGCAGTTCCAAGTGGTGTAGGTCATAGCATGGCTCTTGGTGTGGCTCCTTTTCTAGGTCAGGCTTCACCTACACTCCTAATGGAGGTCCTCTTGCACCACCTCCATGCATCGATATTGATGCTTTATTTTCATTTTTAGATCAGTAGGTTGCTAGACTATATCAATCTATATTGTCTTCTCATGATAGTCTTTATAGAGACATATGTACGAGTTTATAGGATCTGATAGCTAGATTTAGAGCTCACCATTCATTTACTCTTGATATACTAGCTTCCATATCTAGGGAGCTTAGGGATGAGATTTCAAGATATGCATCTTTTGATGATATCAAGAGGGTGGCCCCCAAAGACGTCATCAAAAGAGATCTCATTCCAGGATATGAGGGAGAATAAGGTAGGGTGAGAGGCTACCGAGTCACATGATGCATAGATCTTGTTAACAACTAGATACCTCTTTATTTTGCACAACATTTGTACACTAATTTTTCTGTGGGGCTCAATGTCAACTACTTGGACATTCCAGATTATTGCAGATAGGGGCATGGTTGGATTGCAGATCGTAACCAGTATTGCACTGCACATCATCTGCCATCTCTAGATGTTAGACAATTTATTGGACAGAGACCACCTCTTGTGACTCTAGCACATGTGCCTATTGCAGATAGAGTTGTCATTGCTTCCCATAGGGGAGCAATTGACACTATTGGGAACATTAAATTTGTGGCCACTAGTATCACATCTAATTCTATTTGTCATTATATTCATAGTCGACGTCCTCGTCCACATGGTCAACCATCTTCGGAGGCATCTAGTAGCACTTTAGGAACCTCCTCTGATGATGCATATAGAGCTACTGGGCTACCACTACAAGGTGATGCTCATGCTCTTTTAGGACATTAGACACATATGGATTTGGCACTATATTTTTTGTAGGATATGTTGCAAATTATCAGTTACATTTTTGATACACAAGGGATGCCAATTCACTTAGTAATGGATGTTGTTAGATAGCATCAGAGCCCCATGGTTCCATAGACACAGGCCACCACATTAGTGACAAATGATACACCAATGCATAGCTCACAGCATTCAGTACCAAGCTCATGACACTCTATAGATGACTCAGGCATACGAGTTGGAGATGTCAAGATCACAGCTGAGGGTCTTGATGATTTTGGTGAGAAGTTGTGAGGCCTATTTTAGATTGATACCAGCTCGAGTATGGGTATTTCATCATACATGGAGATGTTATTCCAACCTAATAGCAATGGTTCTACACCATTACCTAGCCGGCTACACAGTCCACTTCACTCATCATTGCTAGCAGTTGGACATGGTGTTGAGGGTGGTTTAGTAGGTGTTAGAGTTTCAGGAGGTGCATCGATAGATGATACAATGGATTTTACTGATCATCCTCCACCTCTGGAGACCCAAGTCTATAAATATATATAATTTTTATTTTTAAATTTAAATATGTACATGAAATTAAAAAATATGAATTTATTTAAAAATTCAATTTAGATAGATATTTAATTTAATCTTTAACTATAAGAAATCACATAGGCACAGGTTGCTTAGCACATGGTTACATCTAGTGTTGGTTTAGGGTATCATGTACGTGAGAGAGAAGATTCTATTGAGGCACTCGGTAGTGCTCAGGTACAATTTCTAAATAGTTTGTTTAAAGTTAATTTTATGTTTCAAACTATATATATATATATATATATATATATATATATATATATATATATATATGCACTGATATTTAATTTGAATGTACACACATGTATACATGTTTAGATCTAGAACTCTAACATGTACATGTGTGTGTCTGTGTGTGTTTATATATATTTGCAGGGCTTGGTTGATGCACCTTGGTGAGAGGATGTATAGGAGATGAGTCAATCATAGGGTCATTCTGTTTGTATGCATCTTGAGGGGTCCCTCTAGTAGTATAGTAGATCTTTACATATTTTTTGATGCATTTATATATTGAAGACATTTCACATGTATACATATGTTTCACTATTTATTTGATTATTTAGTACTTCAGTAGTTAGATGGTCACATGTATATATGACTTTTTATATTTTGCTACGTAAATGTATTTATTCGAGATTTACAGTTTGCATACGTATGCATTTTAGTTCTAGAGATATATTAGATGTAGATATTTATTCTTGAGATGTGTATATATATGTGTACATATGTTTTTTTTTGTATTATAGTAGACCCTGTATAATTTTTAGATTACATAGCTTTTAAACTTTAGATTTTATTGTCATCATTATATTTAAAATAATCAAACTAACTTCTCTAAATACTTACTTCAATAGTTAAATAGTCAAAGGAGTTCCAAATTGATCTCTATCAAACCTAATTTAAAATTTTGAAAAATAATTATAATTTATATGGTGATTGAATTGAATTAATATAGGTGCTTAAAACTACTAAATTAACCCAAATGATTTAGATTAAATAAATTTAAAATATTATATTTATTTATAATCATTATATGAAATAAACAATTAGTAGGACTAAAGATATGTCTAAATTTGGTAAATCAATTAATAGGAATATAGATACAAATTTATTAAATATATTAGTAGGAAGTTAGAAAGATACATGTATTTCTTAAATTATCAATCAGTAACCCACTAAAGATAAATATTAGTTTTATGTGGATAAAAATATGTTAATTAGGTAAGCCAATACATTATTTTAGAAAACTTTTACAAAATATAATATTTAAAAACATATTAATTTAAACTAATTTAAACTAAGAGTACGACCATAGATATAATAAACTAACATTAATATATATATATTTTTAATAAACTAATGATCTAACTAGATGAACTTATTAATCTTACAATTTTAAAAGCACATTTAATTCAAGTTGAAATTCAATATTTTGAAAAAAAGTTGATATTTCAAAATTCTAACATATTAAATTATCTTTGATACATGTATCGACAGATAATGATTCTGTAAGTGCGAACTAACTTAGCCTATTTAGATATCAAGTTGTTAAATTATTAAAATCATCCATAGTATAGTTAATATTATTAATCTATATAGTTTTTTCATAAACTAATGATAACTAAGAGTATGATTGTATAATTAAAAACACATTTAATTCAAGATGAAATTCAATAGTTTGAAAATAAGTTGATATTCAAATTATTATAAAATAAATCTCAAATGTCAGTTCAACCATGATGTACACTTATAACATGTTATATCTTCTCATGATCTTCACTATTTAGTCTCCACTTGTGACATCCATGCTTAACTTTGACTGGATGTAGACAAAGCCCGGTAGCAACGACTAGGTGGATGTCTTGTAAAACCTTCTTGTTATGTTGATAATCAAAAAAGTGTATTCTATGTTCAACTAATTTTTCTTGCCTCAAATATGTTCCCTCTATCACAATAGAACCTACACCAAAAATTTAAGTATTTTAAAATTTGATAAATATAAAGTTACCTAGATATATATATATATATATTTATTCATATAAAGTTACCTATGGGGAACAATATTCCATCACTTTCTTTAGGGTCAAATAACTTTGTCCTCTCTATAGTACATTACAATAAATAATAACTAACACCTTCATAATTTCTAGGCTCAACATCACTGCAAAGTTATCTCATGCATAACAAGTATACATGTGTATGTGTACAGTATATATATAAGACAATTCAAATTGATAATTAAATAACACTTGTTCAAATTATTTTTTATGATACATACCCACTTTCACCAATCCAAAGATATGATTATAATCATTAGAAATCAATGGAATATCATCAAAATTTTTATCATCTTTATCGAATGTGTTAGTAACATCAAGAAGTACCAAAATCCATGAACCTATATATCCACATGCTTGATTGATTCATTCTTCATAATCTTCAAAAATGCAGCTATCACAAAAACATGAATATTCTCTTATCTCCAATGTCCAATTGCAATTATCTATACTCATGACTAAATGTAAGGAATGTGTGTTCTCTATCCTCTTGCAACCATGCATATTTTTTCTATTAACACCTAAAAGCTCATTAAATTGAAAATATGGACAAATTAAATTTAAACTTCAACAAATTGAAAAATAAAACTTAACAATAAAATTTTATAACTTAATTGCATGAAAATTAAACAGATGTACACATCCATACCTGTTATCTCTCAAAAGACTCTATATGGTACCTGTTGACTCGTTGTTGATGATGTCCCAACCTCATCTAATGCAAAATGTGTCTTACACCATTCAACAACATCATGTGCATCATTTATATGAACTCCCTGATAATTCATTTGATACTTTCGTAGAGCACATTTGATGCAAGCTCCAACACCATCATGTTCACCTTTTCCATGATCACTCTCGAAAAAATTCCATATGTGTTTTATATTCTCATTGTAATGATATCTACATAATGAATAAAATGGTCTAGATGATTTGAACTATGTGGCACATCCATCAAACCAAACATAATGTTAATCAACATTTATGTTTCTTTCTTTCAGATAAGAAAAGAAGATATTGAAGCAATGTTCGACATAGTGAATGTCATGTTCTTTATCATCACTTATATAGAAATGATATTCCTTTTTAATTACTTGTGCTTGAGCTATACTTTGAACACCATCCAAATCTAATTGTGCATGTCTATAACAAACATGTACCATAATAGTGACCTAATTAGAAAAGTAATAATCTAATTGAATTGCTTTTTGATGAACAAAGGAATAGTTCTCTGCAAAATCAACAACTGATACAATCATTCCAAGTGGAAAATTATCTCTCAAAGTTTGAAACTTTTGTGCTTGCCACTTTGCAAAAAATGTGTGACAAATATAAGGTTGAATCAAATTCTTAAATCTATCCATAAATGTTAGAACAGGTAACTCCTCTTTAGCATATTCCAACCTTTTTTTCTCTTTTCCTAACTTTGTTTCATTCTTGACATGCTTGTAACTTTTGCAATTCAATTTTTTTGTTGCATTAATATTTTCAATTTTCAAAGGAAATAGAGCCAATTCACCACATGTTTCACATAATCCTTTGATGAAATTTATTTGACCAGTTGGATCATCTATTTTGTCACATAGAATGAATGATATAATCTCACTTCTCCTACTAGGAGGAGTAGCATGAAAACCATATGTGTCTTCTACAAAATTTCAAAATATCGGATAGTGGAGATCAAAATTGATATGATGATGATAACAACATGTTTCAAACACTTTGTTTGACCTCACAAAGTATGTCTTCAAATTTTTAAGCAACATTTGCCCAACTTTTACATTAGGATGTTTGGTACAAAACAACACATATAACTCATGATATGTTGTATTCAACCAATGTTTTGTATGATGTTCATATTGACCAGATGCAATCTTATGCTTGATAACATCTCTACTATTTGATGAAGGATGAGTGTTATCAATCCAAAATGATATGACTAATTTTTTTAAAGACTCTTAAATCCTATCAGAATGAGGTGCTCTACACATGATTGCCCAATTACCCTCCATAATACTGTCATCCACAATTAATCTTCTCTTAACATATTTTCTCATTATTTTCCTACTAAAATCCATTTCACATGAAATTGAAGATATTTTTCTATTTTGGGTCATATTCTTATTTACAACAAACATCAACATCACTTTTCTTGCCACAAGCTTATCTTTAGTTCGATAGTATTTTTTCTATGTTTCTCAAACTTTGTTTCACATTTTCAATTAGATCAATTTGCATGCTAGAAAATCTTCTCTTCTTTGATGTTATGTCTAGACCTAAAAATTTCAATGACTCTTGCAACTTCTTTTGTGTAAGAAAAAGTGAAAGTAATTGAGCTTGTTCAAGTGTTTCAATGTTATCAAATTGAGTCATAATTTCTCTTATCTTCTTACTCATTGACCTTTTCTTAGACAAACTTAATGGTTGAATAGTAGCTGCAAGTATTCTCAATTTATCCACATCCATTTTAAATAAATGATCTAATTTTTTTGTAGAAAAAACATTCTTTGCAGATTGGGCAATATTTAGGAGTTCATCCACACTAGTTCCTACACCTGATCCCCACCCTTCTCTGACTTTTGTTACTAGAATTTCTACAAGGAGTGATCTTGGGCCTTTGCCAACATTCATTGTTTTAAATTTTGTAGGGAAAGATTCTAACTCTTCCCCAACTTATGTTATGTTGGCACTCAAAATTGCATTCTCATTTTGAGCATTTATTTCAAATTTTGAGTCAAATCAAGCCCCATAAATGCCTATGTACCCGGCTGTATCTTTGAGCCCCATGAGGTTTTTAATCTTTCTAAAGCCTTTCATTCAGTGTGTCCACTTGTCCTATGATGATAAATTGACATTTCGAGTCATTTGGCAAAGTCTTGTTTTGAGCTAGTATCAAAATCTGCATTTTAACCTGTGTCAAACAATGATGAAAGGCCATGTTTGCATCTAAATATCTCACACCTAGGAATGTTTTGTGATTTTCCACTTTGGGAGTGTCTAGTGTCCATACCAAAGAACCTATGTTTTAGATTTTGAGTCATTTTGAATCCATTTGACTAGGTTTTGAATCCCTCAAAGTTGGTTAGTTACTGTTTTCATGCTTTTGCAATTAATTCTGAATTCTGGGAAGCCCTATTTGATGAGCTATAGTTTTGACCCAATTGACCAAAATGCTAAAATTTGTATTGCATTGCATTGTAGACGTGAGATACTTGTTATGTTTCAAGTTTCAACTCATGATGAATCCATTTGATTAGTTTCCAAACACAATTCCAAACACAATTTCTTAAGTTTTACTAGTGTCAGTATTTGCAAATTTGTTGAAAGCCCTATTCATGATGTTATATCTCCTGATCCATGACTGGTAAGAGCAAATGGATTGTACCACTGTTTTCTCCTCTAAAAGTATTTCAAGTGTGTCAGTTTGCAAGTCATGACGAATCTGTATGCACACTTTTCAAAGTCAATTGCATTTGCAAAAATACTTTTATGCCAATGTTTCCAATCTGCAAAATCCAAGTAGCCTTCCTTGATAGCTCGTCATTTGCACCCAGTTATTCATCATGAGCCCAAATCACAAATCCATACTTTCTTCATGACCATGAACTAATGCCTCAAGTTTCATTTTCCCAAGTGCCCATCTACCTAGTTTTTGAAGCCAATTTTGTACACAATTTATGGTTTTCTAACATGTTTTCATGTAGGTGATTCTGAGAAGGCAACTTCGATAGTGAATATCTTTTGACCCTAAATTCATCATGAGATGAGATTTGACAGGGTGAAAGTATGTGGAAAAAAGAATTAGTATGTCAGATTTTAGAGCCCGTCCAGGTGTTTATATCAATTTTTAAAGCCGGGCAACAGGCCTCCTAACACAAATTTTATAATGGTACAAAAATGTTTTAAAATGAGTTTCAGTGGCGAACTTGTAATCAAAGTTGATTCCAGTCAGTTCGAGAGGGTTGATGGATAAGTTTTCCATGTTAGTTGTAAAAAATGAAATTATTTTTTAGCTGGACCCACTTTGGGGTCTGACTAATTTTGCCAGGAAGGGGTTTCCCCAAGCAAGAACTATGGAGGACCACAATCAAATATGACTCAAAATTGATGTCTCACTTGAGACAAGTGAATGTATGGAGAAGAAATATATGCTTGTTCATAATCAACAAAAACTTTCAATACAATCCAACATTAACTCTAAATTGAGAGTTTCATCACATGGAGATAAAAATGTTTCAAAGGAAATGCTAGTGATGGGATAATTAGTTTGATGGTCATTGCATCTCTCAAGAATATGATGATTTCTCTTGAAAGAATATAGAATTGTCCCTACTGAAAACAAAGATGGGATCATCCCTAGTGAGAAGAAAGATAAATTGATGCCTATTGATAAGAAAAGAAATTGAAAGATTTGTTTATGGAAACACTATCAAGTGAAGATAACATGGGTAAGAAAATTAAAGAGTATGTTGCACTTCAGTTCATACCTTTGCATTTGTCTCCACCCACCATGAATCCCATCATCCATCTAAAACTCCTCTACAATAAGAGCTGCCATGTACAACAATAAAAATGATTTGTTGGTTAGAGTGATTGTACTAAAAGCCTATCTAAATGCTCAAAGGAATTGATGGCTTGGGATGAACTCCACTGAATTTAGCAACATATTGTGGCTACATAGAAATCGTAAAAGAGTTGTTGAAGGATAGATAAAATTCAAAGGCTATGGGAATCATCTAATAATCAAAGAAACTCCATGCTTATAAAAGGGGATCCACATGAGTTGTAGGGGAAGTCACAAATCAAAATGGAGGATGTTTGAAGAGTAAGACACCCTATTTAGAGGTAGACAAGGGCAGTTCATGCCAACAGTGAGAGCTCATGTCCAAGGCAAAATAGCACAAAAGTAGGAGCACAACAAAATAAAATTGAAGTCTATGCATTTAAAAGGCTTTCCATGCTTAAAAAAAGCTTCATGCCAAGCAAAAGGTCGTCGGGTAACCATGTAAATATATTCCGCGTGCATGGAAGTCAAAAAACACAAGTTAAAGATAGAGAAAGATAGGCGAAAGGTCTGAGAAATTGATGCAGGAGCATCCAAAGGTATAATGACAATCCTGTGTCACCCAAAAAAATGTACTTAGACTTAATTTTTGTTTCATGTGTTTTCATTTCTAGATACCCATTTAGGTCAAATAAAGGTTCCAACTCTCATAGTTCCACTATCAGTATTCTAGGTTAGAGTATTTGAACACCTTGGGATACATGTAAATGGTAGAAAAATAGGAGTATGTAATTGAGCCATAATTTTGGTAAATTAGAGGGTGTAAATTGGCTAGATGAATGCAATTATAATTTAGAGCATTCCAGAAAAAGAATCAGGTCAAAAGGCCCCACGATTTGAAAGTTATCATAGTTTTCAGTTTCTGGAGACCTCCTAAGAATGCTTCAAAGTTAGGTTAGGGGCATTAAATGACCTTGAATAGGGCCAAAAAATGGGGGATGAGCTTTTAAAAAATGTAAACGGTTCGTTAATCAGAGCTACGGTTCAAAATTTAATCCTCCTGAAAGTTCGGTTACCATTTTTGGATTCTTCTAATTTTGTACCGACTTCTAATGCAACTTCTGGAGCCTTCTATTTGGTTGGTGGATGCCAACTAGCACTTTCTAGAATGTATTCCTAATCCTTAACCCTTCAAGGTTTATTTAAGAACATTTTTGGCATTGTAAAAGGTAGTTTTGAGTGGAGTTTGAGAGAAGGTACTAGGAGAAGAATTTATCTCCAGATTTATGCTATTGTAAGCCCATAGGGCATGTTTTGGAGTCTGTTTCTCTGCACTAAGTGTACTAGCATATTTTCATAGTTAATAAAATTTTCCCTTTCTTGTTGTGTCCATTCTGTTTTTGGCTTGTGTCCCCATCAGAAATCACCAGTGCTAGAGAAGGAACAAGGTCTCTCAAGTATTAATAGAGAACCCCATGGTAGCATGAAATGGAAGCCTGTGTTAATGAAGAAAAGGAAACTACTCATCCCCACAATAAAGACTAGAGTCTCACACAATTGAAGAAAGGGAAATTGGTAGGATAAGCCATGGCATAAGTTGAGTAGTAGCAGGGGAAAGCCATAATTGGTTAGAGGGTAAATTTATGTGTCTTGAGGATAGCCAATCAAAGCGAACTTATATGTGAAAGAAGCTCACGGCTAAACATTAAAAAATAGTAGTCCCATGAAGTCTAACAAAGCTAAGAGAAGACACTGCATAAAAGGAGATGCCAGCATTTAGAAAAGAAATCCACTGGGTGAGTAAAATGGCATGTTTTGGTTTTAAAGAACCAAGTTCTAAACCACCAGGGAACACAAAGAATAGACATGTCTTCAAAAGAGAAAGATGCCAAGTTTAAAGCCTCTCATGCTATCAAATATGTAAGGAGATTGCCAACCTACATAAGCAAAAAGGTGAGCACATCACACCACTAGCTAATAAAAAGAACGCCGCCAGCAAAAGGGAATGGCCTCACACAACAAACAAAAAAGAAGTTTCTATGAGCAGCATTGTATACCCAATATCCCACATTGTCTATATGGTGATCTTTTTAAAAATTTTAATGTAATTCTACAAAACACATATAATGTCTTAGAAGCGATGGCTTTTATAAAGCCAAGCAAGATGTGGCAAGTGCATGGAGGGGCCCACTAGGCCAGGTGGAGACAAGGGGTAAAATTTTGAACTCAAACGCATTCCAAAGAGATGACGTCAGCAACAACTTGCCTAAAAATAAAAAATCCAATAGCTTTCTATCTCGCTAGGTGGAAAATCCAATTTTTTTTGGCTAGCGACATAGTGAGTCATAAAAAAAATTTAGAAATCTAGCAAAAGACAAATGAGTTCAAAAGAAGGAGATTTTGCCATGTGTCCTAATTTCATGGTCATCATTATCTCACCAATCAGAAGTTCTCACTCATTAACCATAGTGATGTAGCAAGCTTTGATGTGGTGATCACACGTGGCAGCGAAGATGAGGTCCTCGACCAATCTCAATGTGACATGTAGCGCACTATCAATAGGTGATGGGGTAGATTGTAGGCTAATCAAAAGATGACATATGTCACCTAGGTGGCCATTGGATCTAGATTTTTGGGTGACATGGAAATTTCTCGATCAATCACAGACTGCCACATGGCAGTCTGATGGTGTCTAGTCAGCTGAGGGGGTAACACAAGGAAAAAAAAATCTTTTGAAATTAATGATTTTCCTGTGCACATTTTTAAAAGAGGGTAATTTCAAATTGAAATTTTTTTTATCCTATAGTTAAAACTATAGACAAATCATTAATTTTTCAAAAATTTTGAATTTTTAATGAGAAGCCATGGAGTAGAGGCCTAATTTTCAAACAACTATAACTGGAGTGATTTTTAACTAAAATGGGCACTCCAATATACCACTGGAACTGAAACAAGATGAACTTTCCAAATATGAGGTCAGATTGTGCATGCGTCTTCACCAATTCATGTTATAAGCAATTTTTTTTAATTCCTAAGGCCTTCTCAGCGGAATGAGAAGATTTGATCATTGAGCATCAGAGTTGATTACGGGGTAGATTTGAAGACCTTTTGAAGCCTAAATATGGAGAAAACAATCTAGAAAAGGTTACATTGGATTTTTGAAATCACTCTTCAACTTTTTTTACTTTTACCTTGTGTTCATTTTTAACATCAGAAATCAGTTGCATTCTTTCATCATCAAATTGCTGAGATATTTGATGCATTTGAGAGGTAAAATAAAATGATGTGATCCTGGCAGTTAAGGAGAGAAGGTAGAGAGATTCTTTTTAGCTTCTTGGGAAGGAATTCTGAATGGACACATGTTAGTTGCATAATGAATCCAGCAATTGCTTTCTTTCTATTTATGCTTTCTTTTTCTCTTTTGTAAGGGTTGAAAAATTTTGGAAAATTTTTCTGGTATGAAGATAGTTACCAGAATTGGCCTCAAAATTGATGAACTCTGAATGGAAGATCTAGGATGTGCTGGTTCTAGACCATGAAGCTTTTCTTTGGCTATGATACCCCCTTCCCATCCCATCAACTCCTCATTCCCCCATTTTCTCTCTTGTATGACAACATTTGTTCATTGAATAGTCTAGTTTATTAGGTTCTTTGTAAGTTATGTCATGCATTTTTATGTATTATTTCAATGAAATCAATACAAGGAACAACAAGTGTTTAGTTTCAGTTTAAATCTTGTCTCCTTTCTCGGTTGAGTTGTGATGTTTTATGGTCTTTGATAGAGAGCCTAGATCATAGTTACAGTCCCTTAAGGTTGTATGTTGCTTTATTGTTGCTTGTAATTCAATGAATTATGTAAATGCTTTAGAGATTCAACAAGGCTGTAGGTTTATTGAGTAGGATATCAGTTAAGAAGGAGATTTAAATTGAACATTGATATCCAATTTACAAGGGTAATGTATAGATCTAGAGTCTTGGCATGAGAATTGTGTCTAGGATATCCAAAATGAATGAAGGAGATTCGTGAATTGCCCAATGGATGAGCCACTGATCTATTATAGGATCATAAGTTTTTTGTTCATACCTAGTTTTCATCCACTTTCCCCACCGACATAAAATCAAGTCAAATTCAACTCATCTTTACAATTTTATGTTGAAGAGCTAGAATAGTTTAACCCTCACTCAGCTTATGAGATTCATAGATTTACATTTAGCTACTGTAGATCTATGTCATTTCATGAGTCATTAGGAGATATAAGGGGTTTGCATCTGTAGTAAATAGATTTAGGTATATGTTTTGCATTGGTACCATACATTAGAATCTTAAGGTTAACCCACCTAGGTCTTGCAGAGCTTGAAGTGAAGAAGTGTCAAAGCCCTATAGTTGGCTCAGTGTCTAAAATGATGTGTTAAAGAAGGGAATTAGCTGCCCCTAGATATGTCATCTTCTCATTAGGATAATTGAAAACCCTCTAGCATTTTCAAACACCAACAAAATTGCAACTCTACTGGGGACACTATATTGAATCAAAATGGTAGAAAAACCTTGAGAATTTAAAAAGGAGATTCAATACAGTAGGAGAAGGGCATGAAACTTTTTCAATAGTAAGTTCTCTTATGTGTTTTTCTAGATTTCTTACTTAAATGTCATGCACCCCAATTAAGTTTTATCCATTATAGCAGTATTTTCAAGGTTGAATATGGATTGTGTTGCTAATAGTATTCATCTTCAGTCACATCAACCAGTTGTTGTTTTCCAAATACTATTGTAATTCAGAGTCAAAATTGTTGAAAAAGGGTTTCTATCTTTTGAGTTTTAAAGTTTTGCAAATTTTACAACATGACAATCCACTTCAGATTTGTCATGTTATAAATCATGTGTTAAATCTTACTCAAAATTGTGAGTGGCGACTCTCTAAAGGATCTTTGTACTAGTGTAGATCAGTTATATAATTGTTTTAAAGAGTTTTCAATTGAAATAGGTAGATCTGAAAGTTGTGTTGAATTTTAAAACAAGAAGAGAGAGTATATGAATTTTTGACCAATAAGTTTTTAAGTGTTGTTTAATCTACTATTATAAGATTTTGAAATGATAAGAAATGAATCACAATTGTGATTTAATTTAGTTCTCCTCAAGGAGATGATGACTCTACAACGGATTTGATCAGTGGTGTGAGGAGTTGAGATCAACACCAGGCCAATCAGAAGATCAATTTTTTCATGTAGCAACACTAAAGGTATTTTATATTTTCATGTGATTCATGTTTCATGAAAGTGAGTTATATGTGTGTGTTCTCCATCAAGTGAAGTTTCAGCAGTAAGAAGAGGAGAATGGTTTTAAGGTTTTATATACTTCATTAGATTGAGTTTGAGTTTGTTTTTCTAAGTTTGTGAAGTGTATTTGAAGTGTTCATTTGGTAGAAAGTTGTGTAGATTTTTTGCAAATTACAAATCAGAATTATGGGTGAATGAGGTTCAATTTTTTTTAAGGATTTCAAGATTCATTTGACCTAATATTCAGTTAGTTAGTGAAATTCCTAGATCCATTTCTACCAAGTGGTATATGCCATTGAGTTTTGATGGTATTCATGGTTTCTTGAATGTCATTCCTAGTGATGTCAAAAAAAGTTTGCCTAAGTTTGATGGGAACCATTTTGTTTCAGCCAATCATCATGTTGAGTTGTTTACTAATTTGATGGGTGACTATGAGATTTCACATGAAGACATAGACATGAAATTATTTGTTCAAACCTTAGAAGGTGATGCTAGAGATTGGTTTTCTTTTCTTCTAGCATTTTCCATTTCATCTTGGGGTGAGTTACATTTAGCCTTCATGGAGCAATTTGGAGAATGGGTAAGCATATTTGATTCTCATGATAAGTTCTTGAAGATTCACATTGAGAGTGATGAAATTGTCCCTTAGTTTAACATTAGATTTGCAAGAGCTTTAAATGAGATCCTTGAGAGTTATAGACTCGATGATCAAATGTGTTTAGCTATTTACTTCGATGCATTTGACAAGAAAATGAATTATCTACTAAGGGATAAAGAACCATAGACATTATATCAGGCTTTTATGACAACTAGGGATATTGAAAATAATCTGAAATATGGATTGACTAGAAGTCATTTTGCTAAAAATATGTGGCAGTATAATGTATCCAAAAGAAAAGATGAATGTGGTATAGATGCTTTAGCTTCAAATTAGCATATCAACACCCCTGCTATAAGTTTTAACCAATTTGAGAATTTAAATTAGAATGTGTGTATAAGGAAGGTTAGTTCGGTTACAAATGAAGATACACATGTATTTGATGCTATAGCAGTAGGATGCATTTCAGACTCTGATAGGTTTCAGCATTGTGTTGATTTTACGAATCAAGGTTTAGTTACAGCAATAAGTTCTTCTCTTGATAATTATATGTATGATGATGTAACTAATATTTCAAAATTTGAAGTTGCTGCACCTAGATCTCATTCTTATGCAAGTGAGCTGAAAGTTATCTCTTAGATCATGAGTTTGATGTTGCTGATCCATCATGCCATGGAGAGATGATGCAAGATGAAGAATACTATTCATGGTCCTCTCAATCATAGTCAGAAGAATAGAGTTCATATATTTCTAATGTTTCAGCAATAGAGGGTAAGATGCATTTTCTTGATCAGTCAGATATGCAAGAAATGAATTATCTTATTGAGAGGTTGCATTATGTTGAGGATGAATTAAAGGTTGAATTGGAAAGATATGCATCTCAATATGGGCATGAAGCAGTTGAAAATTGTCATAAAGGTGAAGTTTCTGATCTGACATACTGTGAAGAAGCCCCATGTGAAGATAATGATGAGAGTTGTCTCTCGAATCAAGAAGAAAGAAATGATGGAAGGCAACATTCATACAAAGGTGAAGGTATGAATTCCTCTTCTTATTCTAAAAAAGAAAGTGCATCTTAGTTTTTGCATTATACAAATCAATTACCCAATGAAGAATTTAAGAGTGATTTTTCCTCAAGGTGTGAAGATAAAGAAATGTTGAGTACAATTAATGTTAATGATTTTGAAGATTTCAGTAAAGGGGTGTCAAGTGTTTTTGTAGAAACCTAAATTTGATTACACTATTTTGGTAATCCTATTTAGCTATCTGTAAAAGGCATCATTAATTAAATTCCTATTTATTTAATCCTTTGCCATCCCCTAGCTGATTAATTTAATTAATCATCTATAGTCCTAATTGATAAATCAAACTACCCATTATTTATCAATTAATCATATTCTCCTATCTAATTCCAAATCCCTAATTTATTAAAATCACTTTAATAAATAAAACCCTCAAATCTAATAACTCCTAAAGCCTATCTTAAATCCTCCATTTAGCCTAATCCACCCCATCCACCCATACTAACTAAGCTTAGCCATTACCTCACCCACCCTCATAAATGACATCTACTTGCACATCTCTAACATCCCTAATCTAATCCTAAGTCAAGCCTAACCCATCCCCTAATCATTTGCACATTCGTAAGTAAGCTTAAAACTTTCCTAAACCAAGCCAAAGTCTCCCCTCAAAATATCCCAAACACCAAGCCATGAATGCTCTTACAAAGTCATAAATGGCTCTTACATCCTCACTCATGACTCTTACATACCCAACTACCCTCATCAAGCCTTTGACCAACCCATATCCTATCCTCTCAAACCCATCCTCCTTGTGACAAGTGTCCACTCCCTATTGGTGCTAAACAAGTACAATCCATGTGCTCCCCTTTAAGTGCATCCTAGCCCTCCCTCACCATCTTGCCATCCTTGCATCTTACACCTCCATCCCTCAAGCCCTTAGCCTATAAATTGGATCCCCTCCCAAGCCATTTCATCACAATCTTAAAGCTAAAGTTACCATGTTAGTTTGAGAAGCCAAATTCGTACTTTTACATATACCCACACCAAAAATCCCAAATCCACCTCCATTGAAGCATTTTGAAGCTTGAGAATACATCCCAAATCCTTTTCAAAGGACATCTCTACAAATCAAGTGATCACCCTCATTGAGAGAGCCTATCCATGGCTCATATTCTCGTTTGAGGACCTCACTTTGTATCATCTAAAGTTTATATTAGTTTTGTTAGTAAATGCTTTGTTTTTTAAAATACATTAGTGTTTCTTGCTAACATATTAGTGTTACATTTTGGCACGCCCGGTGGGACCTTGCAAGGTTCATTTTAATCTTGTTTAAATGCTATTTTCACATGCTTTTTCATGTTTTGGCTAACCATGGAAAACTAACATTAATGGAAATATCTTTTGTTTGTGTTGCTTTTTGATTTTGCTTGTAGGGTCACATTGAATGCCTCAAGAATGCGCTCCCAACCTTGTTCTTGATTTCCACCCAGCGAACGGTCAAAATACAAAACATTTTTCATCCCCATGACCCCAAGAATGTGATCTCGCAGCCCCAGGAATGTGCCATCAAACTGGAAGGGATGTGATTCTACAGCCCTGGGAATGAAGAAAGACCAGCAGAAACACTAGCAAACTAGTTCCAATCAACTCGCATGTGCCCATAAACCCAACCAATGAACCCGTCGGCCAACCTTTTAGTGGGAACATGCCTCAGAATGGTGGGATCGTCATTCACGCGAGCAAGAATGCTAACTTTTTCTTGTCTTAACTTCTCAACTTTGTAATAAAACTTTTTCCATGGGATTATCATTCCCGCTTGCGGGAACATTGTAAGGCCATAAATCCGTGGGATCACTCTATCAAAAAGAGCTCTTGGGTTTTTGGCTCATGGTTTTAATTTCTTTTTTGAAAGTTTTCCTAGCATTCCCACGCCTGGGAACACTTGCGGGAACACATCCCCACAAAAGAAAACTATGGCGGGATCCTGAACCTACTTGTGGGAATGCTAACCTCATGGGAACACTGCTTCTTGCATTTTCTCTATGGGAATGTTGTCTAAGTCTGTTCATTGTCATTGTCTTTGTGCTTATCTTCCATGGTTAAATCTTAGGAATGAACATGTATGCATAATCACAAACAAAACATACATCTCAATTTTTGGCTTAAAATGAACAATGCTTTCTTTTAATCTATTCGAATGTATGTTCACTCAAATCCACATTTTAGAAACTTTCTGAGTTATAAAAATGAATCAAGACACTTTGAGTGAGTTTGTTGTTGGACTCACCCTTTTTAATCACCCATCACTTTAACCATTGGTTGCAATATCAACTCCATATATGGGGATGGGTCTACCTAAGAGGGTGTTAAGTGCTCCACAAAAATCAAACTCCACTTAGTTGGGTTTTTATTGGTTTTTCTAAAATAGAAAATTTCTTGAATAAACATTACTCTCACTAACACTTCATTTGGGCATAAAAATTGAACAAATCTTGACATGGAGGGCCTCCGGGTGTGCATTTGAAATCAAGCTTTACACACATCTTTGTTTTGGCCTTAAAATGAACAAACACCAACTCTTGAATACCTTCAAAGAAATAAATTGATACTTGATGTGGAGGGCCTCTAGGTGAGCGGGTTTACTTTCTTGTTGATCCTAACTCTCCTTTGTGTATTCATTCTTCGATCACATTTTCTTTTGTTCACATATATCAAGTTGGAATTGAACATTTTCATCCTAAACATGTGTGTTTGCAAGGTCTAGACTAGACAACTTAAGTGTCAGTGGAAAAGAAAATTTGTCTTTTAGCCTGAGATCATCTGAGTCTTCTCTCCCCTTGTCACATTTGTAGGCCATCTTGGGTGCATCAGATTAGGATCCAAAATCTTGTCTTTTTAGTTTTAGGGGACCTGCTTAGGGATTTCATCACCCCTTAGGATGACCTCAACTCCAACATTTTGATCGAGTATAAAATTTAGGAAGTGAATCCAAAGACACCTCTCTTTGGATGAAGATTTTTTCATGCTGGCTAAGCGTCAAGGAATTTTATACCCTTGAGAAGTGAAAGAGGAGAAGTGGGTTACCACTCCTCTTGGCTGTGTGACATCTTTTTGGTTTCATCTACGGATTTGAGCCTCACATACTTTGCATATATTGAGGACTCCTCAAATAAATCAACTATCATGTTTGTAGCCAACCATCTAGGATGTTCATGTGCTTGAAGTGATTGCTCGAAACATTTGTAAAAACATGCACACTCCTTGGTGCAAGTATCACATTCTAGGAATCAAAACTTCTATTTGGTTGTTCTTATCTATTGCTTGATCTTTTATTTGTTGAATGATTTTTTTCCAAACTTGGTCAATCCTAGCATAGGGTATACTTAGTGTAGTCACTACCTCCAAAGAACCCCACGGTTGTGATTTTTAATCCTTGGAAATATCTCATGTCAAGCCATCCCAAGACTAAGTTTAGGAAGGCTAAGCTTCCTCAAATACTAGTCTATAAGGAAATTGAAGCAGAGCATTATAAAGTGTACTCCCAACCCTAAGACAGCCAAATTGGATCAAATTGAGAAAGATGGAGCTGAAGTAGCATTGCAAAATGAATGAGACTACAAAATCCAAAACCTAACCCTTTGACGTGGTGTTAATATAAGCCTTATTGACAACTCTACTGTTACTCATTCTGATTAGGTCCTTCCTTTTTCTGCACACACTTACACACATATAGGTTTAGTCTCTTGTCTAGGAATTGCACTATCCCATCCAAGCATTTGGAGTTATACCATCTCCTCTCATCTTAGGTCGTTGAAGAAGAATCCTCCACTTGCAATTGTTAAAATCTTAGTGTTATTTCCTCACTCACTTAGAAACATTTTTGCATCACATCTCTCATCATCTTGAGTATCCTTGAAACACAACACTTTTCTAGGAATAGGTTTCTTTTGGTGTCCCACATCACCTTGAGCCAAAGGTTAGGGTCACACCTTTTGCATCACCATCACATTTTCCACATTCATATTTTAGGAACACACAAGCTTCTTGCACTTAGCACCATATCCTTTTAACAACCTTAGTATCATCCCTCACTAAATTTAGGAGAAGCATCCTTTCATGCCACCCACCACACATTTTGGTAGGCACACACAGAAAAAAGACATGGATCCTAGTCATAGTGGTAACACATCTCGAGCTCAGCCATACTCTGTGGTATCCATGACACCATCAGACCCACCACTGCAAATCCCAAAAGAACCAAGATCATCCATAGATATTGAGGCTTTCATGAACCAACTTGGTCATGCTACTATCATAAATGCCATCATAGATCGCAACAAAGAAACCATCATGGAAAATTTCTTATGAGACAATGTTGGTGTCTTTGAGTTTGGACATCCACCACCTATCAACATAATAGATCCTACTCACCCATTGTTTGGATGGCAACCACCTTAGGTAGAACCAGCAGACCCAAATATCCCCTCGAGCCAGGTGTTGGTTCCCATTCCATAGAACACTCATCCCATTCTCACTCAACCATTAGTGCATACTACATCTCAACCAACCTCAAGTATACCATTTGCATCTATTTCCACCACTCATTTTTTTGCTCCACCAAATCCTCCATTTGCATCTAGTAGCACTACCTTTTTGTTTCCACCCCATATTGTATCTAGTCCATTTGCTACTCAAATACTACCATTAGGGTCAATACCCCATCCTCCATCCCACCAAACATCACTATCAACCCCTCTATAACTAGCCAAAGCTCTTCAGCTGCTTTTCCTTTGGGACCTTGGAATTTTGCTGCGACACGGGCACCTATCATTAGTCTTCCCCCTAGCACTACAATCACATTCACACCTTTGAAACTATCATCCATTGCTTCACATAGCTATTCACTCCCACCCCTCACCAACTATTTTTCCATGCCACCTCTAGGCAATAGCCCAAATCCACTGCCACTGCAGTTCTCTATAGTAAACACTTTGCCACAAATTAACTACCTTGCGCCTACTCCAAATCAATCCTACTCTCAAGCAAGCATGCAACCCACATATATTAGGTATGGTATATATTCCTAGAGCATAGAAAAAGCATCATCTGCATTACCACCATTCTAGCCATATTCTTCACATCAGCAGTATGCCCAAGCACCCACACAGAACCACCTCATCGAGCAGCAACCTCATAGTTATCTGCCACACCCACCTCAGCAGATGCAATAGTATGCACAACCCACATTCCAGTAAACCATAGTATCCTCTCTGCTGGTTATGTAAACCATTTTTTCATAGATGCCATATGGTCATCAGAGTTCTCCATATCACACTACAGATTCTGGCATGTATCCTACACCGGGGGCACCTGGATCGGGGGCACCCACTCCTCCACCTGTAAAGTCTGAATGGGAAGAGATGAAGAATGCTCTTAAGGCCCTCAAGGATGGGATAGACACCAAAACTTTCAAATCTGAAAATAATTTCCCATACCCTTTTGATAGGACTATCACATTGACTTCATTTCCTAAACATTTTGAGATCCCCAAGTTTGACAAATTTAGGGGGAAGAGTGATCCAGTCACTCATGTTAAGGAATTCTATATGCATTGTCAGGAGGTAGCTTATAATGATTTGTTCCTCATGTGGCTCTTTCCCAAAAGCCTAGCAGGACCAGCCTTGGAATGGTTCTATCGTATCCCTCAAGGTACAATTAAAACTTTTGTAGAACTTTCTGAGGCCTTTGTTGCTCAATATACCCATCTTGTTGAGACTGAATTATTTGTAGTGGACCTTGTCCACACAAAACAAAAGGGAGGAGAAAGTCTTACAGAGTACTTGCAACACCGGTACATCCTCACAACAAGGATCTCTTGTACCATCCTCGAGCACCATCTTGTCAAGATGTTCATAAACAACGCACACCCTAGCCTCACTCATCATATGGTTATGAATTGTTTGAAAACATACAAGGACATCACAAATAAAGAAATGGGGCTTGAGCAAGGCCTCATTAAGTATGGTGTCATCAGATTGTACAAAGAAAACACCCACGACCATGGGTCAAGCAATGACAAAACTCAATATTGGAACAAAAACAAGAATACAGTGACAGATGGTGCCACTGACACTCGACAGGTCCATATTATTGCAGCAGCTACCAATGTTCCTACCATATTTTGCCAACAACAAACTTATCAACAAGAACCTCCTGTGTATCACTAGCCACCCATGTAAACTCATCAACAAATACCTATTCCTCATAATCAAACTAATGCTATCACACTAGTAGCAGGTAGTAAACCCCGTGTTCAGAGGCAACCACAAACATACACCCCATTGGGGGAACCTCTTGATACAATATTCAAAAATTGGCCAAAGATAACCTTGTTCGGTATCCACAAATGCAACCCTTGGAACCTAATCAGTCTAGAGCATCCTGGTACAAAGATAATGAATATTGAAAATTCTATCATGTCAAAGGGCACACTACCCTTAAATGCATGCAACTTAAGGATTATGTTCAGGACCTCATTGATCGGAAAGAGATCACAGTGGAGGCACAACCCTCACCTAATGCAATATTAATGATGTATCAAAATGCTTTCCCTCCTCATAACACGTACTTGGGAAAGGCACCTACAAACCCTCCTGTCAAAAAACCTAACAATGCTTCAGGTAAACAAGGTGACAACTGAGACACGTCTCAAAATTATACCTCAGGATACTTAGACTATGGTAGCTTAATTGGTTGCATATCCCAAGTTGAACCATCTATCAATATCATCAATATCAAAGGCCTAGACACTCAGTGTGTAGTTGCTACCCATTGAACACGACTCAATATAGCTGGTTCACCTATATCCACACAAATAATACCACCATTAGCATGACCACCTCCATCTCGTGCATCCCCATCAAAATCACCTTCACTAGGGCCATAGTATAACATCTTGGAACACCTTGGAAACACACCGGCCTAGATCTCCATCCTAGATCTCTTGTGGACAAGCCCACTTTATCAAGAGATCCTTGACAACACTCTACATGAGTCCTGTATCACCCCAAACATAAACACCCTTGAGTTTCATAACTTGGTTGGCCATCTTTCAGCCTCATGTGCCTTATCTTTCAAAACCACTGATATCCCAATAGTTGAACCTAATCACATCCTCCCACTTCGCATCCCTGTTATGGTTTTTGACTTTGTAGTTAAATGTGTCATGATAGATAATGGATCAGCTCTAAACATATGTACTCTAAAGTTCATCAAGTAGGTAGGATATACTAAAGAAAATATCATCAATGAGGTGATCACCATAAAGGCATATGATAACTTGGAGTGTACTACTAAAGGAACCATCTTGCTCCCTATCAGAGTTAGCCTAGCCACTCGAGAAACACTTTGTGATGTAGTTGATCTTAATCTTCCATATAACATTCTCCTCAGTCGTCCATGGATTTATTTCATGAAGGCTGTTCCATCCACATATCATCAGTGCATCAAATTTCTGCATAATAGCACTAAGGTAACCATCCACGCAGATACTGAACCCTTTGCTTATTGAAATGTGGTTGAAGCTTCATACACCAATCACTATCCTGGGATCAAAATTGGCACCACCATGGCCAGCTCCTCTAGTACCTGCCACGATCCAAACACCATCTTAGCCTCCACTCTCTCCATAGTTAAGATCAACTACTCATGTTGTGGTGAGTATAGTCTCACGGTTGCTTTTGCTATTGGCACTCTACCACTTGATGCACATACTCAAGGATGCCCAATACATGAACGGCCTATACCAGAAAATACCTCTTGACTTCACCAGTTGGGCCCTACCACATTTTTCACCATAGGTATCCTTGATGGAGCAAAGAATACACCAGATATTAGCACATGGTTATACAAAGAGCCACCCTCTAAGAGTGAAGCACTTCTTGATCACTTTAAATAGAAATATCCCTGGTCACATGGCTTGGCCATAGAGCAATGGGATTATCAAGGAGGTGGCTTAGGCAACAAGGAATCAGGTATGAGATAGCCTATAGAAGCACACCAAGGGCAGAAAACCAAAGGCTTGGGCTATGGACTCCTTGCAACTGGGGGCACTACAACAAAAGGCCACGCCATTATGAATATCCAAAACACTCTCATTGAGGTTGAAGACATCCCTGAGGAAGTTGAAAAGAAATCTTACGATGATATTTTCCTTGATGAAATAATCCTCAGAGCCTCAATGCTCTACCAGTTATCCCTTAATCTCATCAACCTCCCCCTCACTCACCCCAAACTCATAGATTGGGATGAACCAAGTGTCGTTCATGTTGACAAGTTTTCTACTGAGCACATGCTCCTTAAATTCATGGGGCAAAAATGCCACATAAGTGGCCGCCTCCACCATCGACGTATGTCTACAAGCTAGATCCTACAGGTTACTTCGGGGAGGAGGAAATCTCTAGTTGCAAAAATGAAATTCTAAAAGAAACAAAAAAGAAAAAAAATAAAATAAAAACATCCCATGGTGAAAACTCCTCTAGAGCACCATCAGGTGACTAAAAAAATGAAACAAAAATAAAGGATGTATCCCATGGTGAAAACCTCTCAGAGGCACTTGAGGATGGAGATTTCATCCTCCCCCCATAAGAGCATCAACCTCCTATATCTTCAATTTTGATAGAAGAAACTCGGCCTCTAAATATCAATCTAATAGAAATACCACATATCATATACATCGCAGCCTCCCTACCACCTGAACAAGCAGATCTTCTTCTTGAAGTACTCTGTGAAAATATAGGCCGCTTTGCATGGTCATATCAAGATATGCTGAGGTTGGACCCCAAACTAGTTGTACACCATCTAGTAGTGGATCCAAGGGCCAAGCTCGTCAAGAAAAAACTTCAAAAAATGCACCCCAAGGTGGCTTTATTAGTCAAAGCAGAGCTAGAGAAGTTGCTAGAAGCCAAAATCATTTGACCAATAGATTATTCTAAATGGATTTCTAATATGGTACCTGTTACCAAGCCCTCTAGTGATATCAAAATATGCTCCAATTTCAGGGATCTTAATAAAACTTGTCCAAAGGTTGACTTTCCCCTACCAAATATCGACATGATTGTGGATCCCACCATAGGTCGTGAACTCTTGTCACTAATGGATGGTTTCTCTAGATATAATTAGATTCATATAGCAGAAGAAGATCAGCATAAGATAGCATTTACTACACCTTGGGGCACATTCTACTACAATATGATGCCCTTTGGGTTAAAGAATGCCAGGGAAACCTATCAACGCACGATGACAGTCATCTTTCATGACCTAATCCATAAGATACTTGAGGATTACGTGGATGATATTCTAGTCAAATCTCTCAATGCTCTAGATCACTTATCTCACCTTGAGCAAGTGTTCAACTGACAAGTAGAATATCGTCTCATCCTAAATCCAAAGAAGTGTGTCTTCGATGTTACTTCAGGAAAGCTCCTAGGCTTCATTATGTCACAGCGTGGTATTGAGATTGACCCTAAGAAGGTCAAAGTCATCATGGATATGGCTCCTCCTAAGACACTCAGGAACCTTTTTTCTTTGCAAGAAAAACTCGAATCAGTCTGATGATTCATTTCTCAGCTTGCTGATAAGTGTCAACCTTTCACTCGCTTAAGAGAGATCAAAATTTCAAATGGGACCTAGCTTGCCAGAACAATTTTGAGCTGATCAAACAATAATTAACTAATCCACCTATTTTGGTTCCTCCAGTTGTAGGGTTCCCACTCATATTGTACATCACAATTACTCCTACCGCATTAGGTGCTCTGCTAGCACAACTTGATGATGTGGGAAAGGGACGAGCTATTTATTACATTAGCCAAACATTAGTGGGCTATGAGCTCAACTACAGACCGATGGAGAAGGCATGCTTAGCAGTAGTTTTTGCCACCCAAAAACTACATCAGTACATGTTGAATCATACTGTACAATTTATATCAAAGATTGATCTATTAAAATATATGCTCTCTTGTACAGTACTCACTAGACGCCTGGTAGAATGGGTTATGCTCCTCAGTGAGTTTGACATTCAATATGTTGACAAAAAGGTTGTCAAAGGCCAGGCTATTGCAAATCACTTGGATGATGTCCCCTTAGTTGCAAATCACCCACTTATCATTGAATTTCCAAATGAATACCTCTGTTTGATAGAAAAGCAATCACTCTGGAAGCTATATTTTGATGGCTCCTATACATCTCATGGCTCTGTTGCAGGCATACTTTTGGTTACACCTCAAGGCTATTATATCCCTAAATCTTTCAAGCTACAATTTTGGTGTACCAATAACATTGCAGAGAATGAGGCCCTTGTTGTAGGACTAAAAATTGCCATTGAATGGAATATTGTAGAGCTTTAGGTCTATGGTGATTCTCAGCTCATCATCAAACAAGCTTTGGATGAATATCAAACCAAGGATGACAAGTTACTACCTTACAAAGATCTTGTTGATCAACTAAAGGAGCATTTCACTCAGATCCAGTTCATATAGATACCTTGACTCCAGAATAAGGCAACTGATGCTATGGCTACTATTGGTTCTCTCTTAGAAATACCACACAAAGCTACGCAATATGAATTCTTGGTTGAGCAGTTACACAAACCGGCATATGAGAATAATGAATCAATATGGGTCTGCATCTTGGTTTGTCCCTAATCTCTATGGTACCACAAAATTCATGCTTACCTACTAAATGGTATCATTTCTCCTCACCTCACACGAACCCAACACCAAAACCTTATTTGCAAAGCTTCCCATTACACTATCATCGTCCAAACCCTATATCATCATGGTTATCATGATACTCTCTCTAGATTTTTAGATCAAAATGAGGCTGCGATGGCTCTCAAAGAGGTACATGTTGGACATTGTGGTGCTCACATGAGCGGGATGGTGCTAGAAAAGAAGATCCTTTGGGCTGGATATTATTGGCCTACTCTAGAACAAGATGCATGTGAATTTATGAAATGATGTTTACCTTGTCAAAAACATGCTAATTTAATCTAGGCTCTAGCATGGGACTTGCAACCCATTGCACCACCATGGCCTTTTTCTTGCTAGGGATTTGATCTTGTTCATCTTATTGTGCCACTTTCTTCAGAAGGGCACAAGTGAATAATCATCGCCACTAATTATTTCACTAAGTGGGTCGAAGAAATTCCCCTTGTTACTGCCACAGGAGTTCAGGTGTCTAATTTTATATTGTATTATATCATATGTCACTTTGGCATCCTAGCTACCATATTCATAGACCACAGAGGTAATTTTGAAAACTTAAATGTGGAAGAATTGTGCACTTCCCTCCACATCCATCACCACTTTTCTAGCCCATATTTCCCACAAGGTAATGGTCAGGCTGAGGCAACTAATAAAACCCTCCTCAAAATCCTCAAGAAAGTTGTCAATGACTCTGGCCGTGATTGGCATTTGCAAACTAATCCCACCCTATGGGCATACCACACTTCATTCTGTACTACCACTAGCACAACTCCATACTCCTTGGTCTATGGTAATGAAGCAGTCCTACCTATTGAGGTTGAACTCCCATCACTCCACATTTCTCTCTGAGGATAGATATCTGATGAGGAATATAGAGTGGCTCGACTTACTCAACTTGATCTACTTGATGAAAGAAGAAAGCAGGCTTACAACCATCTCATGGTCTATCAAAGTCACCCCAAGCACAATTTCAACAAGAAAGTCCATCTACGCAGTTTTCAAGAAGGTGACATGGTCCTTTAAGAGAATATGAAGGTTCAAGCTGATCGAGAAAGGAAAGGCAAGTTCGAGCCCACTTGGCTTGGTCCTTATGTGGTCACAGCATCTTTTGGCTCAGGAGCCTATTAGCTATCTACCCTTGAAGGTGAAGTCCTAAATGATCCTACCAACATTATCCACCTCAAGAAATTCTACACCTAAGGACAAAATTTACAAATCAAGGAAAGAAAAAAGGCATAAAGTAAAAATAAAGTGTCCAATGGTGAAAACTTGGCAATTCAAGCACCTTGGATAGGTCCCTGGTGAAAACCTAGCAAATAGGTGCCAGGTGTACTACAATTCTTCCATTATCTATCACTAACACACACCCCTTTTATCACCCCTCCATATTTTATCACTCATCCCACCAACTTTTCCAAGGTGTTCCTTATTGTTAATCACCATACTTTGCAACATCATCCTCTAGCACTTTGCACTATGTAACATCCCATCTCCTTTATAGCATCCTGTGTACCATACTTGATGTATCCTACCATTGTACTCTACTAGATCTACCTTATCACGTGCTTTTTATCCTTACCATATGTAGCATATACAGCCTATATAACGTGTCTCATACCCCCTGCACTAACCCTTGTCTCCCATATACCATACCTATGTGAATACAATAATATTTAGACCCCTGTACATAAATTGTGGTTTACATAAACCCACCTCAACAAAACCATGTATTATAACACTGTTATCCCCTCATCTTGAGCTTTCCCCCATCATGCATATACCTACTACTATGTTTTTCTTTCTAGTCATGATTTCCCATGTCCTTAACTAGTCTTACTTTTTATCCAGGTCTTGTTGCAACCCATCAGTTGATCCCTTTGACAAAAGGTTCCTTTTTCACCTTTGTGAAATATTTTGGTTGTTTCATTTTTTGGTTGATTGTTTCCACGAATCTTTTGTTGTTTCCTCCTCAAGATCACCATGATCATTTCATATCATGGTGTGTTTTGCCTAGGACAACTAAAGGAGGTTGGTTTCGATCATAGTCTTTTACTACTTGTGAGTCATTTTGATATTATCCTTGCATATTTCCAACATGTTTTCATCTTTCAATAAAACATGATGCACTTGGGTAATCTTGTTTGCTTGTGGATCATCTAGCATCATTCCCACACTGATCTCTCCGGGACTTATGTGTGATGTTGGGGCAATCCTTGCGTGCCTATTCGAGTCAGTCCTATGGAATTTTTGGGAAAAGGACTTGACATTCTTAGTAACCTTGGCAGATCCCTAACAATCCTATATCAACTAAAGTGTTTACACTACATAGTGGTACTTCCTTGTGAAGCAACCCATGCTCCAGCTTCCCCTACACCTCACTTTTATTTTTTTAGAAACCCCTGGGTATCTTTCTCCTTATCATCACCCCTCTCCCTTGAACTATCAATTTTTACATCCTTAGAATCACTTGCTTCAAAGCCATGAACATCAATTCTTATTCATTCTCATCATGATGTGATCCCTATTATAAGTTACTATCCTAGCTCTAAAAATCTCTGCTATCCTCCTGATTGCAAGTTTGTTGGTCACTCTTTTTCCAGCATTATTCTCCTTAGAGTCAGCATCTCCTATGAACACTCTTCATATCATAGACCGCTATCATAAGTCAAAACATTGGTTATCTTATTCCACCATCATTGTTTGTATCGCATCTCCTACAATCTCGTATTTGTATTATCATTGCTTGTATCCTTTATCATATCACAAAATAGCATTGCATTCAATCTTTTTATGATATTCTCGCATGCTTATCATAAATCTTAGGTGTATCTTTTAGTTTGTGTTCTTTTTAGCATATCATAAATTCACTATTCTCTCTTATGGTTCATTTTAGCATAGTCATTCATCATTAGATTATGGTTCATTTTAGCATCGTCAATCATTAGATTATCAATCATTTAGCATAGTCGCTCATCATTAGATTGTGATTCATTTTAGCATTATACTCATTTATCATTAGGTTAGGTTTCGTTTTAGCATTGAGGTTCATCATTAAATTTGTACTTCATTTTTTTTATTTTCATCTTTTATTTTGTCAATTCATATGTTTTAATCTTTTATCCATCTTTAGTTTGTGTTAAAATGTCATGACATTATATTCATTTTTTTCATATCATAAATCTGTTGATTATCCTTTAGTTGGTGATTCATTTTAAATTTGTCACTTATTTTATAGTTTGTACTTATCATCATACAATATCATATCAAATACTCTCCAAACCAATCAAATTCTTAGGATTACATCACATCTATCATAAAGCAACATCACATCATCAAGATCATATCTAAAACCTATCATACTACATGATATCTATCATACAGAAAATCTCATCATCATCACATCTACAATATCATAAAGAAAATCATATCATCAAGGATCACATCAAATCACATCACATCTACAATATCATAGATCAAAATCACATCACATCATATCTGCACTATCATAGCTGAATCACATCAAAATCATATTATATCATTTATACAATGTCATCAAAAATCACATCCTGCATCATAAACTATTAGCACAATAAATAAAAAAATCATAGCACATGTTGCATCCTGCATCACCAATCATTAGCTATACCATCAAAACATCACTATCAATCACTATACATAACATCACCAGTCCATATACACAAATATCACCAAATTCATCCAATCTATATATCAATGAAAGAATAAAAGTACATCAATGTACAATGTCCATATAGTACAAATGGGTCTAAGCTCGCACCAAATCTCCATGTGTCTCAAAATAGCCTATATATATACAAAGTACTTAGTATCCCAAAAAGATGCCTACTGATCGATGGTCAACGCATCATCCCTACATCATCAGTCTCCTCTTGTGCCTCTCTCTTGGCCCTTGGTGCTTGTGGTGAACACATCAGTCCTCCCTTGTCCCAGAGCTCTTTGCCTCCTCTCCCATCTCACACCACTAGCTCAGCCCTACCCTCTGACTATGCCCTGTGTGACGGGACTCACCTACACACTCTCCCCTAGTGCTCCATCCACTCTCCCCTCCTCCCTACATCCCTGTGTGGGTACCTATTGTGCCTGACTGAGTCGGCCACCTGTAATGCTCAATCTATGATGCTGGCACTACAACATGGTACCTCCCCCGGTAGAACACAGCCCTCTCCATCAACTCCTCCATCTCTGCCCATAGTCTCCATAGCTCATCCAATCCCCCTCCCACTACCACCTATGCTAATAAGGTTACCACCTCCACCACTAGCATATCTCGCTCCTGTTGGATGGCATCTAGTCTCGCCTGCACCCCCTGTCACTCCATCGTCACGACATCCAACCTCCCCTCCACATGGCCTACCTCTTTTTGTAGCCTCCCCACCTCCACACCTGCCTTGTCTGCCTACCCTTGGGCTGTATCCCACTCCTCTATCCTTGATGGAGCAGAGAATACACCAAATATTAGCACATGGTTATACAAAGAGCCACCCCCTAAGAGTGAAGCACTTCTTGATCACTTTAAACATAAATATCCCTAGTCACATCGCTTGGCCATGGAGTAATGGGATTATCAAAGAGGTGGTTTAGGCTGCTAGGAATTAGGTATGAGAAAACCTATAGAAGCACACCAAGGGAAGAAAACCAAAGGCTTGGGCTATGGACTCCCTGCAACTAGGGGGACTACAACAGAAGGCCACGCCTTTATGAATATCCAAAACACTCTCATTGAGGTTGAAGACATCCCTGAGGAAGTTGAAAAGAAAGCTTACGACAATATTTTCCTTGATGAAATAATCCTTGGAGCCTTGGTGCTCTGCCAGTTATCCCTTAATCTCATCGACCTCCCTCTTGCTCACCCTAAACTCATAGATTGGGACCAACCAAGTGTCATTCATGTTGAGGAGTTTTCTACTGAGCACACGCTCCTTAAATTCATGGGGACAAAAATGCCACATAAACAATTGCCTCCACCATTGGCGTATGTCTACAAGCTGGATCTTGCAGGTTACTTAGGGGAGGAGGAAATATCTAGTAGCAAAAATGAAATGCTAAAAGAAACAAAAAAGAAAAAAAAAAAAAAAAAAAAAAAAACATCCCATGGTGAAAACTCCTCTGGAGTGCCATCGGGTGACTCAAAAAATGAAACAAAAATAAAGGATGTATCCCACAGTGAAAACCTCTCAGAGGCACTTGAGGATGGAGATTTCATCCTCCCCCCACAGGAGCATCGACCTCCTATATCTTCAATTTTGATAGAAGAAACTCGGCCTCTAAATATTAGTTTGACAGAAATACCACATATCACATACATCATAGCCTCTCTACAACTTGAACAAAAAGATATTCTTCTTGAAGTACTCTATGAAAATATAGGCCACTTTGCATGGTCATATCAAGATATGCTGGGGTTGGACCCCAAACTAATTGTACACTATCTAGTAGTGGATCCAGGGGCCAAGCCCGTCAAGCAAAAACTTCAAAAAATCCACCCCAAGGTGGCTTTATTAGTCAAAGTAGAGCCAGAGAAGTTGCTAGAAGCCAAAATGATTTAACCAATAGATTATTCTAAATGGATTTCTAATATGGTACCTATTACCAAGCCCTCTAGTGATATCAAAATTTTCACTGATTTCAATGATCTTAATAAAGCTTGTCCAAAGGATGACTTTCTCCTACCGAATATCGACATGATTGTGGATCTCACCCCAGGTCATGAACTCTTGTCACTAATGGATGGTTTCTCTAGATATAATCAAATTCGTATAGCAAAAGAAGATGAACATAAGATGACATTTACTACACCTTGAGGTACATTTTGTTACAATATGATGCACTTTGGGTTAAAGAAAATTGGGGCAACCCATCAGTGCACGATGACAACCATCTTCCATGACCTAATCCATAAAATACTTGAGGATTATGTGGATGATATTCTAGTCAAATATCTCAATGCTCTGGATCACTTGTCTCACCTCAAGGAAGTGTTCAACCGACTGGTAGAATATTGTCTCATGCTACGTCCAAAAAAGTGTGTCTTTGGTGTTACTTTAGGAAAGCTCCTAGGCTTCATTGTGTCACAGCGTGGTATTGAGATTGACCCTAAGAAGGTCAAAGTCATCATGGATATGGCTCCTCCTAAGACACTCAGGTAGCTTTGTTCTTTGCAAGGAAAACTCCAATCAGTCTAGTGATTCATTTCTCAGCTTGCTGATAAGTGTCAACCTTTCACTCACTTGCTTAGGAAAGATCAAAATTTCAAATGGGACCCAGCTTGCCAGCACAATTTTGAGCTCATCAAACAATACTTAACTAATCCACCTATTTTGGTTTCTCCATTTGCAGGGTGCCCACTCATATTATACATCATAGCTACTCCTACCGCATTAGGTGCTCTGCTAGCACAACTTGACGATGTGGGAAAGGAATGAGCTATTTATTACATCAGTCGAACATTAGTGGGCTATGAGCTCAACTACACACTGATGGAGAAGGCATGCTTAGTAGTAGTGTTTTCCACCCAAAAACTACATCAGTACATGTTGAGTCATACTGTACAATTTATATCAAGGATTGATCCATTAAAATATATGCTCTCTCGTACAATACTCACTGGACGCCTGGCAGAATGGGTTATGCTCCTGAGTGATTTTTTACATTCAATATGTTGACAAAAAGATTGTTAAAGGCTAGGCTATTGCAGATTGCTTGGTTGATGCCCCCTTAGTTGGAGATCACCCACTTATCATTGAATTTCCAGACGAATACCTTTATTTGATAGAAAAACAATCACTCTGGAAGCTATATTTTGATGGCTCCTATACATCTTATGACTCTATTGTGGGCATACTTTTGGTTACACCTCAAGGCTATTATATCCGTAAATCTTTCAAGCTAAAATTTTGGTGTACCAATAACGTTGCAGAGTATGATGCCATTGTTCCAGGACTAAAAATTGCCATTGAATGGAATATCATAGAGCTTCAAGTCTATGGTGATTCTCAGCTTATCATCAAACAAGCTTTGGATGAATATCAAACCAAGGATGACAAGTTACTACCTTACAAAGATCTGGTTGATCAACGAAAGGAGCATTTCACTTAGATCTAGTTCATATAGATACCTCAACTCCAGAATAAGGTAGCTGATGCTATGGCTACTATTGGTTCTCTATTAGAAATACCACATGAAGCTACGCAATATGAACTCTTGGTTGAGCAACTGGCCAAACCTGCATATGAGAATAATGAATCAACACAGGTCTCCATCTTGGTTGATCCCCAATCTCAATGGTACCTCAAAATTCATGCTTACCTATTAAATGGTATCATATCTCCTCACCTCACACGAGCCCAATGCCAAAACCTTATTCGTAAGGCTTCTCGTTACACTATCATCGCCCAAACCCTATATCGTCATGGTTATCATGATACTCTCTCTTGATGTTTAGATCATGAGGAAAGGAATGAAAATCAGGTATATGATAAAGGTAAACAATTTTTCTGAAGTTTGATGGCTCGAGGTCATCATGTGTACATAATCTTAGTAGTTGTTTCCCTGCTTTCAATAAAGCTATCTGAGAGAGTTTTTGAAGTTTTGGGAATGGTTTGCTTCTCCCAAAGATCTAAAATATTTCCATGCCTACAAGGGGCATGCATCCGCAGACAAAGCCACTATTAGCACTCAAAATTGCATTCTCATTTTGAGCATTTATTTCAAATTTTGAGTCAAATCAAGCCCCATAAATGCCTATGTACCCGAATGTACCTTTGAGCCCCATGAGGTGTTTAATGTTTCTAACACCTTTCATTCAGCGTGTCCACTTTTTCTATGATGATAAATTGACATTTCGAGTCATTTGGCAAAGTCCTGTTTTGAGCTAGTATCAAAATCTATATTTTAACTGAAGTGTCAAACAACAACAAAAGGCCATGTTTGCATCTAAGTATCTCGCACCCAGAAATGTTTTATGATTTTCCACTTTAGGAGTGTCTAGTTTCCATACCCAAGAACCTATTTTTTAGATTTTGAGTCATTTCAAACCCATTTGACTAGGTTTTGAATCCCTCAAAGTTGGTTACTTACTATTTTCATGCTTTTACAATTAATTCTAAATTCTGGGAGGCCTTGTTTGATGAGCTATAGTTTTGAACCAATTGACCAAAATGCCTTGTACACATCAGAGACTTGTTATGGTTCAAGTTTCAGCTCATGATGAATTTGTCTGATCAGTTTTCAAATGTGATTCCAAATGCAATATCTTAAGTTTTACTGGTCTCAACATTTGCAAATTTGTTGGAAGCCCTATTCGTGATGTTATATCTCCTGATCCATGAATGGTAAGAGCAAATGGATTGTACCACTATGTTGTCCTCTGAAAATATTTCAAGTGTGTCATTTTGGAAGTCATGACGAATCCGTATGCACAATTTTCCAAGTCAATTCCATTTGGAAATATACTTTTCTGCCAGTGTTTCCAATCTGCAAAATCCAAGTAGCCTTCTTTGACAGCTCGCCATTTGCACCTAGTTATTCTTCATGAGGCCAAATCACAAATACATACTCTCCTCATGACTATGAACAAATGCCCTGAGTTTCATTTTCCCAAGTGCCCATCTACCCAATTTTCAAAGCCAATTCAGTACACAATTTATGGTTTTCTAACATGTTTGTCATGCAGGTGATTCTGAGAAGGAAACTTTGATAGTGAATATCTTCTAACGCTGAATTTTTCATGAGATGAGATTTGATAGGCTTAAAGTATGTGGGACAAAGAATCAGTATATCAAATTTCAGAGCCTGGCCAGGTGTTTATGTCAATTTTTAAAGCCAGGCAATAGGCCTCCTGACACAAATTTCACAATGGTGCAGAAATGTTTTAAAATGAGTTTTAGTGGCGAAATTGTAATCAAAGTTGATTCTAGTCAGTTCAAGAGGGTTGATGAATAAGTTTTCCATGCTAGTTGTTCACAAAAAAATTTTTTTTTTAGCTGGACCCACTTTGGGGTGTGACTAATTCCGCCAAGAAGGGGTTTCCCCAAGCAAGAACTATGGTGGACCACAATCAAATATGACTTGAAATTGATGTCCCAATTGAGACAAGTCAATGTATGGAGAAGAAATATATGCTTGTTCATAATCAACAAAAACTTTCAATACAATCCAACATTAACTCTAAATTGAGAGTTTCATCACTTAGAGATAAAAGTGTTTTAGAGGAAATGTTGGTGATGGGATAATCAGTTTGATAGTCATTACATCTCTCAAGAATATGATGATTTCTCTTGAAAGAATATAAAATTGTCCCTGTTGAAAACAAAGATGAGATCATCCCTGGTGACAAGAAAGATAAAATGATTCCTATTGAGAAGAAAAGAAATTGAAGATAACATCAAGTGAAGATAACATGGGTAAGAAAATTAAAGAGTATGTTGCACTTTAGTTCATACCTTTGCATTTGTCTCCACCCACCGTGAAGCCCCTTGTCCATCTAAAACTCCTCTACAACAAGTTGCCATGTATGGCAATAAAAATGATTTGTTGGTTAGAATGATTGTATGAAAAGCCTATCTAAATGCTCAAAGGAATCCATGGCTCGTGACAAACTCCACTTAATTTAGCAACATATTGTGGCCACATAGAAATCATAAAAGAGTTTTTGAAGGCTAGATCAAATTCAAAGGCTATGGGAATCATCTAATACTCAAAGAAACTCCATGCTTATAAAAGGGAAGCCACATGAGTTGCAAGGGAAGCCGCCAACCAAAATGGAGGAGGATGTTTGAAGAGTAAGACACCATGTTTAGACGTAGATAAGGGCAGTTCATGCCAACAATAAGAGCTCATGTCCAAGGCAAAATAGCATTCAAGTAGGAGCACAACAAAAGAAAATAGTACTCTACACATTTAAAAGGCATTCCATGCCTAAACAGAGCTTCATGCCAAGAAAAAAGATGCCAAGTAACCATGCAAATATATTACACACACATGTAAGTAAAAAACACAAGGGAAGATAGGTGACAAGTCTAAGAAATCACTAGTGCCAGAGAACGAACAAGGCCTCTCAAGTATTAATAGAGAACTCCATGGTAGCATGAAATGGAAGCTTGCATTAATGAAGGAAAGGAAACTACTCATCCTCGTAATAAAGACTAGAGTCACAAGCAATTAAAGAAGGGGAAATTGGCAGGATAAGCCATGACATAAGGTGAGTAGTAGTAGGGGAAAGCCATAAATGGTCAGAGGGTAAATTTAAGTGTCTTGAGGAAAGCCAATCAAAGTGAACTTATATGTGAAAGAAGCTCATGACTAAACATTAAAAAAGAGTAGTCCCATGCAGTCTAACAAAGCTAAGAGAAGACCCTACATAAAAAGAGATGCCAACATTTAGAAAAGGAAGCCATTGGGTGAGTAAAATGGCATGTTTTTGTTTTAAAGTACCAAGTTCTAAACTGCTAGGGAACACAAAGAATAGTCATGTCTTCAAAAGAGAAAGATGCAAAGTTTAGAGCCTCTCATGCAGTCAAAGGGGTAAGGAGATTGCTAGCTTGCATAAGAAAAAAGGTGAGCACATCAAACCAATAGCTAATAAAAAGAATGTCGCCAACAAAAGGGAATGGCCTCACACAGCAAACAAAAGGGAAGCTACTATGAGTAGGGTTGTAAACCCAATATCCCACATTGTCTATGTGGTAATCTTTTTAAATGTTTAAATGTAATTCTACACAACACATATAGTGTCTTAGAAGCTATGACTTTTATAAAGCCAAGAAAGATGTCACATGTATGTGGAGGGGCCCACTCATCCAGGTGGAGGCAAGGGTTAAAATTTTGAACTTGCATGCATTCCAAAGAGATGACATCAGTAGCAACTCACCTAAAAGTCCAAAATTTGATAGGTCACTCTCTCGCTAGCTAGAAAATCCAAGATTTTTTGGCTAGTGACATTGTGAGTCATCAGAAAAATTTAGAAATTGGGAAACGGACAAATGGGTTCAGAAAAAGGAGATTTTTCCATGTGTCTTGATCATGTGGTCACTCGTTAACCATAGTGACATAGCAGGCTTTTATGTGGCAATGACACATAGCAACGAAGATGAGGTCGCTGACCAATCTCAATGTGACATGTGGCACACTATCAGTAGGTGATGGGGTAGATTGTGGTCCAATCAAAAGATGACATATGTCACCTAGGTGGCCATTGGATCCAGATTGCAGGGTGATGTGGAAAGTTCTCAGCCAATCACAGACTGCCACATGGTAGTTTGATGGCCTCCAGTCAACTGAGGGGGTAACACAGGAAAAAATAAATCTTTTGAAATTAATGGTTTCCTGTGCACATTTTTAAAAGAGTTTAATTTCATATTGAAAGTTTTTTAATCCTATACTTAAAACTATAGACAAATCATTAATTTTTCAAAAAATTCAAATTTTTAATGAGAAGCCATGGAGTAGAGGCCTAATTTGCAAATGATTATAAATAGAGCAATTTTTAACCAAAATGGGCACTCCAATATACCAACAGAACTGGAGCAAGACAAACTTTTTGAATATGAGGTCAGATTGTGCACAGGTCCTCACCAGTTCGTGTTATAAGCCATTTTTTGATTTCTAGGGCCTTCTCAGTGGAATGAGTAGATTTGATCATTGAGCATCAGAGTTGGTTATAGGGTAGATTTGAAGACCTTTTGAAGCTTAAATATGGAGAAAAAATTTTGGAAAAGGTTACATTGGCTTTTTGAAATCACTTTTCAATTGATTTTTACTTTTACCTTGTGTTCATTTTTAACATTAGAAATTAGTTGCATTCTTTCATCATCAAATTGTTGAGATATTTGATGCACTTGAGAGGTAAAATAAAAGGATGTGATCCTGGCAGTTATGGATAGAAGGTAGAGAGATTCTTTTCAGCTTCTTGGGAAGGAATTCTGAAGGGACACATGTTAATTGCATAATGAATCCAGGAATTGCTTCCTTTCTATTTATGCTTTCTTCTTCTCTTTTGTAAGGTTTGGAAAATATTGGAAAGTTTCTTTGGTATGAAGATAGTTAGCAATATTGGCCCTAGAATTGATGAACTATGAATGGAAGATCTGGGATGTGCTAGTTCCAGACCATGAAGCTTTTCTTTGGCTGTGATACCCCCTTCCCATCCCATCAGCTCCTCATTCCTGTCATTTTCTCTCTTGTATGACAACATGCGTTCATTGAATATTCTGGTTTATTAGGTTCTTTGTGAGTTAATGTCATGCATTTTTATGTATTATTTCAATGAAAACAATATAAGGAACAACAAGTGTTTTAGTTTCAGTTTAAATCTTGTCTCCTTTCTTGGTTGAGCTATGATGTTTTATGGTCTTTGACAGAGATCCTAGATCATAGTTGTAGTTCCTTAAAGCTATATGTTGCTTCATTGTTGCTTGTAATTCAATGAATTATGTAAATGCTTCATAGATTCAATAGGGTTGTAGGTTTATTGAGTAGGATATCAGGTAAGAATGAGATTTAAATTGAACATTGATATCCAATTTACAAGGTAAATGGATAGATATGGAGTCTTGGCATTAGAATTGTGTCTAGGATATCCAAAATGCATGAAGAAGATTCGTGAATTTCCCAATGGATGAGGCACTGATCTATTATAGGATCATAAGTTTGTTGTTCATACCTTGTTTTCATCCACTTTCCCCACCAACATAAAATCAAGTCAAATTCAATTCATCTTTACAATTTTATGTTGAAGAGCTAGAACAATTTAACCGTCACTCAGCTTATGAGATTCATAGATTTGCATTTAGCTACTGTAGATCTATGTCATTTCATGAGTTATTAGGAGATATATGGGGTTTTCATTTGTAGTAAATAGATTTAGGTATATTTTTTTCACTGGTAACATACATCAAAATATTAAGGTTAACCCACCTAGGTCTTGTAGAGCCTGAAGTGAAGAAGGGTCAAAACCTTATAGTTGGCTCAGTGTTTGAAATGATGTGTTGAAGAAGGAAGTTAGCTGCCCCTAGATATGTCATATTCTCATTGGGATAATTGAAAACCGTCTAGTGTTTTCAAACACCAACATGTTATTCGAACCATTATAGGGAGAAATCTTGAACCTTCTTCAACACTCATTGTTTGAGATTCTGTAGGGAGTGTTCCTAACCTCTCTCCCATCTCCACTTCTTCTACTTATGTCGAGCCTGGTTCAACATTTCCTTCACCTTGTTGATTGGCTACAAAAAATTTATAAATGAATCAAATTAGATACAAAATAAGATTGAAACATAATTAAATTCAAAAAAAAAAACTAATATATACAATTACATACCTTGTTTAATTCGATGATAACGTGCCACACTCTTCTTAAGATTTCTTTATTGTGCTCCATCAGATCTCTTTCTTGCATATTATTTTTTCCTTCCTTTCTTGTTTCCCATTATAAAATCATTAATAAAACATTTACTCCTTGCCTCAACATAAATTTTGTGTGATAACTATATTAAAATGTCACTGTATGAATTGGTAGTATTAATTCACTATTTTTAAGCTAACTTCTCTAAAGCCGATGTCAACATTTTTTCTTTTTTTATGTTTGTGTGAATGTAGTAAAATTTACATGTTCATGGGAACATATCCACTTCAATTTCTAGTTGCTGGATATTTTTGGGTCAATTGTTCATAGTGAACATATGTTCACAGCAAACATACAAAATATGTTTGCTACAAACATAATGTTTGCAGGAAACATACAAAATTACATATTTTGGGCCCTTTTTTGTTTTAATTTTGTTTTGGTTCTTTTAACACCCATAATCGCAGATAAATGATCTCCTACTATAAAATAAAAAATGCCAAAATGTGCTGCTCGGAGAAAGCTTTCCAATGACTATAATTGTAATACATATTTTAATCATTAAGACTTTCAAATATGAGTTTAACTCATCATAGGTTCATTACCGATTGAACATCAACTAACTTCAAAACTTTGGAAAAATTAGTAAATTAGGTCAAAAAAATTTTGAAAAATATCTAGGAATTAATTTATTGAATAGCTTTCTATTCAAAAAAAAAAAAAGATTTATGATAAATTAACTTCAAGTTATCTATGTCAAAACAAATGTATGTCTGAATTACAATTGGCGTCACTTCAAAACTTCATAAACTATACAATATTCAACCAAATTGAGTCAAATGAAAAAAATCCTTTGGATATTGATGTTACAAATCCAACATTGAAAGAATTACCTCATTATTTTTCTAGAAAAAAAGTTATGAGTGTCAAACAAACTATCACTCTTTTAAAATATTGAATTTTATTATGTACCACGTTTCGGAGAAAAAGAAAAAATTGACATAAACAATATATATTTTTAGATTAAAAAATATGGTTACAAAGTAGGAATAGAGTACTAAAAATCACTATTTTATGTCATCTTGAAATTATTTATAGTTTTAGAGATATAGTCACTCGAACATGAGGTTTTTTTCAAAAATATTGATTTCAGTGTCAAAATTGGTCAAAAAGTGGAACCAATTATTGTGGGATCACCTTGATGATAAAGATAATGAACTTGAATTAGTTAAGAAAGATGAAGTATTAAAAGATATATCTTTAATAACTAATTTTGATCCAAATCCTAACCATTAAAATGTGTATGTTATCATTAGTAATGATTTTAGAATGGGAATTAGATTGAAGAGAAAGATTCAATCCTAGAGCAGTAGAAAGAGTTGATTTGAAGACTCTTGAGTAGAATGACATTGCAAAGAGAAGAAACACACCAATAAAAAAATCATGAAGAGCTATTTTAGCTAAGAATTATGTATCCAAGATATTTTGGAGAGAAGTTTTGAATACAATCATTTACACTATGAATAGAGTGTAGGTCAGGAAAGACACAAACAAGACCCATTATGAACTATGGTTTAGTCAGTCACCTATAGTTAAGTATGTCAAATTTTTTGTTAGCAAATTTTACATTAAAAGAGATGATGATATTGCTAAATTTGATTCTAGAAGTGATGAAGGCATGTTTCTTGGTTATATGTTGAAAATCAAAGATTTTAGATGTTATAATCTGAGAACTAAGACTATTGTTGAAAGTGCAAGTGTAAGAGTTGATGAGAAATTTAGGATACAAGAAAGAATAGTTGACTATAATTCTAATTATGAGAATTTTGTTACTAAAAGGAATGATGAATTACTCTTTGAGACTAACAATTATTTTTAAAATGAAGGTAAACTAAGGTAGAAACAAAGTTCAAAAAATTAGAAAAATGCTAAGAGTTGAGATAACAACTCCTACTTGTAAGAATATGACAAAGAATCATCCACAATAGTATATCATCATCAACAATGATAAAGGTGTGATGAAAAGAAGTAGAATCAATGAAGAAATATGTTCGCTATCTCAAGTAAAATCAAAGAATGCAAATGATGCATGTAGAGATGACTATTAGAAGCAAGCTATGAAAGAAGAATTGGATCAGATAGTGAAGAAAGAGACATGGGAATTGGACCCTAGACTAGTAGATAAGAATGTGATAGGAACAAAATGGGTATTTAGGAACAAGATGAATGAACAAGTTGAATTTGTAAGGAACAAAGAAAGTTTGGTATGTAAGGTTTACTAATAGAAAGAAGGAATAGACTATGAAAAAATCTATGCTCTTGTGGCAAGAATTAAAGTAGAAAGATTATTTTTAGCCTATGTAGCACATAAGAAATTCAAGTGTATTAGATGGATGTCAAGTTCACATTTCTAAATGGAGAACTTGAAGAAGAGGTATACATAGAATAGCCTTAAGGTTTTCCTTTAATAGATGACAAGGACATGGTATGCAGATTGAAGAAAGAATTGTATGGCTTAAAACAAGCACCCAGAACCTAGTATGCAAGGTTGGACAAGCATTTGACAAAACTTGGATTTAGCAAAAGTATGGTAGAAAGTAATCTATACTTGAAAGAAATAGGTGATGGATTTTTTATTTTGGTAATATTTTTTGATGATATCATATTTGGAGGAGATGATAGTGAAAGTGACAAGTTTATAGAAGAAATAAAGAAGGAATTTGAAATGAGCATGATAGGGGAAATGAAATACTTCCTAGGATTATAGATTGTGTAGGATAAAGAAGGGATCTTTATTTCTCAGACTAAGTATTTGAATGATAAATTGAAAAGTTTTTCTTTGGAAACATGTAAACTAGTTGGAATACCTGCAATAATTAGACACAAGTTATCTAAAAAAGATGAGACACCTACTGTTGAGAAGAAGTAAAGATCTATCATTGGAGGATTATAATATCTGACTCACACAAGGCCAGCTATAGAAAATGTAATTGGAATTGTTGCAATATTTAAAGCTGACCCTAGAGAAGCACATTATGATGTAGTTAAGAGGATATTTTCATATGTGAAGCAAAAATCAAAGTTAGATTATGGTATGACAGGTCTAATGATTTCACTTTATATGTTCATACTGATGTTGATTGGGCAGGAAGTGTGGATGAAAAAAAGACCACCAATGGTGGAGCATTATTTCTTGGAGGAATATTGGTTTCTTGGTTAAGAAAGAAGTAGGATTGTATCTCACGGAGTACAATAGAGGAAGAATATGTTGCAGTAGCAAACAATTGTAATCAAGTTGTTTGGAAGAAGTATATGCTAAAGGATATAAGGATAGAATTTAGTTAACCTATTATCATACATCATGATAACATAAGCATAGTGAATATGTCCAAGAATCCAATGTTGCATTCTAAGACTAAGAATATTTCTATCAAATATCACATGTTGAGAGAGAAAGCTATAGAAAAGGAAACCAGATTGGAGTATATAAGCACCAAAGAGAAGATTGCAGATATTTACACTAAGCCTCTTCCCAAAGAGGCTTTTAATTATTTTCAAGGTATGTTGGGTGTTATGCCCCTACCTAAATCAGAGTAGGTGATGCAAGAGTCCATTAATCTAGTTGTACAAAACACTATTGTTTGTCTAGACTAAATGTTGATGATTCCTGTATGGGGGAGTATTTGGGATGGACATAGTCATCTAGAACTTTTGATAGATGTTATCTTGAACATAGTCTTTAGACACTTGAGCAAGTCAGAGACTGTTGTTGTATAGATTGATAGGATGTAATGATAGATGGTTTCTGAAACCTTTGTCACTGATGTCAATGGGGGACAAATTACAACATGAAAAACATTTTGATACATGGGAAACATTATAGAGCATATTAAGGTATACCAATGGGGGAGAAGTCTATGAATAATTGATGTCAATAATAAGGTTGAGCAAACATAGAAGCTAGTATGATTGACAAAGAGGATTTGAAAAGAAAGAATAACAATCTTTAATAGTTGGTATTTTTTCAACTAGATGTTTTTCATCTAAAATGCCATCAATGCCAAAGGGGGAGATTGTTGAAAGCATGAATGCTAATGATATTCCTATGGAGGAGTATTGTAGAAATATGATTAGATCATTATCATGATGATATATTACATTCATGATTGTGTTTGTCATTGAAATCAACATAGCAGTTTTCTATGGTATTTGACAAAAGAACATCATTAAAGATTAAGTTGGTATGAAAAGACCATTGAGTATTTTGAATAACAAGGTTAATGAGAGATACTACTAATTGTCTAGTATATGCAATTAACCTTGGGTGCAAAATAATTAGGTTTGGAATAATTCATGCAAGTTTTGGTGAAAACTATTCAAGGATAGAGTTTACAGAAACATGTTTTGGTAAACTTGTTATATCTCTGTGCAGATTTCTTATTTTAAGAAGCAAGGTTAAAGGTATGTAGAAGATATTCTGGAGATGACATGGTTAAGATTGCTTGTTATAATATTACATGTTTTGAAATTTATTCAAGTTACAAGGTGACAGATTGATGTTATCACTAAGTAAAATGTGTTGTTAGTGAGGTCATATAATAATTAGTTAAGAAGGTGTAATAGCCAACTCAAGGGATATATTTTATGGAATCAGTATAAAGGAATCACATTTTCCTTTGTTATACAAGGAAAAAAAAAAAGAAATAAGAAGAGCTAAAAATTAGTGGAAAGATATGAATGTTGAGTAGTTAGGTTGAGATGTGAAGATAAGTGGAGCAGAGTGAAGTTGGAAGAAACTTCATTTCTTAGGTTTTATTTTGAGATCCAAGGTTTGATTTGAGGTTTGTGACCTAGTCTATAAGGTATGACAATGACTGGTCTAGTTGATAGGTTAGAGGAAAGAAGATGTTGGTGTTTAAAACTACTAAACTACAAAATGCTCAACACCAAATTGATAATATTCAGACAATCTAAGGATTAGCCACTTCCTATCATCAACTCTATGTGCAAACCATTTGGACCAACTTCAACGAAACCAGAAATGGTTTCCTACTCTTTAGGCTCTACCAAACCAAGGCAAGTTTACTTAGCGTATGCTTTAGATAACCACTGATATATGAGAATTATATTAGTTTCGTTTTGATTCTCATCTGTAATTCATAACACATATAGTTTATCCAATTTACAATACTTTTAGACTAATATGCATCCCTTATAAGAAGATTTGGTACTAGTTCTCCTTAAGTTTACAATTATTTTTGGGAATAGTAGGTACCTAAGATTTAGAAATAAAATATAAATGAGTGCTAGCCAACATTATAGATCTAAATTAAATGGAACAATAATGGTTTTGAATTTGTGATTGATATGATATGCAGAAGCATAATTTACCCCAACTCACTCCTGATTCATGAGACTAGTGTGTTATCCATTGGGCAAAAGACTCTCTATTGGTAGGAGACCTAATTCAATTAACTTGCAAATGAATTCATCAACTATAATCACCTATTTCCATTCTTATGATGTATCTAGTTTATAAACCCATAAACCTCACTAATCTACTGAAGCATTTATTTAACTCTTTGAATTAAAAACAACAATAGTAACGAAAAAAAAAAAAAAAAACCTAACGTAACAAAAAACTAACACATCAATATATACTTTGGTAGTTCCTATTTTTGTTACATCACAACTAGTTATTGGCTTTTTTGGTTCACCACCACTATTCTGACTCTTCTAAATATGCAGCCACTAGGTTGGCCAATGATGAATCCTATGGTAATGTTTTACAAATCAACTCCTACTCATGGATTTTAACTATTTTCATCTTGAATTGTCAAAACCACTTTTACCATTAGTTGATCTTCTATCGTGTCCATGTCCTAGGTCTCTGAGCCTATAGCTGAAACCATTTGGCGACCTTGATCTTCCTCTTCTTTTGGATCTAGCGCTATTGTGTCAATAATCTGTACCTCATCTTCTTGTTCCTCATCATCATCTGTACCAACCTCTTCTAACTACTTACTAGAAGCAATATCTACCATCCAGGTGTCAAATTATGCATCATCTAGCTAGTTGAATTGCAAAATATAACTTTGCCTCTTTATTATATACTTAGCCTCATTATCAATACCAACAATTTTTTTTTCAAAGAATAAAAAAAAATTGCACTTTCACCAATTCCTCTATAGTGGTTACCCACCAAGCATGCCCTTTTTCATTTACAACCTTATTCATCCTTAGGCAGAACAATTCATCCAATTCTTTAGGCCATTCATCCTTATTTTTCAATTTATTCTTTCTATCTGAGGCTCAAGGAAACAAATCAAATTTTTTATTCTTGTATTTCCTTAAATAAGAAACAACTTTTCAACTCTCCTATTATCAAATTCTGACAAATCATTAGCAACATCATATGTTTTTTCAATATGGTCATGGGAAGACCTTAGAACTAAATAACACAAAAAAGTAATTTCTTTCTTCCTCTTTCCTAACTTATTAACAATAGGCTTGAGGGCTTCATCATGGGTTTTTAGTTCTTCCCATATACTTATTACTTTTTTCAACTGATCATAGAATATGAGCCATTCAATTTTATCTACTAAGTACATTAGAGCCTTTCTAAGTTTATCCTCATATTGTACTTCCATCTCTACATGTAATGATCAAAATTTACTTTTTTCTTCCTCAATATCTTTTGTTGTATAATATTGAGGCCTCTGTGGGGTGTTTGGTATTTCAATAGAGGAGTGGATTTAAAAGGCTCAACTGGAGGGCAAGGATATGTTATTTTTGGCTTGGTAGACCTTCCCATAATTTTATTTTCCAACTCAATCCTCTTCTAAACCTCTTTATTATAGGCTTCTAAAATTGTTTTGTCCTTACTTTGTAACTCAAACATAGCCTTTTCTTCCTTGTTTGCAATGGCCAAAAACAAACTGAGATGAATCTACATTCCAATGTGTAGCCTACACATGAGAAGTCTCAGCCACCCTTCTTACAACAATACTTCCCATCAAACTAGAATCATCTAGTTGTGATGAGGTGGCTCTTGATCCTCTCCTCAATGACCAGATAACCAAGGCAACCTAGCCTTCACTAAAAGTAGTGCCCTGGAAGTCTTTCTTATTTTCATCTTGTAAATCAAGCTTTTTTGAAATAGAATTAAAGACTAGAGCATTAGCAATGTCCAAATTGGGTAGCAAAAAAATGTTTGATGCTCTGACCATTTTCCTTCCTTCCTCAAGGCTTATATTCTAAAACTCCCTCATCATTTCATCTTTTACCTGATTTTGGAAGGAAGTTTCATCCATTTACGGGTGCTCTGTTCTTAGCTTATTGCACTTTTCTTCAAATCTGCCCATATTGGCCCTCCATGCAAATTGAAGAAAAGCCATAGATCTAACAAAATTGTCATTTGACAAAATTTGATAGCTAGCCTACTCTAATATAGGGTCTGATTCCCTACCTCTATAGTCTACAACTGTCAAATCCAAACTTGGTATAGGAGGCTCTTGAGGGCCTCCCTCATCTAGTTTTTCTTGGGTGATAAATACAACTCATTGTAGTCCTATTTGTTCAATTTGCTCACCAATGAGCTATTCTTCTCCAATCCTCAAAGGGGATTGAGTGCGTGAATATTCCTCAACTTAAGGAATCTTTTCCTTCATTACCTTCTGCCTCTTGGGAGAAGGTTCATCGGGTCTCTCCTTTAAGACTACACTAGTAGATCCCATTATTTGCTTGCCTTTGTGTACAATAGCCTTTTTATTTTGAATTACAGTATAGCCTAGTCTCTTTTGAACAATTATTTGACCAGTTCCTACATTAGGAGTTAAAGCCAACCTCCTCATGACCTCTCTAGCCTTATGTGGATATGAATCAATAAAAAAATGTTTCTTCTCATTCATAGCTTCCATTATTTTAGGAAAGGTATTCATGAGCTTATTTATTTTATTAGTCTCTATATTAGCATTATCTAGAGGACTATATTTTTGATCAAAACAATGGATAAATTCTAAAACCTATGAATAAACTCTCTACTTTTCCTTTTTGGTTTCTTGTTCCTGCAATGAGAACTCATTCCTTATAATGTTCTCTAGATAGTATGTTTCATGTTTGACTTTTCCCAATTTAATCCTATGTCTCAAGGTTTGATTATAAAACCCCTCAGTATCACAAAAATGGGGATGAGAAACAAACATTTTGTACTGATCCAAAATTTTATGCAAAAAGAGCCAATCCCCTTTATTAATTACAAACTAATGGGCCTCTATACAAGTAGGGAAAATTGACCTCAGTTGCCTTTTCACTAGAAACATCTCTTCCACTCCTCCTAATTGCCACAAAACTTTAGCCATTCTTACCTTTAAAGGTACTTGGTGGGGTAACACATGAGGGCTTCCTTTAAAACCATAAATTATAAAAATAGTAGAAACAGAGCATGGGATGATATCTCCCCAATTGTGTGAAACTTTCAAACCACTGGGATTGTCCATAGGTTGAATAAGATTCATTAGTGCCTTGGGGATTTTGAGATTGTCACTCAATTCGAGGCATCTCAACTTGGAAGAAAAATACCTATCAAACTTGACAAATTTAGCATTCTCTAAATCCTAGGTCATGTCTACACTCCACAACTAAACTGATAGTGCTTCCCCATCCTCCTCTCTATTCAATTCCATCTCTTTACTAGAATATGTCACTCCCTTAAATAAGAACATATGCATCAACAGAGAATAATGGCCAAAAGTTTTCTCTACTTTTCGTTTTGCAACTCGAACGAAACTAGTATGAATTTCTTTAGCCAAATAGGAAAAAAAATCAAATATAACATCTACACCAAAGGAAAAAATTTGAACCATCATATACATAAGGCTGAAGGGCATAAAATTATGGTCATCTTCACCAAAAACACAACACATGGTTCTGTATATTTCTATAGCTAGAGAAGTGAAAAGATCCTTTTTAAAGGGTTCCCTAGAGCCTGCAATGATTATTGGTAGAGTTCCTATTGTGCCAATATGTGCCCTTGATACACCTACCCTAATCACATCCTTCTTTTCCTTGTATTCATTTTCTAGTTCTTGCAGATTATTTGGCACATGATAATCTATCAATGGTTCTAGGCAAAAATCCTCTCTAATTTCCTCAGGACTAATTGAGATCAGAGGCACACCATCAGTTCTTCTCAACAACCTAATACCTCAGTCATAATTCTTGGCAACGGCTTCAAGAAAATCATAATCCATGAAAACACTTGGAACTACTAGTTTTCCCAAATCAAAATTCTAGATATTATCATGCATGGCAAACAAATTCCTCTCTGAAACCATTTTTTGAACAAAACAAGACCAGTTTGTGAAGTTTTTGCATCCTTAACCCAATTCCCTTTATCATATAGGACATCAGCAATTTTAAGCCTAGGGTTTAATGAAATTAACTTCTTAACCTATACAGTTTTGGTGGTTGACTCTGGGAGTAATTCTAGCAAATTGTCATGAACATTTCTATCCATATAATTTACTTGCCCAGAAAATGCTTTCTTAGGAGGCATCTTGACTAAAATTCATAGGAATTGGAATGCTATAGAGGTTATAATATGAGTACTTGATTTTCTAAGCCTATTCTCCTCTGATCCTCTGCAATAGCACACAAACAGATGGGAGATTGCTTCACATTTTTGCTAGGCTTAACACAATATTCTCAGTATGCTCTTGTGCTTAGTAAACATAAAATATTTCTTTGCATGAGACTAGTATTGATGAAATGTCCTATATTAACTTTATTTTTCTCACACGTGAAGCTTTCATTCCTCATAAATGCATAGAGCAGAAAAATAGAGTGGCATCACCATTCCTTTTAAATTTTTGTTGTTGATCTTTGAAAAATCCTATGATTTAGGGATAAAAATAGATTTGACTCATCTTTCTTCTTAACACACTGGCAGTCAAACCAATGAAATTTTTCCACTTGTACCTTTACTTCACTATTAGCACTTTGAATTAGACCCACTTTTCCTCATGGACATGTGTTGCTGAATCGCTACCTCGCTATGCATAAAGAGTGAACATATTGCAATAGTGAGGAATTGGTAACTCTTAATCTGATGGTAGGAATTTTACTATTTTCTTCTTACTATAATTATGGATCCCTCATGTATTCTCCTTGTTTGCTATGTCACTATGCATTTAAGGTGAGTAACTTTCCATAGCAACAAAGTGATGATCATTGATTTCCCTTTGATTGAGTGGAGGACATTCAATGCATCATACACTATGAACATGGTAGACCCCATGTTTAGTTTCCTTACTCGCTATGTCGCTATACATAACCTTCAAGAAACTTACCATAGCGAGTTAGTGATTCTCGTTGATCTCAACTTGATCAAATGATCAGAATTCTTTATCTAGTTTCTAACTTGGAAGTAGGTCCATATTTCTTAGTGATGTTCAGCTGGCTTGACATGCTATCACATATATATTATTTTAACCCTTAGTGACATCACACCTCCCTGATTTCTCCTTGTTGGTTTTTTTTAGGTGGGTCACTACATCACTGCGAGTGAAATTCATTAATTTTCTGGTAGTGACACAATGACCTCTGGTAGATTCATAAATTTTGGCGTATAATTGCTAAGTAGGATGCCACCATGCCATTGGATTTGCATAGCTCATTTTCGACAAAACACTCATTTGGGGCCCACCTTTTGAAACTGTCATTACATCATAAAATTTTAGCTAGTCACTAAATTTCTATCAGTGAAAGTCATTAACTTTCTGGTAGTGACATATAGATTTTCAGTGATCAATCAAAGTTCAATACTAGGAAAACTAAATAGAATAACCATAAATGATATGATTGTCATAGAAATAAAAGCATACTTTGCAAGCTATCTTTCTTGGGATCCTCATAATCAACACATTTTTTAAAAGAATGATATCTTTTACATTATCCAAGCACTTGCTATGTCACTACTGACGAAGCACAATGATTTCTCGATCATGACATAGTGACTTTTGGTGAGAACTAAATTCTAGTGACAAAGAAAGTATAACACATCAATTGAAATTTCACCAATTAATACTGCTATCAGAAACAATGGTCATGCACATTTATGATACTACATGGGAATTCTATGGTCACCATCACCTTTAAAAGGTTACCACTCTCTTCATATTCTAAGCATTTAATATTTCCTTACCAGCAGGGCACATAGATTTTTCAGTCACAACATACCGAATCATCAAAAAAACTCAAATTTTGGTGACACCACTTGCAAATTGCTCCATGTGCATCCTTTCTGATATTGACAACCCTAGGATAGAGAACATGACCATAATGTATTCAAATCAATGCACACTTCCAACGCCAAACCTCATTTTTAGTACCATAACAGAGTTTTTTGATGATTGCTATATCGCTATAGTAGACAACCTTGCAACTTTTTACAATGAGCTCACGTCATTTGTGGATCCAAAAAAGATCCAATGGTGGGACAAGACTTTTCAAAAAGGACTCAAAAATGACTTCAAAGTAGGTGGGAATAAAATATTTGGTCTTTTTTAAAGATATCATGCCAAGATAAATTTAAAAGGGCAAGACCTAGGGTTTTACACAAACTTTTAAAGGGTATCAAAAATACAAGACCAAAACCTAAAACCCTAAGATCTAATAAATGGACTAACATCTAATTTCTATACCATGATTTTAAGAAAAGTTATTATGCAAAAAATTAGAGCAATAGAAGATAAAGCAAGGTACAAAAAAATATGCTACAAGGAATAGTTGAGAGATCAGTTGGACAATGAAGTTCAGTGGTCTTGCCCTAGAAGCTATTTGGATAGTGGGTCCTTCTACCTTCTACAACTCCTAATAGGGTTGGAATCTTCTAGCAAGGATTCAAAGTCTCCTAACAAGGACTCTTGTGTAGTGAATGTGTCTATTTAGATCTAATAGGGTCCATCATATATTCCCACCAGAGTTTTCCCTCTAATCAAAGGTTTCACTAGTTAACAAATCTGGTGTAATTGTGTATGTGAATCTTGTTATGATTCCTATTTACTTTGGTTACATGGTTGATATTAATTATGTTTGACAAATAATTTATTTGGATAACTGATTCACCTCCCCTTCTCAGTTATCTTGGTGGACTATTATTTGTAATAGTTATGGCATAGAAGATTTTGTCACATAAACTTTGATAATATTGTGAAGGTTAGTAGCACTTTTGTAGTCAAAGACTTGCCTAAGATTGTTAAGCCTACTAATGTTGTGTGTAAGGAATGTATTTTGTCTAAGTAGAAGAAAGTATCATTCCCTAGCAAGAAGTTCGCTACCACAAAGAAGATGGAAATCATTCACACAGATATGAGTTGTCCTTCTATAATAAGAGGATTCTATGGTGAAAGGTATTTTATGATTTTTGTTGATGATTGCACTAGAATAATGTGGGTAGTATTTCTTAAAGAGAAATATGAAGCTTTTGAGAACTTTAAGATATTTAAGAATAGAGTTCAGAATGAATCTGGTATTAAGATTAAGTGTTTGAGATTTGTTAGAGGAGGAGAACTCACCTCTAGAGAATTTAACATATTTTGTGAAGAAAATGGTATTGCTGAGAGAAGAAATAAATCTATGATAGAAGTAGCTAGAGTGATGTTATTTGAGAATGGTATTCCTAAGACATTCAAGAGAGAAGCAACGAATACAATAGTATATACTCCAAATAGAGTACAAATTAGAAAAGATATGGAAAAGACACCTTATGAGCTATACTTTGGACATTCACCATTAGTCAAATATTTTAGGATATTTGGGAGAAAATATTATATCAAGAGAGATGATGACATTCATAAGTTTGATCTAAGAAGTGATGAAGGTATGTTTCTTGGCTATTTGTATAAAAGTAAGGCTTATAGATGTTTCAACTATAAAACTAAGACAATATTTGAATGCACAAATGTAAGGATTGATAAGAAGTTTGGAACCAAAGAAAAGATGGTAAATTATAATTTAGATGAAAAGGATAACTCTTGAATTGTTACACAAAATGCTAAATTTTTGTTTAAAATTAATAATGACTTTTTGAATGATGCACTAACTTTTGAGCATATAGGATAACAAAGTTCTAAACCTAGAGTAGAAATAAAATTTGAGATGTCAACTCCTACCACTAACAAGAATTTGACAAAGAATCACCCTCCTGAGAAGATAATTAGATGTAAAGATAAAGGCATAATGACAAGGAATGGAGTAAATGAGGAGATATATTTGATATCTCAAGATGAACCTAAGTGTGTAGAAGAAGCAATCAAATATAATCACTAGATTAGATAATAAAGAATGATACATGGGAGTTTGTTCCTAGACCAAAGGATTGGAATGTGATAGGAACAAAATGGGTTTTCAAGAATAAGATGAATGAGTAAGGAGAAGTTGTGAGAAAAAAGGCTAGACTTGTTTATAAAGGTTATTCATAGCAAGAAGGCATTGATTATGAGGAAACATATGCACTAGTAGCAATAATGGAAGTAGTAAGGATGTTCTTGGCTTATCAAGTGAACAAGAAATTTAAGGTTTATTAGATGGATGTTAAATGAGCTTTTTTGAATGCAGAATTAGAAGAAGAGGTCTATATTGAGAAACCTAAAGGATTTCCTTTATTATATGATATTTCATGGTAAGTAGATTGAAGAAAGCTCTTTCTAGTCTAAAGAAAATACCAAAAAACTAGTATGAGATGTTAGAAAGTTACTTGGCAAAGCTTGGATTTGTTAAAGGTCTGACAAATGGTAACTTGTATATGAACAAAATTGAAGATGAAATTTTTATTATTGTAATATTTGTTGATGACATTATGTTTAGAGGTACTGATGAAGCTAGTGATAAATTTTCTAAGGAGATGAAGAATGGATTTGAAATGAGCATGATAGGAAAAATGAAGCTTTTCCTAGGATTGTAAATTGTGTATAATAATGATGGTATATGCATTTCTCAAACTAAGTACCTAAAAGATTTGTTGAAAAGGTTTAGTTTGGAAAGTTTTAAAATATTTGGTACACCCATGATAATTGGTCATAAGTTATCTAGCAAAGATGAGACACCTATAGTAAAACAAAAGAAGTGTAGATCAATTATTGGAGGTTTACAATATCTATCTCACACTAGACCAGATATAGAAAATGCAGTTCTAATTATAGGTAGATTTCAAGATAATCCAAAAGAATATCATTTTACAACAATAAAGAGAATATTTAGATATCTCAAATGGACATCTAATGATGGAATTTGGTATGATAGATCAAATGATTTTACACTTTCTATACATATTGATAATGATTGGACAAGAAGTATGGATGACAAAAAGAGCACCAGTGGTGAAACATTCTTTCTTGGAGGTAAATTGTTTTCTTGGTTAAGAAAGAAACAAGATTGCAAATTTCATAGACCACTACTAAATTAAAGTATGTTGTAGTAACAAACAGTTGTAATCAAGTTATGTGGATAAAGTAGAAATTGAAAGATATCCAAATTGAGATTGAAGAACCTATTATCATTTACTATGATAACACAAGTATAGTAAGTGTGTCCAAGAATCATGTATTTCATTCTAAGACAAAGAATATCTATTAAGTATCATGTGTTGAGAGAGAAAGCAATAGAAAAGGAGATCAGATTGGAGTATGTAAGTAGAAAGGATGAGATTGAAGATATCTTTATGAAGCCTTTTTCTAAAGATGCTTTTGAGTACTTAAGAGGTATGCTTGGGGTCATGCCCCTACCTACTTGAGTAGATGATTAGAGAATGCATCAATCTAGTGGTATAGAGCACTATTATTTGACTAGACTAGATGATTATGCTTCCCATTAAGAGGAGTGCCTATATGTATTGAGTCATTGAGGACTCTTGGTATTTGGTATTTATTGAATAGTGTCATTGGAAAATCAAGATGGTTGATGAATTGGATCTACTGATTAACAATTGGCAATTAAAAATTAGTTTTGAGATTGACGCCTTTGACATTGATGTCAATGGGGGAGAGAATATGCATGAAAATCATCTCCTAAGGCATATGGGAGAGCATGTATCAAAGAACTCCTAAGTAATAGGGGATTGATATTTCTTTAGAGAGATTTAGAAAGAGTCATGTAAGGAATCCAAAATGTGTATTTAATGTATTGTGAATTGTTTAGTCTGAAGTAAACAGTTGATGTCTAAGAAGAAGGAGCATGTACCTATTCTACACCTATTATTTTGAGAATCTTTTTAGCATGTGGACAATTAATGCTAGTCAGAACCAACAGTAGAACATCATTTGGTATTCTTGGAACTTGGATATTTTTCATCTATGTTGCCATCAATGCCAAATGGGGAGATTGCAAGCATGAATGTTGATGATACTACATTGTGGGAGTATCCTAATAGGGGAGAGTATTGATATGTTTTGAATTCATGACTATGTTTATCATTGATGTCAACATAACATGCTTTCTATAAAGACTAGTAGAGTAGTAGATAGAGCTTGAGTCAAAGACATACAAAAGTAGTACTTGATTTATAGAGAGTAGTTCAAAGACAAAGTATTGGGAAATTAGTTCCCAATGTTTGTTGGCTATCTTCTATCCAAGATGTAATGAAGAAATTTGTAGCTAGCTAGTGATAGATGATAGGTGATGACATCAATGAGTGTACAAGCCTTAACATCACACATGCAAATTTTTTTATAGATTGTGAGCCAATAGTGCTATTGTAATTGTAATTAATTAGCTATCTTATTTTAATTAATTGGGAAAGCCTCAATGCTGACTCAAGAAATTATTATGAAGATGTGGTATAAAGGAAATATGTTTTCCTTGACTAGATTATGAAGTATTCATAAGAAGTACAGAGTGTGAAAAGGAGTAGAGTTCTTACTAAATGGATGTAACTGATCCAAGGGATTATTGGATTTGTAGTTTGAGATCTAGTTACAAGATCTGAAGGAGTAGAAGTCTAGTTGACAAGATGGAGATAGAGGAAGGAAGTAAAATTCAGTTCTATTATTCTACAAGGAATAACACAAATATCATTGGACAATGGGTTCATTTCTCTTTCCCTTGAAGTTGTTTGGGTAGTGGGTCCAACTATCTTCCACAACTCCTAACAGGATTGGAATCTCCTAAGAGGGATTCAATGTCTCCTAATAGGGACTCATATGTACTAAATGTTGTAACAAACTCCTAATTGGGCCTATCCTCTAATAAGGAATATCTACATTAGTATATTATCTTATGGGTATCATCCCCACTAGGGTTTTCCCTCTCATATAGGGTTTCCCTAGTTAACATATATAATGTTATTGTGTATGAGTATCTTGTTGTGGTTTTAGTTTATATTACTCATATGGTTAAGATTTCTTAAAGTTGTTTATTTGTGATATTAGTTGGATAATTAACTCACTCCCCACCCCTCTCAATTATATTAGTGGACTATATATTCTAACAAGACTAGCAACCCACAATTTTGACTCCTCTAAAGTGAGATTCGCTAGGATCCAACCTTGTTAAAGGTTTACATACACATTGTTAATGTAACCTTGTTAGAGAATTTACACCAAAAGATCATCTAGACCTTATCATTTTTCTATCTTTTCTAAAGAGTAACATACTCTAAAGCTCCTATAAACACCACTAATCAATATTACTATATAGGATTTTAGAGACTTGTGAGGTCCACTCAGTTACACTATTGTTGTGCTATAATGATTAGAAATTAATATTACAAATTGATCTATTAGGTCTAGAGATTCTTTTTTATTCATATATCTTTTTTGCTCATTCTATTTCTGATATCCTCTAATATTTTTGGAAACATATAAACTAGTTGGAATACCTGCAATAATTAGACACAAGTTATCTAAAAAAGATGAGACACCTACTGTTGAGAAGAAGTAAAGATCTATCATTGAAGGATTATAATATCTGACTCACACAAGGCCAGCTATAGAAAATGTAATTGGAATTGTTGCAAGATTTAAAGCTGACCCTAGAGAAGTACATTATGATGTAGTTAAGAGGATATTTTCATATTTGAAGCAAAAATCAAAGTTAGATTATGTTATGATAGGTCTAATGATTTCACTTTATATGTTCATATTGATGTTGATTGGGCAGGAAGTGTGGATTAAAAAAAGACCACCAATGGTGGAGCATTATTTCTTGGAGGAATATTGGTTTCTTGGTTAAGAAAGAAGTATGATTGTATCTCATGGAGTACAACAAAGGAAGAATATGTTGCAGTAGCAAACAATTGTAATCAAGTTGTTTGGAAGAAGTATATGCTAAAGGATATAAGGATAGAATTTAGTGAACCTATTATCATACATCATGATAACATAAGCATAGTGAATATGTCCAAGAATCCAATGTTGCATTCTAAGACTAAGAATATTTCTATCAAATATCACATGTTGAGAGAGAAAGCTATAGAAAAGGAAACCAGATTGGAGTATATAAGCACCAAAGAGAAGAATGCAGATATTTACACTAAGCCTCTTCCCAAAGAGGCTTTTAATTATTTGCAAGGTATGTTGGGTGTTATGCCCCTACCTAAATTAGAGTAGGTGATGCAACAGTCCATTAGTCTAGTGGTACAAAACACTATTGTTTGTCTAGACTAAATGTTGATGATTCCTGTATGGGGGAGTATTTGGGATGGACATAGTCATCTAGGACTTTTGATAGATGTTGTCTTGAACATAGTCTTTAGACACTTGAGCAAGTCAGAGACTGTTGTTGTATAGATTGATAGGATGTAATGATAGATGGTTGCTGAAACCTTTGTCACTGATATCAATGGGGGACAAATTACAACATGAAAAACATTTTGATACATGGGAGACATTATAGAGCATATTAAGGTATACCAATGGGTGAGAAGTCTATGAATAATTGATGTCAATAATAAGGTTGAGCAAACATAGAAGCTAGTATGATTGACAAAGAGGATTTGAAAAGAAAGAATAACAATCTTTAATAGTTGGTATTTTTTCAACTAGATGTTTTTCATCTAAAATGCCATCAATGCCAAAGGGGGGGATTGTTGAAAGCATGAATGCTGATGATATTCCTATGGAGGAGTATTGTAGAAATATGATTAGATCATAATCATGATGATATATTACATTCATGCTTGTGTTTTTCATTGAAATCAACATAGCAGTTTTCTATGGTATTTGACAAAAGAACATCATTAAAGATTAAGTTGGTATGAAAAGACCATTGATTATTTTGACTAACAAGGTTAATGAGAGATACTACTAATTGTCTAGTATATGGAATTAACCTTGGGTGCAAAATAATTAGGTTTGGAATAATTCATGCAAGTTTTGGTGAAAACTATTCAAGGATAGAGTTTACAGAAACATGTTTCGGTAAACTTGTTATATCTCTTTGCAGATTTCTTATTTTAAGAAGCAAGGTTAAAGGTGTGTAGAAGATATTCTGGAGATGACATGGTTAAGATTACTTGTTATAATATTACATGTGTTGAAATTTATTCAAGTTACAAGGTGACAGATTGATGTTATCACTAAGTAAAATGTGTTGTTAGTGAGGTCATATAATAATTAGTTAAGAAGGTGTAATAGCCAACTCAAGGGATATATTTTATGGAATTAGTATAAAGGAAGCACATTTTCCTTTGTTATACAAGGAAAAAAAAGAAAAGAAATAAGAACAGCTAAAAATCAGTGGAAAGATATGAATGTTGAGTAATTAGGTTAAGATGTGAAGATAAGTGGAGTAGAGTGAAGTTGGAAGAAAATTCATTTCTTAGGTTTTATTTTGAGATCCAAGGTTTGATTTGAGGTTTGTGACCTAGTCTATAAGGTATGACAATGACTGGTCTAGTTGATAGGTTAGAGGAAAGAAGATGTTGGTGTTTAAAACTACTAAACTACAAAATTCTCAACACCAAATTGATAATATTCACACAATCTAAGGATTAGCCACTTCCTATCATCAACTCTATGTGCAAACCATTTGGACCAACTTCAACAAAACCAGAAATGGTTTCCTACTCTTTAGGCTCTACCAAACCAAGGCAAGTTTACTTAGGGTATGCTTTAGATAACCACTGATATATGAGAATTATATTAGTTTCATTCTAATTCTGATCTGTAATTCATAACACATATAGTTTATCCAATTTACAATACTTTTAGACTAATATGCATCCCTTATAAGAAGATTTGGTACTAGTTCTCCTTAAGTTTATAATTATTTCTGGGAATAGTAGCTACCTAAGATCTAGAAATAAAATATAAACGAGTGCTAGCCAACATTATAGATCTAAATTAAATGGAACAATAATGGTTTTGAATTTGTGATTGATATGATATGCAGAAGCATAATTTACCCCAACTCACTCCTGATTCATGAGACTAGTGTGTTATCCATTGGGAAAAAGACTCTCTATTGGTAGGAGACCTAATTCAATTAACTTGCAAATGAATTCATCAACTATAATCACCTATTTCCATTCTTATGATGTATCTAGTTTATAAACCCATAAAACTCACTAATCTACTGAAGCATTTATTTAACTCTTTGAATTAAAAACAACAATAGTAACGAAAAAAAAAAAAAAAAAAACCTAATGTAACAAAAAACTAACACATCAATATATACTTTGGTAGTTCCTATTTTTGTTACATCACAACTAGTTATTGGCTCTTTTGGTTCACCACCACTATTCTGACTCTTCTAAATATGCAGCCACTAGGTTGGCCAATGATGAATCCTATGGTAATGTTTTACAAATCAACTCCTACTCATGGATTTTAACTATTTTCATCTTGAATTGTCAAAACCACTTTTACCCTTAGTTGATCTTCTATCATGTCCATGTCCTAGGTCTCTGAGCCTATAGCTGAAACCATTTGGCGACCTTGATCTTCCTCTTCTTTTGGATCTAGGGCTATTATGTCAATAATCTGTACCTCATCTTCCTGTTCCTCATCATCATCTGTACCAATCTCTTCTAACTACTTACTAGAAGCAATATCTAACATCCAGGTGTCAAATTATGCATCATCTAGCTAGTTGAATTGCAAAATATAACTTTGCCTCTTTATTATATACTTAGCCTCATTATCAATACCAACAATTTTTTTTTCAAAGAATCAAAAAATAATTGGACTTTCACCAATTCCTCTATAGTGGTTACCCACCAAGCATGCCCTTTTTCATTTACAACCTTATTCATCCTTAGGCAGAACAAGTCATCCAATTCTTTAGGCCATTCATCCTTATTTTTCAATTTATTATTTCTATCTGAGGCTCAAGGAAACAAATCAAATCTTTAATTCTTGTATTTTCTTAATTAAGAAACAACTTTTCAACTCTCCTATTATCAAATTCTGACAAATCATTAGCAACATCATATGTTTTTTCAATATGGTCATGGGAAGACCTTAGAACTAAATAACACAAAAAAGTAATTTCTTTCTTCCTCTTTCCTAACTTATTAACAATAGGCTTGAGGGCTTCACCATGGGGTTTTAGTTATTCCTATATACTTATTACTCTTTTCAACTGATCATAGAATATGAGCCATTCAATTTTATCTACTAAGTACATTAGAGCCTTTCTAAGTTTATCCTCATATTGTACTTCCATCTCTACATGTAATGATCAAAATTTACTTTTTTCTTCCTCAAAATCTTTTGCTGTATAATATTGAGGCTTCTGTGGGGTGTCTAGTATTTCAATAGAGGAGTGGATTTAAAAGGCTCAACTGGAGGGCAAGGATATGTTATTTTTGGCTTGGTAGACCTTCCCATAATTTTATTTTCCAACTCAATCCTCTTCTGAACCTCTTTATTATAGGCTTCTAAAATTGTTTTGTCCTTACTTTGTAACCCAAACATAGCCTTTTCTTCCTTGTTTGCAATGGCCAAAAACAAACTGAGATGAATCTACATTCCAATGTGTAGCCTACACATGAGAAGTCTCAGCCACCCTTCTTACAACAATACTTCCCATCAAACCAGAATCATCTAGTTGTGATGAGGTGGCTCTTGATCCTCTCCTTAATGACCAGATAACCAAGGCAACCTAGTATTCACTAAAAGTAGTGCCCTGGAAGTCTTTCTTATTTTCATCTTGTAAATCAAGCTTTTTTGAAATAGAATTAAACATTAGAGCATTAGCAATGTCCAAATTGGGTAACAAAAAAATGTTTGATGCTCTGACCATTTTCCTTCCTTCCTCAAGGCTTATATTCTAAAACTCCCTCATCATTTCATCTTTTACCTGATTTTGCAAGGAAGTTTCATCCATTTATGGGTGCTCTGTTCTTAGCTTATTGCACTTTTCTTCAAATCTACCCATATTGGCCCTCCATGCAAATTGAAGAAAAGCCATAGATCTAACAAAATTGTCATTTGACAAAATTTGATAGCTAGCCTACTCTAATATAGGGTCTGATTCCCTACCTCTATAGTCTACAACTATCAAATCCAAACTTGGTATAGGAGGCTCTTGAGGGCCTCCCTCATCTAGTTTTTCTTGGGTGATAAATACAACTCATTGTAGTCCTATTTGTTCAATTTTCTAACCAATGAGCTATTCTTCTCCAATCCTCAAAGGGGATTGAGTGCATGAATATTCCTCAACTTAAGGACTCTTTTCCTTCATTACCTTCTGCCTCTTGGGAGAAGGTTCATCAGGTCTCTCCTTTAAGACTACACTAGTAGATCCCATTATTTGCTTGCCTTTTTCTACAATAGCCTTTTTATTTTGAATTACAGTATAGCCTAGTTTCTTTTGAACAATTATTTGACCAGTTCCTACATTAGGAGTTAAAGCCAACCTCCTCATGACCTCTCTAGCCTTATCTGGATATGAATCAATAAAAAAATGTTTCTTCTAATTCATAGCTTCCATTATTTTAGGAAAGGTATTCATGAGCTTATTTATTTTATTAGTCTCTATATTAGCATTATCTAGAGGACTATATTTTTGATCAAAACAATGGATAAATTCTAAAACCTATGAATAAACTCTCTACTTTTCCTTTTTGGTTTCTTGTTCCTGCAATAAGAACTCATTCCTTATAATGTTCTCTAGATAGTATGATTCATGTTTGACTTTTCCCAATTTAATCCTATGTCTCAAGGTTTGATTATAAAACCCCTCAGTATCACAAAAATGGGGATGAGAAACAAACATTTTGTACTGATCCAAAATTTTATGCAAAAAGAGCCAATCCCCTTTATTAATTACAAACTAATGGGCCACTATACAAGTAGGGAAAATTGACCTCAGTTGCCTTTTCACTAGAAACATCTCTTCCACTCCTCCTAATTGCCACAAAACTTTAGCCATTCCTACCTTTAAAGGTACTTGGTGGGGTAACACATGAGGGCTTCCTTTAAAACCATAAATTATAAAAATAGTAGAAATAGAGCATGGGATGATATCTCCCAATTGTGTGAAACTTTCAAACCACTGGGATTGTCCATAGGTTGAATAAGATTCATTAGTGCCTTGGGGATTTTGAGATTGTCACTCAATATGAGGCATCTCAACTTGGAAGAAAAATACCTATCAAACTTGACAAATTTAGCATTCTCTACATCCTAGGTCATATCTACACTGCACAACTGAACTGGTAGTGCTTCCCCATCCTCCTCTCTATTCAATTCCATCTCTTTACTAGAATATATCACTCCCTTAAATAAGAACATATGCATCAACAGAGAATAATGGCCAAAAGTTTTCTCTACTTTCTATTTTGCTACTCGAACCAAATCCGTATGAATTTCTTTAGCCAAATAGGAAACAAAATCAAATATAACATCTACACCAAAGGAAAAAATTTGAACCATCATATACATAAGGCTGAAGGGCATAAAATTATGTTCGTCTTCACCAAAAACACAATACATGGTCCTATATATTTCTATAGCCAGAGAAGTGAAAAGATCCTTTTAAAAGGGTTCCCTAGAGACTGCAATGATTATTGGTAGAGTTCCTATTGTGCCAATATGTGCCCTTGATGCACCTCCCCTAATCACATCCTTCTTTTTGTTGTATTCATTTTCTAGTTCTTGCAGATTAATTGGCACATGATAATCTATCAATGGTTCTAGGCAAAAAACCTCTCTAATTTCCTCAAGACTAATTGAGATTAGAGGCACACCATCATTTCTTCTCAACAACCTAATAGCTCAGTCATAATTCTTGGCAATGGCTTCAAGAAAATCATAATCCATGAAAACACTTGGAACTACTAGTTTTCACAAATCAAAATTCTAGATATTATCATTCATGGCAAACAAATTCCTCTCTGAAAACCATTTTTTGAACAAAACAAGACTAGTTTGTGAAGTTGTTGCATCCTTAACCCAATTCCCTTTATCATATAGGCCATCAGCAATTTTAAGCCTAGGGTTTAATGAAATTAACTTCTTAACCTATACAATTTTGGTGGTTGACTCTGGGAGTAATTCTAGCAAATTGTCATGAACATTTCTATCCATATAATTTACTTGCCTAGAAAATGCTTTCTTAGGAGGCATCTTGACTAAAATTCATAGGAATTGGAATGCTACAGAGGTTATAATATGAGTACTAGATTTGCTAAGCCTATTCTCCTCTGATCCTCTGCAATAGCACACAAACAGATGGGAGATTGCTTCACATTTTTGCTAGGCTTAACACAATATTCTCAGTATGCTCTTGTGCTTAGTAAACATAAAATCTTTCTTTGCATGAGACTAGAATTGATGAAATATCCTATATTATACTTTATTTTTCTCACACGTGAAGCTTTCATTCCTCATAAATGCATAGAGTAGAAAAATAGAGTGGCATCACCATTCCTTTTAAATTTTTGTTGTTGATCTTTGAAAAATCCTATGATTTAGGGATAAAAATAGAGTTGACTCATATTTCTTCTTAACACACTGGCAGTCAAACCAATGAAATTTTTCAACTTGTACCTTTACTTCACTATTAGCACTTTGAACTAGACCCAATTTTCCTCATGGACATGTGTTGCTGAATCGCTACCTCGCTATGCGTAAAGAGTGAACATATTGCAATAGTGAGGAATTGGTAACTCTTAATCTGATGGTAGGAATTTTACTATTTTCTTCTTACTATAGTTATGGATCCCTCATGTATTCTCCTTGTTTGCTAAGTCACTATGCATAAAAGGTGAGTAACTTTCCATAGCAACAAAGTGATGATCATTGATTTCCCTTTGATTGAGTGGAGGACATTCAATGCATCATACAATATGAACATGGTAGACCCCATGTTTAGTTGCCTTACTCGCTATGTCGCTATACATAACCTTCGAGCAACTTACCATAGTGAGTTAGTGATTCTCATTGATCTCAACTTGATCAAATGATCAGAATTCTTTATCTAGTTTCTAACTTGGAAGTGGGTCCATATTTCTTAGTGATGTTGAGTTGGCTTGACATGCTATCACATATATATTATTTTAACCCTTAGTGACATCACACCTCCCTGATTTCTCCTTGTTGGCTTTTTTTAGGTGGGTCACTACATCACTGCGAGTCGAAGTCATTAATTTTCTGGTAGTGACATAATGACCTCTGGTAGATTCATAAATTTTGGCATATAATTGCTAAGTAGGATGCCACCATGCCATTGGATCTGCATAGCTCATTTTTGACAAAACACTCATTTGGGGCCCACCTTTTGAAACTATCATTACATCATAAAATTTTAGCTAGTCACTAAATTTCTATCAGTGAAAGTCATTAACTTTGGTAGTGACATATAGATTTTCGGTGATCAATCAAATTTTAGTACTAGGAAAACTAAACAGAATAACCATAAATGATATGATTGTCACAGAAATAAAAGCATAATTTGCAAGCTATCTTTCTTGGGATCCTCATAATCAACACATGTTTTAAAAGAATGATATCTTTTACATTATCCAAGCACTTGCTATGTCACTACTGACGAAGCACAATGATTTCTTGATCATGACATAGCGACTTTTGGTTAGAACTAAATTCTAGTGACAAAGAAAGTATAACACATCAATTGAAATTTCACCAATTAATACTGCTATCAGAAACAATGGTCATGCACATTTATGATACTACATGGGAATTCTATGGTCACCGTCACCTTGAAAAGGTTACCAATCTCTTCATATTCTAAGCATTTTCTATGTCCTTACTAGTAGGGCGCATAGATTTTTCAGTCACAACATAGCGAATCATCAAAAAAACTCAAATTTTGGTGACACCACTTAGAAATTGCTCCATGTGCATCCTTTCTGATATTGACAACTTTAGGATAGAGCACATGACCGTAATGTATTCAAATCAATGCACACTTCCAATGCCAAACCTCATTTTTAGTACCATAACAGAGTTTTTTGACGATTACTATATCGCTATAGTAGACAACCTTGCAACTTTTTACAATGAGCTCACGTCATTTGTGGATCCAAAAAAGATCCAACGGTGGGACAAGACTTTTCAAAAAGGACTCAAAAATGACTTCAAAGCAGGTGGGAATAGAATATTTGGTCTTTTTTAAAGATATCATGCCAAGATAAATTTAAAAGGGCAAGACCTAGGGTTTTACACAAACTTTTAAAGGGTATCAAAAATACAAGACCAAAACCTAAAACCCTAAGATCTAATAAATGGACTCACATCTAATTTTTTATACCATGATTTTAAGAAAAGTTATTATGAAAAAAATTAGACCAATAGAAGATAAAGCATAGTACAAAAAAATATGCTACAAGGAATAGTTGAGAGATCGGTTGGACAATGAAGTTTAGTGGTCTTTCCCTAGAAGCTATTTGGATAGTGGGTCCTTCTACCTTCTACAACTCCTAATAGGGTTGGAATCTTCTAGCAAGGATTCAAAGTCTCCTAACAAGGACTCTTGTGTAGTGAATGTGTCTATTTACACCTAATAGGGTCCATCATATATTCCCACCAGAGTTTTCCCTCTAATCAAAGGTTTCACTAGTTCACAAATCTGGTGTAATTGTGTATGTGAATCTTGTTATGATTCCTATTTACTTTGGTTACATGGTTAATATTAATTATGTTTGATAAATACTTTATTTGGATAACTGATTCACCTCCCCTTCTCAGTTATCTTGGTGGACTATTATTTGTAATAGTTATGGCAGAGAAGATTTTGTCACATAAACTTTGATAATATTGTGAAGGTTAGTAGCACTTTTGTAGTCAAAGACTTGCCTAAGATTGTTAAGCCTACTAATGTTGTGTGTAAGGAATGTATTTTGTCTAAGTAGAAGAAAGTATCATTCCCTAGCAAGAAGTTTGCTACCACAAAGAAGATGGAGATCATTCACACAGATATGAGTGGTCCTTCTATAATAAGAGGATTCTATGGTGAGAGGTATTTTATGAGTTTTGTTGATGATTGCACTAGAATAATGTGGGTAGTATTTCTTAAAGAGAAATATGAAGCTTTTGAGAACTTTAAGATATTTAAGAATAGAGTTCAGAATGAATCTGGTATTAAGATTAAGTGTTTGAGATTTGTTAGAGGAGGAGAACTCACCTCTAGAGAATTTAACATATTTTGTGAAGAAAATGGTATTGCTGAGAGAAGAAATAAATCTATGATAGAAGTAGCTAGAGTGATGTTATTTGAGAATGGTATTCCTAAGACATTCAAGAGAGAAGCAATGAATACAATAGTATATACTCCAAATAGAGAACAAATTAGAAAAGATATGGAAAAGACACCTTATGAGCTATACTTTGGACATTCACCATTAGTCAAATATTTTAGGATATTTGGGAGAAAATATTATATCAAGAGAGATGATGACATTCATAAGTTTGATCTAAGAAGTGATGAAGGTATGTTTCTTGGCTATTTGTATAAAAGTAAGGCTTATAGATGTTTCAACTATAAAACTAAGAAAATATTTGAATGCAAAAATGTAAGGATTGATAATATGTTTGGAACCAAAGAAAAGATGGTAAATTATAATTTAGATGAAAAGGATAACTCTTGAATTGTTACACAAAATGCTAAATTTTTGTTTAAAATTAATAATGACTTTCTGAATGATGCACTAACTTTTGAGCATAGAGGATAACAAAGTTCTAAACCTAGAGTAGAAATAAAAGTTGAGATGTCAACTCCTACCACTAACAAGAATTTGACAAAGAATCACCCTCCTGAGAAGATAATTAGATGTAAAGATAAAGGCATAATGACAAGGAATGGAGTAAATGAGGAGATATGTTTGATATCTCAAGATGAACCTAAGTGTGTAGAAGAAGCAATCAAATATAATCACTAGATTAGATAATAAATAATGATACATGGGAGTTTGTTCCTAGACCAAAGGATTGGAATGTGATAGGAACAAAATGGGTTTTCAAGAATAAGATGAATGAGTAAGGAGAAGTTGTGAGAAAAAAGGCTAGACTTGTTTATAAAGGTTATTCATAGCAAGAAGGCATTGATTATGAGGAAACATATGCACTAGTAGCAATAATGGAAGTAGTAAGGATGTTCTTGGCTTATCAAGTGAACAAGAAATTTAAGGTTTATTAGATGGATGTTAAATCAGCTTTTTTGAATGCAAAATTAGAAGAAGAGGTCTATATTGAGAAACCTAAAGGATTTCCTTTATTAGATGATGATTCAAGGTAAGTAGATTGAAGAAAGCTCTTTCTAGTCTAAAGAAAATATCAAAAAACTAGTATGAGATGTTAGAACGTTACTTGGCAAAGCTTGGATTTGTTAAAGATCTGACAAATAGTAACTTGTATCTGATCAAAATTGAAGATGGATTTTTTATTATTGTAATATTTGTTGATGACATTATGTTTAGAGGTAATGATGAAGCTAGTGATAAATTTTCTAAGGAGATGAAGAATGGATTTGAAATGAGAATGATAGGAAAAATGAAGCTTTTCCTAGGATTGTAAATTGTGTATAATAATGATGGTATATTCATTTCTCAAACTAAGTACCTAAAAGATTTGTTGAAAAGGTTTAGTTTGGAAAGTTGTAAAATTGTTGGTAGACCCATGATAATTTGTCATAAGTTATCTAGCAAAGATGAGACACCTACAGTAAAACAAAAGAAGTGTAGATCAATTATTGGAGGATTACAATATCTATCTCACACTAGACCAGATATAGAAAATGCAGTTGGAATTATAGCTAGATTTCAAGATAATCCAAAAGAATATCATTTTATAGAAATAAGAGAATATTTAGATATCTCAAATGGACATCTAATGATGGAATTTGGTATGTTAGATCAAATGATTTCACACTTTCTATACATATTGATAATGATTGGACAAGAAGTATGGATGACAAAAAGAGCACCAGTGGTGAAACATTCTTTCTTGGAGGTAAATTGTTTTCTTGGTTAAGAAAGAAACAAGATTGCAAATTTCATAGACCACTACTAAGGTAAAGTATGTTGTAGTAACAAACAGTTGTAATCAAGTTATGTGGATAAAGTAGAAATTGAAAGATATCCAAATTGAGATTGAAGAACCTATTATCATTTACTATGATAACACAAGTATAGTAAGTATGTGCAAGAATCATGTATTTCATTCTAAGACAAAGAATATCTATTAAGTATCATGTGTTGAGAGAGAAAGCAATAGAAAAGGAGATCAGATTGGAGTATGTAAGTAGAAAGGATGAGATTGAAGATATCTTTATGAAGCCTTTTTCTAAAGATGCTTTTGAGTACTTAAGAGGTATGCTTGGGGTCATGCCCCTACCTACTTGAGTAGATGATTAGAGAATGCATCAATCTAGTGGTATAGAGCACTATTATTTGACTAGACTAGATGATTATGCTTCCCATATGGAGGAGTGCCTATATGTATTGAGTCATTGAGGACTCTTGGTATTTGGTATTTATTGAATAGTGTCATTGGAAAATCAAGATGGTTGATGACTTGGATCTACTGATTAACAATTGGCAATTAAAAATTAGTTTTGAGATTGGCGCCTTTGACATTGATGTCAATGGGGGAGAGAATATGCATGAAAATCATCTCCTAAGGCATATGGGAGAGCATGTATCGAAGAACTCCAAAGTAATAGGTGATTGATATTTCTTTAGAGAGATTTAGAAAGAGTCATGTAAGGAAGCCAAAATGTGTATTTAATGTATTGTGAATTGTTTAGTCTGAAGTAAATAGTTGATGTCTAAGAAGAAGGAGCATGTACCTATTCTACACCTATTATTTTGAGAATATTTTTAGCATGTGGACAATTAATGCTAGTCAGAACCAACAGTAGAACATCATTTGGTATTCTTGGAACTTGGATATTTTTCATCTATGTTGCCATCAATGCCAAATGGGGAGATTGCAAGCATGAATGTTGATGATACTACATTGTGGGAGTATCCTAATAGGGGAGAGTATTGATATGTTTTGAATTCATGACTATGTTTATCATTGATTTCAACATAACATGGTTTCTATAAAGACTAGTAGAGTAGTAGATAGAGCTTGAGTCAAAGACATACAAAAGTAGTACTTGATTTATAGAGAGTAGTTCAAAGACAAAGTATTGGGAAGTTAGTTCCCAATGTTTGTTGGCTATCTTCTATCCAAGATGTAATGAAGAGATTTGTAGCTAGCTAGTGATAGATGATAGGTGATGACATCAATGAGTGTACAAGCCTTAACATCACACATGCAAATTTTTTTATAGATTGTGAGCCAATAGTGCTATTGTAATTATAATTAATTAGCTATCTTATTTTAATTAATTGGGAAAGCCTCAATGCTGACTCAAGAAATTATTATGAAGATGTGGTATAAAGGAAATATGTTTTCCTTGACTAGACTATGAAGTATTCATAAGAAGTACAGAGTGTGAAAAGGAGTAGAGTTCTTACTGAATGGATGTAACTGATCCAAGGGATTATTGTATGTGTAGTTTGAGATTCAGTTACAAGATCTGAAGGAGTAGAAGTCCAGTTGACAAGATGGAGATAGAGGAAGGAAGTAAAATTCAGTTCTATTATTCTACAAGGAATAACACAAATATCATTGGACAATGGGTTCATTTCTCTTTCCCTTGAAGTTGTTTGGGTAGTGGGTCCAACTATCTTCCACAACTCCTAACAGGATTGGAATCTCCTAAGAGGGATTCAATGTCTCCTAATAGGGACTCATATGTACTAAATGTTGTAACAAACTCCTAATGGGGTCTATCCTCTAATAAGGAATATCTACATTAGTATATTATCTTGCGGGTATCATCCCCACTAGGGTTTTCCCTCTCATATAGGGTTTCCCTAATTAACATATAAAATGTTATTGTGTATGAGTATCTTGTTGTGGTTTTAGTTTATATTACTCATATGGTTAAGATTTCTTAAAGTTGTTTATTTGTGATATTAGTTGGATAATTAACTCACCCCCCACCCCTCTCAATTATATTAGTGGACTATATATTCTAACAAGACTAGCAACCCACAATTTTGACTCCTCTAAAGTGAGATTTGGTAGGATCCAACCTTGTTAAAGGTTTACATACACATTGTTAATGTAACCTTGTTAGAGAATTTACACCAAAAGATCATCTAGACCTTATCATTTTTCTATCTTTTCTAAAGAGTAACATACTCTAAAGCTCTTATAAACAACACTAATCAATATTACCATTTAGGATTTTAGAGACTTGTGAGGTCCACTCAATTACAATATTTTTTTGCTATAATGATTAGAAATTAATATTACAAGTTGATCTATTAGGTCTAGAGATTCTTTTTTATTCATATATCTTTTTTGCTCATTCTATTTCTGATATCCTCCTAATCTCTCTACTAGTTGACTCACTCCTTCACTTTTTCACATGTTCCTTAACTTCACTTTTATCTTCTCTTTCTCTTTTGGGTTCATCCTACTTCTTTCATCTTCAATAATTTCACATTTTGATCTCCTTTCTTATCATTTGATTAACATCCAACTAGCAATATTAGTAGCCAAAAACTTGTTACAACTTCTTCTTAAATAACAGTCTTTCTTCTTCCATTTTCTTCCAATCATATTTTATTAAACACAATCATAAATCTAAAATTAATAGCATTTTATCACTTAAAAAATAGAACATTGTGCTTATCCTACCATAAACTTTGACTCATACCTTTGAAATTGTCTAGAATTCCTTACTTCCACCAAAAGAAGGATTTAGATTCCATCTTTATAAAATTGTTCTTTTTTTTGTTATTTAGTTAACATTACATTTCCTTTAGATAAAACATCACTTGATCAATAGTGAACTTGCTCAGGTAACACTCAACTTTCACTTGCTCAACCAAACACTCGGTGAATACTATAGTCACTCTATGAACACTATTTTCCTTCATTAACCTTGTCACTCGATGTAACTTGTATAGCTCATTACATCCTCTTTATTACATGATTGTAAAAAAAATCAAAACAACTTTACATCATCACTATAAAGCTCATTGAAATACCCATTGAGTACCATACTTATCAAATCTATCATGGCCACACATTCTTCAAATCATCTTCATCAATCAAATGATCTAGCACTCTACTGAATTAGCATAATGTCTAATCAACTAAGACTTAACATCAATTCTAGTATAAAAAATGATATTACTCTTTTACATGCATTCATAGTATTGTTAATTTCATCATCAAATAGAGCTAATAATCTCCCCCTTTGGCATTTATGGAAATACATAATATATGATTTTACATTACAAAAACTTATATAAGATAATCAAATGTATGAATTGACAATGATCCAACTATTTAGTTCTTTGTCTCCATCATCAAGTTCATTGTATTTTGGTGTGTATCTTTAGTAGAAATAATCTTCTTCAGCATTTCTCCCCTTTAGGATATACACTCTTTGAGTTCAACATTAGTTTAATTATTTCATAATTAGTCCCCCTTTGCATATTCTTATCATCTTCATCTTCCTCCCTTTGATAACAAAAACTCTTTTCCTTTTTACTGATATTCTCCTCTATTGGTTGTCTCCATATTCATTCTCTCCCTTTACTGAATCTCATCTCCCCTTAAGCACATAATTCCTTAGTGATATTTGTAGGAGTTGATGAAATCCAACTCCGTAGTCGCCAAGATCACCTACATGCAAATAGCTTGCTGAAGAGAAACCGAAAGAGCAAGAGCAAATATTTCACAATAGGAAAATGAGATTGCTATGTGAATGGAATTATTTACAATGAGAGAGAGAGACCGTTTAAAAAGGCCTCATGGAAGCTTGTAGAACAAGCTGGAAGGAGGTAGAGGACAAAAACGACAACTCAGCACATATCCTCAAAAAGTGGAATATGCTAAAAAAGGAGAAAACTCCCGAGTTGTCAACAACAACCACTACATGCATTAAATACCAAATATGCATTAACCTAAGTAAGCTTAAGTAATAGAATAAATAATTAATAATTAATTATTTACTCTAACACCCCCCCTTAAGTGCAACTTAGGGGAATGCCTTAAGCTCCTAAAACTAAGATGAAATGCATAATGGGTCCCGGCAACGAGGCCATGTTAGGTACCCATGTACAATGCAACCTCTGTAAAATGGAGAAAGAGGGAAAACCCTATGGGAAAAACCCTCCTCCAAAAAAGAGGTAAAAACAACATGCTAAAAAAAACATGAAGTGAAGGAAGGAAGGCCTCAACCAATCCCCCCAAGGACAACTTCCGCCAGAAATGTTTCAAGAGACTCTCTCAAAACCATAAGTACAACCAGCCCCCCCATGAGAATAGACACCAAGCCCCCCCCATAATGATGGAGCTCCTGTAGAAATGATCGAACCAATGAAACTCCAATTCGAAAGGAACAAAGGCACGAAACAAGGAAATCCCTGCGTGAGAGGAGCAATTGGAAAGCCTAGCTGATGTCCAGAAGAGAATGTATGAGGAACCGAAAAGGGAATCCCCAAGGCAGGTGCGATGACAGTGTCATGAATGTCCACTAAAGTATCTGCAACAAGTGTACCTGGAGTCTCAATAAATGAAGCTGGAAGATCAGGTAGAGCGGAAGGAGAATCTTGTAGAGAGGAAAAGCCCTCATCTGGTTGTGGTGTGGCAGTCAAAGTAGGGATCTCAGGAACAATACAAAGGTTCAAGTGTCCTGACTGCACCACACGATGCTCCTGCGAAGGAGATGGTGGACCAAAGTGTGAGAAGGTATAGAGATGAGTGGAAGGATCAACTGCCCCTGTAGCAATAAGATCTCCTGTAGCACGATCTCGAATGAAGATTGAATCAGTAGTGAATTCAACTGTCTTCCCTGATCCACTGCGTGTAATCTGAGAAATTGAGAGAAGGTTGGCAGACAAAGATGGAACATACAATACATCATTGAATATACCATCTTGGATGTGAACTGAACCTTTCCCACAGACTGGTAATGCAGTGTTATTCCCCATGATAATGTGAGGAATAGGAGAAGCCTCAAGAGTGGAGAAGACACCTTGAGAAGATGTCATATGGTGAGAAGCACCTGAATCCAGTATCCAAGGAACCTGTGAAGAAGATGCAATAGAAGCCTGTAATGCATGACCCTTTCCAAGATCTGATGTAGATGTTGAAGAGGTGGAAGAAGCCTGAAAAGAAGACCCTTGTGAGGTAGAAGAGGATGGAGAGGAAATAGTGCTCTTCTGAAGGAGAGCGTGCAAATCAGCAATCTGTTTCTCATAGCCATCACATCTCTTCTGAAAACAACGTGCCTCATCATGAGATCCTTTCCCACAATAGGAACAGGTAGGAGTTGCGGTCTTCTTTTTCTCCTTCTTGTTAGAAGATGATGAACTAGTAGAAGAGGGACCTGATAGCTGCTTCAACTTCTGTTCCTGTGTAACCTTGGAAAGCAATACCTGTGACTGAGAACTTGAAAGTGAATCCATTTGAGTAATCTTCGATTGTTCACGGGTTAACCGATTACAAAATATCTCAAATGAAGGCATCCTATGTCTATCACCCAAGGCATCCATAGTGGAGTAGAAAGTGGAAGAGAAGATCTGATACTGTCCCTTTAACTTTGAGAGTACCAAAAAGATACACTCATCATCTGTTTTGTTCTTCCCACATCCCTGCAAAAGTGTACGTAGAGATTTGAACTTCATCAAGAAGTCCTCAATGGTGGGAAAGTGATCAGGTGTCAAAGAAGTCAATTCTGCATCTAGCTGAAGTGCCCAAAACTCATTTACTTGTCCAAACAACATCTGAAATCTTAGCCAATAAGCCCGTGGAGTAGTCAAACCATCCAAGTGAAACAACAAGCTGTCTGAAATGTTGAGTGCAATAAGCCCCATGGCTTCATCCATCTTGTTCCTGTGTTGTAGAATCTCAAAAGGTCGTTGGAGATTGGGCTGATGCTCATCCAGACAAGACCATAGACCTCTTGACATTAGAAGTCTAGTCATTTGTGCCTTCCATGTGTGGTAGTTGTGTGGTGTGAGACGGGATATAGATGGATCCGCCATTGAGAGAAAGAAGAAGACGAAAGTAGAAGGGTCTTAACTGAAGTAAATTACAGAAAAGAAAGACACCCCCCCACAAACGTACAAAAATATCTCCCAAATATCACAAAAAAACAACTAAGGAGAGCAAAAGAAACTGGAAAGGAACCTGGATTTGTTGTGCAAAAAAATCCTCTATTTTGACACCAAAAATGGAAGCTCAAACGAACTCAAAATCGTGCGAAACTAGCACCAATGTGTCCATCTCTGAGTCAGCTTTCCGACGCTTCTTTCGGATCGGAAAAAGACCTCCGTATGCTCAAGTTATAGCCAAAAAACCGACTGCTGCTCCAAAAATGCACTTGCTGGAAAATTACAGACACTGGCATAAATTTGACGGCTGTATGCCCGTCACTGACCAGTCACCGGCAAAAAAAATCCGATTACCAAAAAAAGACGTCACTGTCGGGAAAGTGACGTCACTGTCCGGAAAAGACGTCAGCGTCAGAAAAGTGACGTCACGGTCGGAAAAGTTGCAGACGGCGTCGGAGGAATATCCACTGCCGGCGGTGGCGCCCGGGAGGAAAACCCAGCGGCGCCGCTGTCTGTGGTGGCGGAGGCTGTTGCGCCTGGGCGGCAGACAGGAGGGGGTGGCGCCGCGGCGGGGGCCGCAGGCGGAGCGGCCTGTCGGAGGCGCTGCGGCGGCCGAAAACAGGTTGGCCCGCCGGTGGTGCTGTGCTGGTGGCGGAGCGCTGGCGGCGTCGGGTTGGCCCACCGGTGGTGCCCTGGCGGAGCGCCTCCTCTTTTTTTTTTTTTTTTTTTTAAATTTTAAAATCGCAAATCGTCCGTACAGTCCGTACGAAAGCTTCGATGTAAAAAAATTTTGCCTTCCGGAGCTCTGTCTCCAAAAACGGAAAGTTTTATATGAATTTTGACTGTAAATGGCCTTCCGGATCCAATGGTGATGCCCGTTTGGGCTGAAAGTGCTCCAAAAATTCGCTCTAGCCCTGATTTGAAGAAAAAATGCACAAACAAACTAGGGTTTGTGACTTCAAATCACGGCTTCACAAATCCTTCAAACAAGAAGCAGCAGGGAGGCTCTGATACCATGTAGGAGTTGATGAAATCCAACTCCGTAGTCCCCTAGATCACCTACATGCAAATAGCTTGCTGAAGAGAAACCGAAAGAGCAAGAGCAAATATTTCACAATAGGAAAATGAGATTGCTATGTGAATGGAATTATTTACAATGAGAGAGAGACCGTTTAAAAAGGCCTCATGGAAGCTTGTAGAACAAGCTGGAAGGAGGTAGAGGACAAAAACGATAACTCAGCACATATCCTCAAAAAGTGGAATATGCTAAAAAAGGAGAAAACTCCCGAGTTGTCAACAACAACCACTACATGCATTAAATACCAAATATGCATTAACCTAAGTAAGCTTAAGTAATAGAATAAATAATTAATAATTAATTATTTACTCTAACAATATTCTCGTCTTTTAGAAACAATTTCAAAGGCCATTGTATGTTCCAATCTAAAACATATGAAACCTTTTAATTATTCCTTGTGCTTTCATGTACTATTTATATTAGTTTCATCATAGTGTTCTTGACAACTTTAGGATAACCCTAAAGAGTAAACTCTTGCATCAATTCCATAAAGATATTTATGCTCATTCATGAATTGATGCAACCTACATCTTCACCTAGTGAGTTTTGGATAGGTGGAGGACCTCAATTTACCTCTTAGATACTCAAAAGCATCCATAATAAATGGCTTAGTAAATATTTCTGCAATTTGTCCTTTATATTTTAAATAATCTAGCCTCACTTATTTCTCTTGTACTTTCTCTCTCAAGTAGTGATACTTAATTGATATATCCAATTTTTTTGCATCCATCAATGAATTCCTTGATATATTTATTGTACTAGTGTTATCACAATAAATAGTAACAAACTTGATTATCTCTTTATGCATGTTTTCCAACATTTTCGTAATCCATACATTATTTAAACAATTTATTTCAATACCAAAATACCTAGCTTCAAAATTAGATTGTGGTTCTATGTTTCTTTCTTATCCTTGTAATCAATCCTTCTCCTAAAAATAAAGCTCTACTACTTGTTCATTTTATATCATAAAAATTAATCCCACTCAACACACATGTATAATTTAAGATTAAAGTTGTCATATTTCTTATACCATAGGCAAAAAACTTTATTTCCTTTTAGATATTTGAATATCCTTTTCACAACAGTCATGTGTGTCTCCTTAGGATTAAATGAAAACCTTGCAATCTTGCCAACAACATGTGCAATATCTTGTCTACTATAGAAAGCATAGTGTTTTTTATCAATCATAGGTATTTATTGTGTTTGACTTACTTATAAAAATGTATCATCCTTCAATAATTCTACTTCAGTAACCATAGGTGTACCAAATGGCTTAGACTCATCTATTGTAAATGTATTCAAGATCTCCTTTATATACTTAGATTGAGTAACATAAATCCAATTCCTTATTTGATGAACTCATAATCCAACAAAAAAATTGGTCTCACCAAACATAGATATCCCAGATTATGTACTCATATGATCAAAAAATGTCTTATATAACATGTCATTTCCTTCAAATATAATGTGATCCACAAATGTCTTAGCAATCAACACCATATTATCATATTCACATTTCAAATATAGATTATTCTAACACCTATTCTAGTAACCACAATCTTAATAAAATAAGAATGTAACATTTCATACCATGCACTTAATGCTCATTTCTATCCATACAATGCCTTGTTTAATTTGCAAACTATGATTCCCTACTTAGGTTTAACGAACCCTTCATGTTGTTCTATGTAGACTTCTTCTTCAAGCATTTTGTTTAGAAATGAAGATTTGACATCCATTTGGTATATGTTGAAATACTTGTAAGTAGTGTAGGCCAACAATGTTCCTACTCTTTCCAACCTTTCCACAGGTGTGAAAGTCTCACCATAAGATATCACTTCTTCTTGACCATTATTTTTGCAAACTAGTGTTGCCTTGTTTCTTACCACCTCTCCATTATCATTCATCTTATTTTTTAAAATCCTTTCTATTTCTATCATAATATTATTGATAGATCTTGGTACTAATGTTCATGTATTTTTCTTCTCAATTTGATAACTCTTTTCATTCATAACATTTATCCAATTCCTATTTTCCAATGTTGCCTTCATTGTTCTTGTTTCAAAATTATCAATCAAAAGGGTACTATCTATTCACTTCTTGTCTATAATCTAGTTCTTTTTTCACCAATATTTTTTTTAGGGAAATGATCCTTTCTCATATATTTTCCAAGTATTGGTTCAGTTCTTTAATTTTCAACATTTTCTCCACTCAATATGGGTTCATTTTCTTACCTAGGTTGTGTTGTCTAGTGCTTAGGTAAAACACTCTATGACTCAAGTAATACTATCTAATGCTTGGTATCTCTTGGTTGTAAATTGAGTATTTTCTCTAGTGTCTCTTTATATAAATACACAAACTTTTTGTAATGTTCAGGTTCCTTCTTACTTTTTGTTAGAATTCTTTGGAATAATTGAGAGGGGGAGGGGGGTGAATCAATTTTCCAAGGTCCGGATGCAAAAATAATTTTTTTCATAGCTTAGTGAACCCATATCCATAAAAAATTAATATTCATGCATCCATTAGATCATACAATGCTTAAACTTGTAGGTTATTGTCCTAGGTCAAAACAAATTTGCACTAATGTAAATATGAAATATAATAGATTCAATAACACATTTGGCACAATGATTTTACATGGAAACCCAATTTGAGAAAAAACACTAGTAACATGCTACTAATTGTCACTCTTCTAAAGTGATGCCCTATGAAAGGCCAACCCTATTAAAGGTTAGAGGATTTCATTCTCCCTATTAGGAGTGAGCCTTGTTAGAGAAATTTAGACAATTCACATGGAATCTCACCTAGTTAAAGGATTTACAAATGATTGTTAGGTCAACCTTAGTCCAAAGGATTTACCTTGGACTAATACAATGATTAGAAACTAATAGTGAGGCTTGATCTGATAACAAATTACAACTCACCTATAGATTTCCAATCTCTATTTTAATCCTCCATTCTACTTGGCTTTCACACACTTCAGCTCTAATGGCTTTTTTACCCTTCAATCTTTCGTACTATTAAACATTCTTTCCTTTCTTGCCAATAGAAGTCTCTTCTATTTGGCTACTTAATGAAGCAATACCCTAGACTCCTTGTCTTCCTTAGGTTCTCGCACATGATAACCTTTTCTAATGAGTAGCTCTCTATATAAATAGAGATTTTTAATCTTTTGTTGTTCAACCTCAATTATCCATTTTAGGGTTAGGTAGGATACAATAAATCTACCCACTTTTCCATTTTGTTCCTCTAGAAACTTCTGCCTTGAATTTTACTCAAAATGGTTTAATTTGAATTTTGTGCCACCAAATCATCATATTTATCTTTTATATGCTCCAAAAAATTCAAGAAAACAAAATAGTAAGCTCAGATTCATCAAATATATGATTTCACATGAATACTGGCACACAGCATCAATATTCTATCACTCATCTTCCATATCGTTCTTCCACTCACCTTCCACTAGACAACTCAAAAAATACTAAAGTTTACTAGCGCTTGATATTAACTAAATTTTAATTGGCTTACACTAAGTTCACTTGGCATATAGTGAAATGTCACTTTACTCATCTCTAACTTACTTTCTATTTGGCTTGCACTAACTTTCCTTGGAACCTACTATCCACTAGATCAATCTTGGTAAACTCAATTCTTCTTACTTGTTCTTCTAGACTTGATCATTGTATCCATCCATTACAGCCTCAAGTAGATAATCAATACATTATGTCCACACTATCTTAATTGATCTTTGAACTTTTTTTTTATACAATAACTCAACCTTTCTTCTAGGTGTTCTTGTTATCTTCTTTGATCAAAACCTCCTCATCGATCAAACACATGACAGTACTCAAATCAACTATGTAGTTGTCTTACCAACAAGTACCAGATTTGACATTAGTGACAAATCAATTATTGAAAAATTATATGTTCTTCACTTCAAAAAAATTTCTTTTCAACAATCCCCCTCTTTGGCATTGACAAAAAACTAATACCAACAACATTACCAAAAATAAAATAATTCCCTATATTGAAATATCTCCCTCTATCAGAAGTTTTCATTTTCTGTATAGGCTACAAATTTTTTTTCTAATCAACATACAATAAACTCATCCTTATGACTCCCTCTCTTTGATATTCAGGTATCTCTATATTTCTCTTATATGTCCTTCAACACTATCTCCTTCCTACTAGGTATATGTATTTCTTTTCATAATTTTTCCTTCTTTAGTAATCATTAGGCACACTATCTCCTTCTGAGTAGATATTCTTTATTCCTCCTCAATCTTATATTTCCCTCTGTACTTTCTCACTCTTTGACAAAAATGCAAAAGACTCTTCATCTCAACACACAAATGTTAACAATTTTAGTTGCTCGCTTTGTCACCTTACTTGTGACTAATCTTCTATTCTAGTTCCCTCATCACTTTAGGTAGCTCCTAAAGTAATATCCACTACATCAATTAATGTGTAAGATACAACATTCAACTCTAGTTGATGTAGGGAACTACTTTTTCTTCTCAAGAAACTTTCAATAGGGTTATCACCCCTATTTTACCTCTTAGATACTCATGAGCATCCTTAGGTAATTCTTTTGTGAAGATGTTAGCTATCCTCTCTTTTGTACTAACATATTCTATCCTCACCTCTTTGTCTTGAACTAACTCTCTCAAGTAATGTTACCTGATTGCAATGTACTTAGTATTTGTGTGCATCACAAGGTTCTTGGATATCTTTTTAGCACTTTTATTATCACAATAAAGTACCACAAGTTTAGTGATTTCTTGTTGCATACCTTTGACTAGCTATTTGATCCATAAAATGTTTGTACAATTTATTGCAACAACAACATTTTCAACCTTAGTAGTAGATTGAGATATGCAATTTTGTTTCTTGCTAGTCCATGAAACTATTCTCTTTCCTAAGAAAAAATTATCATCCACTGGTGCTCTTTCTGTCATCAATGTCCAGCCCAATCAACATTAGTTTAGGCTCTCAACTCAAACTTCTCATTTTTCTTGTAGTATAGACCATAGTCTTTTATTCCTTTTAGATATCTAATTATTCTCTTAATAGACATAAATTGTTTCTCCTTAGGATTAGTAGATAATCTTGCAACTATCCCACTAGATAATGCAATGGCAGGTCTTCTATGTACTACATATTGCAATTTTCCAATCACAAACCTATAAAATGTTTGATTCACATCAACTAAATCATCATTCTTTGGCAACTAGTGTCTTGTCAGCATTAGTGTGCTAACTAGTTTTGAATATTCCAGTCAAAAAGTTTTCAATATTTCCTTTATGTATTTAGACTGAGTGATGTATATGTTGGCTTGATTTTTCACTTGCTTGCAGTCTTGTTAAAATTTGTGAAAATCATGAAGAACTATATCTAAAATGCTTAGGGTTTCTAAAAAGTTATGTTAGCCATCATGAAAAAGCCCTAGATTATTTTTTGTCTTGTTTTGTGATTTGAATTCATTCAAAATACATTTTCTTTTAAAATGAGATATTTTTGAAAAACCTTCTTATACCTTTATATCCCCAAGTTTTCAACTAATTTTTTATCTTTTTATTTCATGATCTTTTCCCTTTTTAAGTCATGATGTTGCAAAGTCTCAATAATTGAAATATTGCCTACTTTGATTACTAACCATTTCCAAGGTGGAAAAAGAGAGAAACCATCTATCCTAAGCTTAGTGTGGTTTCATAGAGGCTTATAATAACTTTAAGGTTGGAGATGCAAATGAGTGAAAGAGGAAGAGCACATGACCAAAACTCATTTATGATTTAAGGAGATTCAAGTGGTGATGTTGTGATAGAAGGAAAAGGGTTATGTCCAAATCATCATCACAAGGTCACAGATCATAAAGCATTAAAGATATCTTATGTTGCAACCATGTGAATAAAAGGAAACAATCAACAGAGATGTTAGCAAAATATAATGGGAGATCAAGTAAAATGTGAAGTCTAAGCCATGCAGATTCTTGATGGTTAAGAATTATAAGCAAGCACACCTTCATGAGTGGATCAAAGGAGCCTCAAGTTAATCAAGTGGGGCTATGAAAACTTCTAGTTGCACCTTCATGGGGTTACTTGTTGAGTTAAGTGTTTAAGTTGCGAAATAACAAAGAGAAGAAAGTAGTTAAATAAAGCCTTGCTAGCATGATCACAAAGGTTTGATGCAAGGTAATATGTTAAGTTGCAATGAAGTGACTCATTGGTCATTGTAGTTAAGATTTTATGCTATTGCATTATTGTTGGAGTTAATAAATAGCTTAAAGTAAAGGCAACAAGGTGGCGAATGTTAGGAATCACACCTTTGCAAGGTTTAACTATAGTTACCAAATTGATGTTGTGAATAGGAAATCATAAGTTTAGAATGGTTAAGGTTAAAGATTAATGTAAGTTCACAAGGGTTTACATAATAGTTACAATCCAAGTAGTGAAACTAGAAACAGAAGATAATGGTCAAACAAAATAGTGGGTTGCATCTTCACATGTCATGAGTAAAGGTAAATAAATAATTATGTGAATTTGTGAACAAAGGAATTGTTGTAGTCAAGAATTTTTATCTCATTCTCATGTGGTTCTATAGATGCTCAAGGTGTTAAGTTATGATGCTTCTAGGTAAGGAAACTATTAAAGAAAAATACTTGGTGCAACATCGCACAAATAAAACAAATATCTTGTCTAATGGTTGGCAAAGAAACAATAGTTTGATATAATATAAAGAAGCACATCATCACAAGGATAAAAGATGTTATGATATAAATGATAGAAAATGTATGAAATAGTACATAAAACATTTTCCACTAGATCATAGACATAAAAGATGTTAAGTTAAATGAAGCTATGAAGGTTCACCTAACACCCATCACAACATCTCAAGACAAATTCAATAGTTAAAAATCATAGATGCAAGGCTAAGAAATATTAAGAAGAAAAGCCCTAATCATATGGTCATGGAAAAGAGCAAGGTAGGAAAAGAATCTGGGGTGAAGAAGAAAAATAATAGTCTACATCATTGCAACTCTTAGTTTTAAGAACTAAAATGGTTTTCAACAACCAACTCTGAGCTGGATAAAAGTATGATGAGTTGGATATATGAAGATCTGAAAAAGCATAGATTTGGCTAGATTTTTGAGAATTGATAGGTTTTCAAGTGTGTCGATCTTAGTTTCTATTAATGTCATGTTCCCATTGTAAAAACAAACAAATTTTGAAAGATAGGGATATTTTCTATACCATTTTTATAATTGCTTAATTTTCCTGAGAGAATTCTATGTTGTAGAGTGATTTCTAGTGATCTTTTAGCATTCAATATGCATATTTAACAAAATTTCTTATAGAAATGGATCATAAAGAAGGAGAATTGATAGCACGAGTAGTGATTGAAGATCCTACTATACAACCAAAAGGCCCTAGCACATTCGTAGTGGAATGGATACATATTTTTCCTGGCTCTTCTAATGTGTCATGGGTAGAGATGCAAAGGTGCCTGACAGAAATGGATATAAATGATTCTATTTATTTTATAAGAAGAGGGCAAAGAAGGTTCCAATATGTAACCAGTGGTTAAGAAATCTAGGCAAGTTGATAATGCTAGAGGTGTTCCTAGATGTGGACTTTGTGAAAGTACTAATCAAATGTTACAATCTAGTGAAAAAGTCATTCCATAGGAAAGATAGAAGAATTTTCTTGTCTTTGGACAAAGAAACATTTGTAGAAGCATTTAACTTGGGAGGTCCCATGTCACTACCTATAGCTATTGAAGATTTGGCTGAGAACTTGAAGAAGCACAAGAGTTTTTATATGGGAAGGAAAATGACTAGACATATGCCTTTGTCAAATAATGAGAAGGGAGATATCACAAAAAGGTAGGAGGTTGAGTCAATCATGCCCCTTGAGTTCTTCCAAAGATACTTTCATAATACTATCTTTGGTTTGAATAAAGCCCTTAGTTTAGATGGAACCATGAATACCTTGGGAGCATTCTATGTCATTGCACTCAAAATCCAAGACCCAAATCATTGTGTTGGATATGATTTTTTGAACTACATCATTGATAGGATCCATGAAGAAATCATTGCTGCACAACAAGGATAGTCGAGGAATTTCAAATTTCATCATTACTCTCTAATTACACATTTGATCCTATTTAAGAATGTTGATTCTTTCAATCAGAGCTTCTTTGAATTCATAAAGGAATGGGGAGAAAGAGTGCCAGTGCAAAGATGGACAAGGGTATGGCAATTTTTTAATCCCTATTCAAATGTTATTGCTTTCTATAATGATTTTGTGCATCCAATTTTGAGAATCATAGGGTTATACAATGAAAGAATCCCTAGGAGTGTTAGAAAGGTTGTTAAACCTAAATTATGCTATGATGTTTCAAAAAAATTAACACATGGTTGTTGTAGTGTCTTTTTTTTTGAAGATTATACTATTATTAGAGTTTTTGGGTGCCTTGGGCCACCACATATCCTACCAAAATATGATCCTAAAAGACCAAGGTTTATAAAAGTGTTTTTACAATCAATTTTTTTGAATACAGAGTACCTAGGAAAGAATGTTAAGAAAGGAACATTTTTGTGTAGATGTACTATAGTAGGTGATTTTGAAATTGGTGAAAATTCCATTGAGGAGACTAATGAATTTTTGAGGAAATTCAAATTGCCAACTGGGCCATCTAGAACCTATGACCCATTTAATGTAATTAAGGATACCCTAAACAACATGAGGGGATATATTTTACCTCCCACAAAACAGCTGTGAGAACTAAGATATTATTTTTGATAGGTTAAATGAGGATGAATATAGTGAGAGGATGATAAAGTATAGAGATCTTCTAAGTTTTTAGTTTGAGATGAGAAAGGTGGATCCATCCTTCAAGGTATTTTATCATGAGGAAGACTACTAGTCAAAGTTGGACAAGTGTGTAGAGAACTTTGATGAGATATCATCACAGGTCCTTGAGGAAATTAGAAAGAATGTAGAACCTGAATTTTCTTATGAGGACATAGCCATTGAGGTTTTTGATGTTGAGCAAGATCAGCCTAAAATTTTAGAGTGGGTAGAACAAAGAGCTACCAAGCAGAAAATGGTAGAAATACTAAAAAAGGTTTAGCAAAAGGCCCTACAAATTATGTCAAGAAGGACTTGGTACTTTGATGATATTAGGACAAGATATATAGTATCTTAGGCATCTAAAATTGAATAGAGAGAAAGGAAGATAGAATTTTAGGCTCAAATTGTAGATGATATGATTATTGAAGCAAATGAGTTTATGAGCAAGGACAACTTTATTAGAACTGAGGAAGTTAAAAGTTTTTTGTTCAAGATAAAGTATAATACATTATCTCTCTAGATGAAACTATGTGATTTCCATGAGGAAGTTGTTGGGTTAGTATAGAAATTACAAGAATATGATCCTACCTGTAAGACCCTCACTATGGAAGAGGCAAGACACATAGTTACAAGAAGTGGCATGATTGTCTTCCTAGGGTGGGACATCAGTTCATCTTTTATGCTAGATCAAATGAGGAGACAAGACATCTCCATTTCATTTTAAGATAAAAATATGTTTGGAGAAGTAAAAGGCTCTAGATACAACATTGGTGCCCATATAATGGCAATATGGAGTTTATCTCTAGAGGACTAAAATCCAACTTTGATGGAGATCAAGGAATCTGCAAAGGAAATGTTAATTTTTGGAATGTTCATTCCACTTCTAGTGACCATATTTTTTGGTTACATACCTCAATGGCACTAATAAGTAAAAAAAAAAAGGATACCCTACAAGCTCAATTGGAAGGAGCATTTAAGAGGTTCATTAAAACTAGAAGGAGTTATGAGAAGGAAATGAAGAAGACATATGTCTTATGATAGAAAACCCTCAAACTAGAAAATGAAGTAGTAGGACTTAAGGACACTGTCAGATCAATTATAGAGGCCAAGGAATAGACTATATAAACAAAGGGCTAGGTACTTAAAATAGGGGAATCATTAGACCATGCAATGGATGTAGATGAAGAGGAAGATGTGGAGTCAAGAAATGAAATAGAAATAAGGATAATTAGGAAATTGTTGATCCAAAAAATAAATGCACTAAAACAAGTATCACAGAATGTGCATAGAAATTATCTTATGTTACAAGGAGTAGAATCTAGGAGCTTGGATGCAGTTGCATTATTTTCTCCACTCTTTACTTCACAGAGTCCTTCATTTTTTTGAGAACCTTGTACCCTTGTTGGCTTAGACAAAAGATCTACCTAAGGTACAAATTATAGGCACTAGAAAGATGATCCATAATGTAAGGGGTCTAAGTGGTTTCATCAATGGCAAGTTACAATAGATTCAAAGAAAAATCATTGCAATTTCTACAAAAATACCAAATCTTGTGCCTTCAATTTTGAATGAGGATAGATGAGTAAAGGACTAGGTAGAATGGTTATCAACATTTGACAACATAGTGAACCATTCCATATTCATAGCCTATATCAATAATGAGTGAGGAGTGACAATAATTTATGATTTGATTAACATTCTTTACAAGTTAGAATCAAAGATGTCAAAAGTAATTACAGAGGCCAAAGAAATAATAGATTCTAGATAGAACGAACAACTTGATGAGTTGGATGTAGTTAGAAATGCCACCTAGTTTGATATAGGCATTAATGTTTCCATCTAGGAAGTCATTGTAGATATAAAAGAAATACCATCTATGGATAATGACTAGGCAAATTAGTTATGCAACTAGAGGTAGAAAGGGAAAAAGACAAGGAAAAGGAAAAGACAATGACAATATGGTGAAGAAAAAAGAAATTATTATAAAGATACCTATTGAAAGTGTCAACTACTAGTTTTGTAACTGCATCCCAGAATTTTTTTCAAGTACAAAGAATGTCTACAATTTTAATAGGAAAGAATATATTTGTATTTAGTTTCCAATAGTTTCTTGACAAGTGTCCTCCTATAAGAGGACTTCCAAGATGTGTAGTCAAGGTCTAAAATTTATGTAACTTTTAGTGTTATGCTAGTTTTACATTCAGTCTAGTTATTCTTTGTGTCAATTTTGTGATGTATTCATCTGCAAGTCTGAGAATACTAGAACACATTGAATGATAAGTTGTTATGTTTTGAGATATTCCTAAGTTTACATCAGTATTGTGTGATTTTAAAGAAAAATTAATAAAAAAAGGATTATTTTTCTATATTTTTTTTCCTCTAAATTATATCTCCATTGTTATATGTTGGTTATGTTGGGATTGTGTGAGCAAGGTTCATGCATTCTAATGAAACTAGGATAGGTTGTATATCCATTTTTTATTGCTCTCAATTGAAAGAATTAAGTAAATGCTTCAATAAATTAGTAGAATTTCCCGCCATGTAAGAAGGATATTGATAAGGATGGGATTTAGGGTTAATTGTTGATTGTAATACAATTAATTAGGTCAAAATTAGTTGGCTAGACTCTGAATACCAATGGATAGGGCATTGATCATCTAGTTAGCTACATATTGAAGAAATCATGAGGTTACATGAAACATTAAGTAAAAAAATCAAATCAATCTTTACTTTCATGTATGAAGAGTTTAATTGTTGGTCAACACTTATTTTCAATAATCATCTCTATGTCATAGTTAGTTTTTATAACCTAGAATTATTTGTAAATTTTTAGAAGAATTATGACCATTTTTTCTATAAGGGATAGAAGTGAAAGAGAGAGAAAATATTAGTGAGCATATGTTTGGAATCAAGAACCATAAAACCAATCATATATCCACTTGTCCCTAAGGTGCACTCATCTTGGTTTTGTAGAATTTAAAGTGTAGAGAATCCCTGTGATTTTATTAAAGTTCGATCTAGATCTGAAGAACTCTTAGTGGAATATGGGAAGAACTCTTTAGAATAATTTTTTTCCTTAGCATCCTGGTGTTAAGTCCTTTGTTGTCTAGTAGTTTTCAAACTCCACTAGTATATGCCATATTAAATTTGATATACTTGCAAACCAACAAAGAAATTGATCTCTCCAAATATAGACATCTCAAATTCTTTCTTCATTCCATTTGCAAATGATTTACATAATCCATCTTGACCTCCAAATATGATATCATCAACAAAAAATTTAGCTAATAAAATACCTTTACGTCCTTTTGTCTTCAAGTATATATTTTTGTTATCATCAATCATCTCCAATCTATTTTACACAAAATAAGTGTGAAGTTTTTCTTACCATGCTCTTGGTGCTTTCTTTAAACCATATAAAACTTTATGTAGTCTACATGCCATGTTCTAGTTGTTAGCATCAACAAATCCTTTTGGTTGTTCAATAAAAATCTCTTGTTCTAATATGCCATTCAAAAATGTAAATTTGACATCCATTTGATAAAGTTTGAAACCTTTGTATGCAGAGTAAGCATGAAGAGTTCTTACTCAATCTAATCTTGCAATAGGGGAAAAAATTTCTCCATAGTCTATCCCTTCCTCTTGTGCATACCCTTCAAAAACTAATCTTGCCTTATTTATTGTAACTTCACCATTTTTATCTAACTTATTTTTGTACACCCACTTGGTTCCAATCACATTTTCTTCTTTTGGTCTAGGAACTATAGCCAATGTCTTATTTTTCTCAATATGTTCAATCTCTTCCTTCATGGCTTTAATCTAGTCCTCATTGTCTAGGCTTCTTTCACTATTTTAGGTTCATGCATGCTTAGAAAACATGTATCACTTCTCAACTTGTTCCTTACCATTGGTCTAGCATCTTTATCTCCAATAATTTGTGTAGCATAATTATGTATCTTGACATACTTTGACAATCCTAGTTCTTATCCATTTTCCTCATTAGGCCTGTCAATTTCTAAATCACTCTATGCTTCTATAACAAGAAATTCAACATTTCTTTCATGTACACTAATCTCAGAATCAAAATGTATCTTAGTTTCATTGTGTAACTCAATACTTGACTGTTTCTTGGTTCCTAAACGCAACTCGACATTCATTGTATGTGACTCAGTAGTCATTGAAACTTCTTGTTGATTTACAACATCTTTATCAGCAGGCATACCTTACTAAAATTATACACAAGATTTGTATTCCTCTAGTTCCTTCATAGGTTTAGCCTCATCTACCTCTATATATTCATCAAACTTCACATTTTCACTTTCCACAACTTTTTTACTGTTAGTATTTAAATATTTATAAGCTTTACTTCTTGTGGAATAGATGAGGAATATACCATCTTCACTTTTTGCATCTAATTTACCATTCTTCAAATCTTTAATAATATAAAATGTGCTTCCAAATACCTTCAAATATTTTACAATGGGTGAGTATCCATACCATAGTTCAAATGATGTTGAATGAGTACTTTTCTTGACTTGCACACAGTTCAAAGTATAGATAGCTATACTTATAGCCTCGCTCTAGTATTTCAAAGCAACATTCTTCTCCATCATGAGTGTCCTAGCATAGTCCATTATACATTTGTTCCTCCTTTCAATAATTCCATTTTGTGGAGGGGTCCTAGGTGCATATTTATGTCTTTTGATTCCTCTGTCATTACAGAACATCTCAGACTCATTTGATGTAAGTTCTCCTCCTCTATCAGATCTCAAATATTTTAGGATGTTACATATTTTCTTCTCAACTCTAGCTAAGTAACACCTAAACATTTGGAAAGAATTAGAATTGTGTCTTAAAAACATAACTGTCATCATCCTAGAAAAATCATCAACAAATAGCATAATGTACTTATCACCCTTGTAGCTTTGCACTTCAATTGGTCCACACAAGTCAGTATGAACAATCTCCAAAATTCCTTTGGAGGTGTGAGTCTTACTCTTAAAAGTAGATTTTGTCATCTTGCCTAATTGACATTGTTTGCAAATTATATTATCAAGCTTCTTTAATTTAGAAAACCCACTAACTCTTATCATGTTATTGATACTAACCAAGTTATCAAAATTAACATGACATAACCTCTTGTGTCATAACTACACATCATAAAATTTTACAACAAGACAAGTAGCATCATCCATATCAAGATAAAATAGATTATCTCTAGTTTGATCACCTTTACCAATTAGTTTCTCATTAGTATCATATATCTTAACTATCATGTTCTCAAACTCAACCTTGCAACCTGGGCTATTCAATTGTGACACACTCAAAAAATTATATTTATGTCCTTCAACATAATAAGCATGGTCACACAAAATCCTTTCTATGAGTTTGATAGAACCTTTTCCTTTTATTAGACAAGGTGCATCATTACCAAGCCTTACACTATTTCCATCATTATAATTCAGGGTAATGAACTTACTTTTATCTCTAATCATGTAACATGAACACCCACTTTCAATGATCCATCTATCATTTTTGTTCACACAAGACACTAGTATAGTTAAGTCATCCTCATCAGATTTATGCTTCATTACAACATACACCACTTCATCATCATGATCCTCAGATCCATCTTTGGTTTCCTCTTCTATAATGTAATAATACTTCTTGCTTTTGTCTTTGTAATCTTTGTTGTCCTTATCCCTTCTACCTCTATATTTGTCACCACTTCTATTGTTCTTCTTCTCTAGACATCTAGCAGCAATATAACCAACCACATTGCAATTAAAAAACATGATAGGTAACTTACTATTGAATCTTCCTTTGACTCTATGAAATCTCCTTGCCAAAAGTGCTTCAAGTTGTTCTATAACCTCCTCATTTGTGTCACTATCACTAGAAACATATTTAACCTTTTCTTCTCGTCTTTTGGTTCCTCCAATGACAACTTATCTTTGAAAGAAGATTCAATATTTTGAGGTTTGAAATTATCAAAATTAGACAGCTCAAAGGTAGTGACCCTACCTACCAAACATTCCAAAGTTAAATTAGAACCTAGCATACATCTCAGTTCTTGTATGGTAGAAACTATAATAGCATAGATGGGCATCAATGTTCTTGGTACATTGCTTAATATAGTATCATCATCTATAATACCAATAGATTCTATTATAGCATTAACAACATCTTTTATTCTAGAGCACTGTTGAGCAACATTCTCACCTTCTTCCATTCTCATATCATCTAACTTACCTTTAACACTTTCAAATTTGACTCTTAGAACATTGGGGTCTCCTCCATAAATGGTGTGAAGAGAATCCCACATCTTCTTTATAGAATCACAATGCTTGATATCATGAAACTAAGAATATCTTGGGGTAGAGGAATCTACAACATTTCTTGATTGTATTCTTTTTTCTTTTTCAAATCTTCAATAGTTAGGGATCTAGTAGGATTGACATGCTCACTAATAATGGTAGATTGTGTATGATCTAAAAAACCTCCTAGGTGTAGCTTCATCATACTTTTCCATGCAGGGATGTTGTCCTTGTTAAGCTTGGGTACCTATCTTTTTGACATCTTGATCTTTTTCTTCTAGTACCTTCAAACTAGTCCTCTTAAGCAGATGACTCTGATAACAATTGTTGGAATTATTTAGAATAACTAAGAGGGGGGGTGGATTAGTTATCCAAGGTCCATATGTACAAATAAAATTTTTCACATCTTAGTGAACCCATGTCCATAAAAACTTAATATGCATGCATCCATTAGATTATACAACACTTAAACTTGTAGGTTACTATCCTAGGTCAATAACTTTGTAGCAATGTAAATATGAAACATAATAGATTTAATAATGCATTTGACACAATGATTTTACATGGAAGCCCAATTTGAAAAAAAATACTAGTAACATCCTACTAATTCTCACTCTTTTGAAGTAATTCTCTCTAAAAGGCCAACCCTATTAAAGGTAGCAATACACACTATTAATGTGACTTGGTTAGAGAATTTAATTCACCTTATTAGGAGTAATTCTTGTTAGAGTACTTTAGACCATTAACTTGGAATATCATCTAGTTAAAGCATTTACAAATGATATTAAGGTAACATTAATCCAAAGGATTTACCCTAGACTAATACAATGATTATAATGTAATACTAAGGCTTGATCTAATAAAAAATTACAAATTTCTTGCTAATTACAAATCTCCATTTCAATCATCCATTTTACTTCACTTTCACACACTTCAACTCTAATAGCTTGATCACCTTTCGAGAATTCATACTCTTAAGCCTCATTTTTTTGGTTTCCAATAGCAGTCTCTTCTATTTGACCACCGAATGAAGTAATACCCTAGACTCCTTGTCTTCCTTAGGTTCTCACACATGACAACCTTTCCTTCTAACTAGCTCTCTCTATAAATATAGATTTTAGATCATGTTTTCATTCAACCCTAATTGTCCATTTTAGGGTTAGGTAGGATTCGATAGGATACAATGAATCTACCCACTTTTCCATTTGGTTCTTCTAGAAAATTCTCTCTTGAATTCACCTCAAAATGGTTTATCTTGTATTCTATAACACCAACTCATCATAGTTATCTTCCACATACTTCACACAATTTAAGAAAATAAAATAGTCTACTCTCATTCATCAAATCTACAGTTTAACATGAATACTGGCAGTCAACATTAATATGTTTTCACTTAGCCTCCATACTATTCTTCCACTAGATAACTCGACAAACACTAAAGTTATTTGGTGCTTGGCATCAACTAAACTTTACTTGGCATATAAAAAGTTTACTTGGCGTACACTAAATTTTCACTTTACTTAGCTCCAACTAATTTTCTACTTGGCTTGCACTAACTTTGCTTAGCACCTACTGTCCACTTGGTCAAGCTTGGGAGATTCAATTCTTCTTACTTATTCTTGTAGACTAAATTAGTTTATTCATTCTGGGCAGCCTTAAGTAGATAATTAATACACTATTTCATCATTGTCTTAACTATTCTCTATACTTCTCTTTTATACCATAACTCAACCTCTCCTCTAGGTGTTCTTGTTATCTTATTTAATCAAAACCTCCTCATCAATCATAAAAATGATAGTACTCAAATCAACTAGGAAGTTGTCTTACCAACAAGTAGCAAGTTTGACATTACTAACAAAAAAATGATTGAAACATTACATGTTCTTCACTTTAAAACAATTGGTTTTCAATAGCTTCCACTTTGTTCTTTTCTTTAAAGTCATTTATCCTTACATTTACACTTTCAATCATTTTTTAGTAGCTTTTTTCAAACATTTGTAAGGTTTCCTCTTAGATGAATAGCTAAGGAATATAGCTTCATCTTCTTCTAAATCAAATTTACTATTTCTTACATCCTTTTGAATGTAACACCTACTTCCAAAGATTTTTAAGTAACTTAGGTGTATAGCCATACTAGATACTTTATTCAATTAAACTCGATTGAGAGTATAAAAAAGAGTACTAAAAGATTTTGTCCAAAAGATCTAGGCAATATATTTTTCAACCATGAATGTCCTTGCACAATCCATAATAGATCTATTTCTTCTCTCAATACTATCATTTTGATGTGGTTTCCTTAGTGTAGATAATTCTCTTAATACCACTTTGAGCACTAAAGTTAGTGAATTCAATAGACATAAAATGATCATCTTATCTAATCTTGAACTTTTCAACGATTTACCAATTTCTTTCTCAACTCTAGCTTTGTAACATTTGAACATATCAAACTCATCTGATTTTGCCTTCATGAACACAAAAATCATTACTTTAGAATAGTCATCAACAAAAAAGATGAAATATATATCACAATAATAACTTTTATACCAATAGGTACACATAAGTTAGTATGGAAAAGTTCCAAAACATCATTTTTAGTGTCTGCCTTTCTTGAAAAATGTAATTTTTCTATTTTATTGAGTTGTCATTCTTTACACAGCATTCTCAAGTTTTTGCAAATTTGGTAAGCCTCTTATTCTTTTCTTTCTACTAACCTTCACCAAGTTCTCAAAGTTTATATGACGCAACATTTTGTGCCACTGTCCACAACCCTACGTCTTCAACTTTGGAAATTTTAAACATGTCTTAATAGTAGGATCAAGATAAAATAACTTACCATTTGTTTGCATCCTAGTTTAATCAAATTTTCTTCATCATCATGGTTCTTGAATTTTTGGCTCTAAAGTTTGATCTTGTGACCTATATTTTTCAATAGAGAAACACTCAAAATATTATACTTTAGTATTTGTACCCTGTGAGCATTTTCACATCTAATCTTATCATTCAACAATAGTGATCCTTTACATTCCACTAGACATGGAATATCATTACCCAGCTTAACAGTTCCACCATCATCAATTTCCTCAAATTTATCAAAGTTACTTAAGTCATCAATCATGTGGTATGATCATTAAATATCAATAATGCATGAATTATTCTTGCTAATATGTGAATTAATGGTAGTTTCACTTTCATACCTTTCTCCATTGGGATCTTCCTTTAGAGCAACATATACCATCTTAACTACTTCCTTTTCTTTATCAATGCTAGATTTGGTGTACTCTTCTTTAGCAATGTAGCATAATTTCTTCCCTTTATCTTTGTAGTTCATGTTATTTCTATACTTGAAATCTTTCTTCTCATTTTTATCACTCTAACTTTTGTTATGACACTTAACACCAAAATCATGAACTTCATTGCACTTGAAACAATTCATGGGAAGTTTACAATTATATTTACGTTTACTTCTTGATAAGCCTTCTTGAAATAAATTCTTCAAGTTCATCCAAATTACTTTAAGATTTAGACTTTGTTCCTTAGTTTTCTTTTCTTTCTTTGAACTTCCAATGGTTAGTGAAGAATTACATTTATTTTCAAGTGTAGCCATTCTATAATTATGATTTCTTGATTCAAATCTAATAAACCATCAAACTAAACTATTGAGTGTCAAAAAATTACTAGGCATAGCTTTTACTTCTTGTATTACAAAAAAATTGATAGCATAAATAGGCAAAAGAGTTCTCAAAAATTTAGTTTTACTTTCATTATCACTAATAATTCCCCCAATAGATCTAATTTTATTTACAACATTTTTTATTTGGTTCACATACTATGCAACATTCTCATTCTCATGACATCATAGTGGCCTCTAAGACTTTTAACTTTAGCTCTCAACACATTTGGATCTTCATCATGTACAAGTGCCAATTTTTCCCACATTAGTTTAGCATTTATGTAATTCTTGACATCATCAAACTTAGCATCATTAAGGGAGGATTCAATCTCAATCATCAAGTTATTTTGATTTTTCTTTTCAGTTATTTATTCCATAGTTGTTGTAGGATGAGGTGCAATATATTCATTCTCTAGATAGTGAGTTATATTAACTTAAATCCTAGATAGGTGTAACCTAATTCTATCTTTTCATGATGAGAAATTCTCCTTATTAGGTTTTTTACATGTCTCTTATATATTTTTAGATCTTTAGATCAAGTTCCTTTAAACTTCATTCTCCAAGCAGCATGCTCTAATACCAAATGTTAGATAACTAAGGGTAGGGGTTGGGGGATCGTGGGGGGGGTAATGAATTAGTTATCTCCAATTATCTTATAGTCCCTTCAAACACTTTAGTACCAAACAAATTTCATAAGCATCATAACCAATCACTCAATAATCTCATTCCACTTTAGAATAAATAGTTATAATTATTTTAGTCCAACTATTCATTGATTACTTCTATTACTACCAAATATCAAAATAGAACTGTTATATTTACTTAGTTGTTACCAAGTTGTAGTAAAAAGTGAATAACAAGAAAACTAACTTCCAACATAATAACAATCACACAATTAACACCAAGATTTTTAATGTGAAAACCCTATAAATGGAAAAATCACCTTGGGCTGGCAACCCAAATTTTTACTTTTATAAAGTGAGCTCTGTTAGGATCCAACCTTGTTAAAGGCCTGAAGAGTGACTTCCTCTAAAGGACTTATAAGCACCGCTAATTGATGTTACTAGATAGGATTTAATAGACTTGTTAGTTTTACTTAGTTACACAATTTTTCAACTATAATTGTTAACAAGTTAAAGTAAAAATTAATTTATTAGGTTTATCACTACCTTTCTTATCCATATCTACTTTCTACAAATTATTTTGAATCTCCTCCTTTTGATATCTTTACTATCTTATTCACTCCTTCACTTTTTCTCTTGTCTCTTCACTCTACTTTTATCTTCTCTTTCTCTACTTGGTTCACCCTACTTCTATCAGCTTAATAGCCAAATTCTTGTTCCAAATTCTCCCTAAATAGTAGTATTTGTGCTTCTAGTTTCTTTGAATTATTTTTGATTACCCATAATCACCAATCTTAATTTCATTGCATTTAGTCACTTGGAAAATAGAACTTCCATAGAACATTGTGCTCATCTTTTCACTTCTTCAATCTCCATCATCACATCTTCATCATATTTCTCCATTCATAGATCTTATAGAAAAATTTGAATCCCTTTGAACTTCTCAAACATTCTTTATTTCCACAAAAAAATTGGCTTCTAGTTTCATACTTATATAATTATTCTTCTTGTTATTACTCAATGAACATAATATTTCACTCAGGTAAAACATCACTTAGACAATATTGAACTCATTCTGGTAATAGTGAATTTTCACTTTCTTAGCCAAACACTCAGTGAACACTATAGTCACTCAATGAACATTTTCTTCTTTTTTTAACCTTACCACTTGATGTAGATTTTATAGCCCATTACATTAAAATATTACACGATTTAAATAAAATAAAATCAACATTACATTATCATTTTGTAACTCATTCAAGTTCCCATTGAGTACCACACTTTTCAACTCTATCATCATCATACTTTCTTCAAATGCTCTACATCAAATGAATCATCTTCATCAACAAATGATATAGAACTCTATTGAATTAGCATAATGTCTAATCAACTAGGACTTGAAATCAATGACAATAGAACAATTGATATGACTATTTTACATACATTCATAGCATTCTCATTTGTTTCATAAGTTTGGGCTAACACTCAATAAAACTATTTTTAAATATCATACTAAAGAAAATACTTAACACTTTTTACATGGGAGTTGGATTTTAGTGTGATTTTTATAACCATGGTCTCAATAAATAGTTTAATTTTGTGTCTCTCATCAACACATTTTGTAATTCTTGTAGAGGAAAAACTACATTATTTTATTAAATCAAAATGATTGAGATGACAAGGATTAGAAATAATAATGCAAGATGACAAAAACTAATTTTGATTATGGGTACCTTAGCAAACTTAATTTTGGTGAATTTATATTAATTCCTATTTTCGTAAGTTTAAAATAATGTGTTAATATTGGATCATGTATTTATTTCTAATGATTTTAATAGGTCTATTGAATTTTTCCAATGGTGTTAGTCAAATAATTAGGATCATTTTTTTCCTAAATAAAAATTGATATGTTTTGTTGTTACAAATTCAAAGTTTGATTCTCAAAATTGGAAACTTTTTTATATCATTGTATTTTATAGTTCTATGGACATAGATAAAGTTACAATTTCTTAATTTTAAATGTAAATAGCATATATCTTTATTTTTATTCTTTTATTCTTCCCTTTCTTACACTTTTATTGATGTGGGCATATCATATGAGAGGATGGAAGTCCAATCACCTAACAACCTTGCCAAGAGTACACAATGAAGTAAACACAAGATTGCAACACAAGGGACAACAAAATTCATAGATTTAGTGATTGAGTACAAAACTCACATGATAAAATATATATATGGTAATATTCAATGTGCCTGAGCATGTGACCTTCTTGGTTGTGTCCAATACAAAAAAGTCCTTAAAATATTTATTCTAGAATTATACTTCCTAAGAAATCTCATACTACTTTCCTGCATCAAACCCAACTCTCGATATAGCTAGCTATACTAGAAGTTTGTTAGCTAGAATTTTAATTACAATAAAGGTCTTTCATTAGATGTGTAATCCATAACCCTGGTAATGGGCATGAATTATTCATGCACTCTTGAGGGTAGATACAAACATAATCAAGGAATTGAATCCTAATTGTGCAAGATGCCCCATCATCACAAGGAACTATGCCAAAAGAAATGGCATGCCTCACTACATGAAAACTGGAGGAATTTGGGACTGGAAAGAATAAAATTTAACTCAAAGAATATGAAACATTATCTTTTTTGTGTTGAGAGTAGATTAAAGAAGATTGTTAAAGAAGGAGACTATTGAGAACATATTGATATAAGTATGATCAATATATATGTTTCAATCATTAGTTTTTCACTGATGTCAAGAAGATTTTATCAAAAGATGTAACAATAGCACATAGAGGAAAGGTTAAGTTATGTTATGTTAACAAGTACAAGAATCAGTTAAGATAGTGATAACATGACGTATTGATAATCTACTTTAGGTTACAAAGGTTGGTTACACTAAGCAAGTACAGAAGAACAAGTTAAACAAAATTTGTCTGCCAAGCTTGACCGAGTGGATAGTAGGTGATGAGCAAAGTCAGGGAAAGTCAAGAAGAAATTTGTTTGAGCTAAGTAAAAGTCTATTCTAGTGTATGCCAAGAAAAATAGTGGATGTCAAGTAAAGTTTAGTTGATGTCAAGCACCAGTAAAATTTAGTTCATGCCAAGTGATTTTATAGAGGATGACGAGAAATGTAGTATGTGTCAAGCACAAGAAGCAAGTTAATGTTGAGTGGTTGGATTATTTGAAAGATTATGAATTTGATGGATCTGAGCTCACAAGTTTATTTTCTTGGATTGTGTGAACCAAGTGGAAGATAATATTAATGAGCCAGGGGCACAAAATTCAAGGTAATCTATTTTAAGGAAAACTCAAAGAGGATTGAAGGAGAAGTTTCTAGAAGATATATGAAATATGGGGTAGGTTCATTATATCCTACCTAATCTATCCTAACCCTAAATTGGATGATGGAGAATGAGCAACAAAAGATCTAAATTTCCTATTTATAGGAATGACTGGTCATAAATAAGGGCCTTTGGATAAAGGTTAACCTAACAATAATTTTTAAATCCTTTAACTAGGTGACATTCCAAGTGAATGGTCTAAAGTCCTCTAACAAGGCTCAGTCCTAATAGGTTGATTGAAATCCTTTAGCAAGGTTGGCCTTTTACAGGGCATCACTTTAGAAGAGTGAAAAAGAGTAGCATGTTACTGGTGGTGTTTCCCAAATTGAGTTTCCATGTAAATCATTGTGTCAAATGTGTTGTTGAATCTATTATGTTTCATGTTTACTTTTCTGCAAGTTGATTTAATAGTAACCTACAAGATTTAATTGATTTCATAATCTAATGGATGCATGCACAATGATAAATTTTTTATGGATTCACTAAGTTGTGAAAAGTTTCATTTATACATCTAGACCTTGGATAAATGATTCACACTCCCCCTCAGTTATACTAAAGTATTCAAATAATTGGTATCAAAGCCATATGCTTGAGAGGCTAGTTTGAAGGTACTAGAAGCACAAAGACCAAGATGTAAAAAAGAGAAGTACCCAAGCTCAATAGAGATAACTTTCTTGAATGGAAAATTTTGATGAAACTACACCTTGGAGGACTTGGAGATCATGCATAATCTACCATTACTACTAAGCATGTTGATCCTCCCAGAGCCCTAACTACCGGGGATATGAACAAGAAGTAAGAACATACCAGACAATGTTGGAGATTTCCTTAGCCATAAGGTATGCCAAATATGATGATATCAAAGGTCTTGACAATGCAAAGAAAATGTGGGATGCCTTAACCACCATATATGGAGAAGACACTAATGTTTTGAGATCTAAAGCTAAAAGTTTCAAAAGCAAGTTTGAACATATGAAAATAGAAGAAGGTAAAAATATTGCTCGATATGTTGCGAGGATAAAAGAGGTTGTTAATGCAAGAAGAGGAGCTAATGGTAGAATACCTAATGATACTGTTCTAAGAACATTTTTAAGAACACAACTACCTATATATGCTATTAAAGTTTCTACAATTCAAGAACTGAGATGTATACCAGGGAATAATCTATCACTTGAAGGTCTAGTAGGTAGGATCACTACTTTTGAGCTATCTAACTTTGATAATTATAAACATAAAAATATTGAATCTTCTTTCAAAGCAAATCTGTTATTGAAGGAACTTGATGACAAGAAAAAGATAAAGTATGTGTCCAAGGACAATGATATAGATGAGGAGGATGGAGAACAACTTGAGTAACTATTGGTAAGAATATTCCACAAGGGTAAAGGGAAGTTCAAAGGTAAATTACCTATCATTTGTTTCAATTGCAATGAGGTTGGTCATATTTTTGCTAGATGTCTAGAGAAGAACTATAGAGATGGTGAGAAGTACAAAAGTAGGAGAAATGAAGACATCAAGGACTACAAAGAAAAAGCCAAAAAGTCTTGCTATATTTTTGAAGAAGAAACAAAATATGAATTTAATATATATGATGATGAAGTTGTGTATGTCGCTATGAAGGAAAAATCTAATGAAGAGGTGACTGCACTTGTGACTTGTGTGAACAAAAATGATAGATGGATCATTGACAGTAGATGTTCACATCACATGACTAGACACAAAAGTAAGTTCATTACCTAGAATTGTTATGATGGAAATAGTGTAAGATTTGGTAATGATGCACCATGTTTGATAAAAGCAAAAGGTTCTATCAAACTCACAGATAAGATTTTATGTTACAATTCTTACTATGTTGAAGAACTTAAATATAATCTCTTTATTGTGTCACAACTGAATAATTTAGGATGTAAGGTTGAATTTGAAAACAAGATTGCTAACATATATGACACAAATGGAAAAATGATTGGAAAGGGTGATCATACTACGAGTAATCTATTCTATCTTGATATAGAGGATGCTACTTGTCTAATTGTAAAATATGATGATGTGTGGATATGGAACAAAAGGTTATGTCATGTTAATTTTGATAACTTGGTTAGTATCAGTAACATGAGAAAAGTTAGAGATTTTTCTAAGTTGAAGAAGCCTACTAATATAATGAGCAAAAAATGTTAGTTATGAAAAATGACAAAGTCAAGTTTTAAGAGTAAAACTCATATCTCCAAAGAAATAATAGAGATTTTTCATACTGATTTGTGTGGACCAATTGAAGTGCAAATCTACAAAGGAGATAAGTGCATTATGATGCATTTTGATGACTATTATAGAATGATGATAGTTATTCTTTTGAAATAGAAATTTGGTGCTTTCCAAATGTTTAAGTGGTACTTAGCAAGAGTTGAGAAGGAAACAAGTAAAAGTCTGAAGTGTTTGAGATCTGACAAAGGAGGAGAATTTACATCACATGAGTTCAAGATGTTCTATAATGATAGAGGAATCAAAAGATAGACATCTACCCCTAGAACTCCTCCACAAAATGGAATAGTTGAAAGGAGAAATAGATATATAATGGACTTTTCTAGAACACTCATGATGGAGAAAAATATTGCTTTGAAATATTGGAGAGAATATGTAAGCATAGTTGTCTATACCTTGAATAGTGTATAAGTCAAGAAAGGTACACATTCAACACCTTTTGAACCATGGTATGGATACTCACCCAATGTAAAATACTTTAAAGTATTTGGAAGCAAATATTACATTCTAAAAGGCTTCAAAAATGGTAAACTAGATGCAAAAAGTGAAGAAGGTATATTATTAGGATATTCCACAATAATTAAAGCTTATAAGTGTTTAAATACTAAGACTAACAAAGTTGTGAAAAGTGCAAATGTAAATTTTGATGAATAAATAGAAGTATATGAGGCTAAACCTATGAAAGAACCAGAAGAATACAAATCATTTGTATATTCTTATGAAGGTATGCCTACTAAAGAAGATGCTATAAAACAACCTATAAACCAACATCAAGTTTTAGTGACTACTGAGTCACATACTATGAATGGCACATTGCATTAAAAAACCAAACTACATTCAGAAGTCAAAGTATAGAATGAAGTTGAAGCACATTTAGATTCTAAGATTAGTGTACATGAAAGAGTTGGTAAGCTAGATGATAGAGATGTACATAATGACTTCGAAGTTGAAAGACAAATTGAGGAAGCTAGAGCTGAACCAAGATTGTCCAAATATGTCAAGAGACATCATCCTGCTACTCAAATTATTGGAGATAAAGATGCTAGATCAATGACAAGAAATAGATTGAGAAATGATACATGTTTACTAAGCATGAAAGAACCTAAATCAGTAAGAGATGCCTTAGAAGATGCAAACTGGAGCAAATCCATGGAAGAAGAGATTAAACAAATTTAAAAAAATAAAACATGGACTCTAGTTCCTAGAGCAAAAGACAAAAATGTGATTGGCACCAAGTGGGTATTCAAAAATAAGCTAGATTAAAATGGTGAAGTCACAAGGAACAAGGCAAGAATATTTTGCAAGGGATATGCACAAGAAGAAAGAATTGATTATGGATAGATATTTTCTCGTATTGCTAGATTGGAAGAAATATGAACTTTACTTTCTTATTCTGCATACAAAGGTTTCAAAGTTTATCAAATGGATGTTAAATCTACATTTCTAAATGGCATATTAGAAGAAAAGGTATATATAGAGCACCTAGAAGGATTTGTTGATGTTAACAATAAGAACATGGTATGTAGATTACACAAAGCTCTATATAATTTGAAACAAGCACCAAGAGCATGGTATGAAAGACTTTATAATTATCTTGTGAAGATTGGATACATGAAGACATAGAAAGAAAAAATCATTTTGTTATCTATAATTTTTGGCTCATGATATCATATTTGGAGGTCAAGATGCTTTATCTAAGGCTTTTGCAAATGAAATGAAGTAAGAATTTGAAATGTCTATGTTTGGAGAGATGAAGTTCTTTGTGGGTTTGCAAGTATATCAGATGAAATATGGTATATACATCACTTAGTCAAAATATGTTAAGGAAATATTAAAAACTTTTGAACTAGAGGATTCCAAACTAGTAAGTACACCTATGGTAATAGGAGACAAATTGTTAAAGAATAATGATTCAACTAAGGTGAATCAAAAATTATATAGGTCTATGATTGGAAAATTACAATGTGTAGTACATATTAAACCTTATATTGCATTATTTGTAGGGATAGTTGTAAAATTCTCTACTAATTCTAGAGAAAATCATGTGATAGTTGTAATAAGAATAATTAGATATCTAAAAGGAAATAAGGAGTATGGTCTATACTATAAGAAAAATGAGAAAATTGAATTAAGAGCCTATACTGATGTTGATTGGTCAAGAAACATTGATGACAAAACCAACACCAATGGAGGAGCATTTTTCTTAGGCAAGAGGATGGTCACATGGACTAGCAAGAAACAAAACTACACTTCACAATATATTACTAAAGATAAATATGTTGCTCAAACACAACCAACATTGTATGGATCAAATAGTTACTCAAAGGTATGAAGGATGAGATCAAAGAGCCAGTGACACTGTATTGTGATTGTAAGAATTTGGTATAGCTTTGGTACCATGTAAGAATTTTCCTAAGGCAAGAATGAAATTCCAAGATCTAGAAGCTCAAGAGATAGTACAAGAGAGATAAGATATGATCAAATGAGAATGGATATTAGATAATTAGATGAATACATCATAGAAGTGCCTATATATAAAGGCAACTAGAATAACTAGGAGTCAGCAAAGAGATAAACATCACAACTACAAACATGTCCACCAAATGTGGATTATCCTCCATTGAGAATAAGAATTTGTGTGGTGATGAGAGGATAAGTCTATATAGGTGTATCTTATAAAGAGATATTGTAGGCACCATGTGCTCAACTAAGTTGCTAATTCTCGTGTTGTCAACAAGACAACTCATATGTCTATGCATATTCCTAAGTATCTACATGACAACTAATATAAAAATGCATTATCCTAAGTAAACTTAAGTAAAGTGTAATAATAATTAATTATTTACACTAATAGTGATAATACAACTTCTATAAACATATAAAGGAATCTTGTGATGCATGCAAATACTAAGCAGATTGCAATAAAGTATCATTACTTGAGAGAATTAGTTCAAGATAAAGAGGTGAAGATGTAATATGTTAACAAAAAAGAACAAATTGATGATATCTTCACAAAATAATTACCTAAGGATGATCATGAGCATCTAAGAGGTAAAATAGCGATGATACCCCTATCAAAGGCTATCTAAGTAACAAAAGGAGTGTCATGCATTAAACATGTTGATTTTCATATGTTATAGATTGATGCAGTGGATCTTACTTTGGGAGTTGCCTAAAGTAATCAAAAGTTGAAACTACAAATTAGTCACAAGTAAGGTGGTAGAAGGAGAAACTAAAGAAGCTTATATCTACATGTTAAGTTGACAAGTCTTTGGAATTGTTGTCAATGAGGGAGATAATTGTTGATCAGGAGAAATACAAGAAAGAGGGAGATAGTTATTGATCAAGAGATATACAAGAGATATTCATTAGGAGATATGCAAGAGATTGGAGACTTAATAAAGAAGGAGAAATCCAAACATCTAGATATAAGAAGAAATTCAAAGTGAACTAGTTATGAAGATGACACAAAGGAGTTTTGTAAACTATTTAGATGGAAGTTGTTGATAGAGGGAGAGATTTCAATAAAACAATTTTTTTTTGGGTACTTTTTTGGTCTTACTATTTTAACCTAGTCAATTTGGCTAATCAATTTGGTTTTCCATCAATGCCAATGAGGGAGATTGTTGAGAATAGATTTAGGAAGATTGTTGAAGAAGGGGATTGTTGAGAATAGATTGATATAATATGATCAATATATATGTTTCAATCATTTTTTTGTCATTGATGTCAAACTTGCTATTTGTTGCTAAGACAACTGCTTATATGATTTAAGTACTATCACTTGATTGATGAAGAGGATTTGATCAAAAGATGTAAAAATTGCACCTAAAGGAAAGTTTGAGTTATGCTATGTTAAGGAGTACAAGAATTAGTTAAGACATTGATAACATGATGTATTTATAATCTACTTAAGGTTACAAGGGCTGGTTACACTAAGAAAGTATAGAAGAAAATGTTAAACAAAGTTTGTCTACCAAGATTGACTAAGTGGATAGTAGGTGCCAAGCAAAGTTAGTGCAAGCCAAGTAGAAAATCAACTTGAGCTGAGTAAAACTCTATTCAAGTGTATGGCAAGCAAAATAGTGGATACCAAGTAAAGTTTATTTGATGCCAAGCACCAGTAAACTTTAGTTCATGTTGAGTGATTTTACAAAGGATGCTGAGCAAAGAAGTATGTGCCAAGCATTAGAAGCAAGTTAATGCCGAGTGGTTGAATTATTTGAAAGAGTGTGAATTTGATGGATCTAAGCTAACAAGTTTATTTTCTTGGATTGTGTGAACCAGGTGGAAGATAAGATTGATGAGCTAGTGGTACAAAATTTAGGGTAAACCATTTTGATATGAATTCAAAGAGGAATCACTTCAAAAGAGTGAAAAAGAGTAGCATGTTACTAGTGTTTTTTCGCAAATTGAATTTCCATGCAAGTCACTATGTCAAGTGTGTTGCTAAATCTGTTATGTTTCATGTATACATTTTTGCAAGTTGATTTAATGGTAACCTACAAGATTTAAGTGATTTCACAATCTAATTGATGCATGCATGATGATAAATGTTTTATTGGTTCATGAAGCTATGAACCATTTTATTTATACATATAGACTATTGGCACTCAAAATCACAACGCTGATTTTGAGTACTATTGAAGAAAATAAGCCCCATAAGCACTTTTTAATGTGTATGTACCTGACTATTCCTTTGAGGCCCACGAGGTGTTTAATATTTCTAACATGTTTCATTTAGTGCATCTACCTTTTCCATGAAGTTAAATAATCATTTTGAGCCATTTCGTGAAGTCCCGTTTTGAGTAATTGTCAAATCTGCATTTTCACCTGTGTCAAATAGTGACAGGAGGCCCTGTTTGCAAGTGAATATCTCTCACCTAGTAATGTATCATGACTTGCCACTTTGGGAGTATGTAGTGTCCATACCAAAGGGCCTATCTTTCAGATTTCAAGTCATTTGAAATTTTCTTGCTTAGGTTTCAAATCCCTCAAAGGTGGTCATTTAATGTTGTCATGTTGATGCACTTAGTTCTGAATTTTGGAAGGCCCCTTTTGATGAGTTATAACTTTGACCCAGTTGACCAAAATGCTAAAATTCCTTTTATGTTACATTGTAGAGGTTAGAGACTTGTTATGTTTCAAGTTTTAGCTCATGATGAATCCATTTGGTTAGTTTTTGAACGCAATTCCAAATGCAATTTCTAACCTTTTATTGGTGTCAGTAAGTGCAAATTTGATAGTACCCTTGTTCGTGATGTGGTATCCTGAACTTTGTGACAGATGAGGTCAAATGGATTGTACCACTATTTTTCCCTTTAAAAATACTTTAAGTGTGCTGATTTTCAAGTCATGACGAATCCATTTGCACACTTTTCTAGGTCAATTCCATTTGCAAAAATTGTTTTCTGCCATTGTTCCCAATCTACAAATTTTGAGTAGCCTACTTTAACTGATCACCATTTGCATCTTGTAATTCAGCATGAGCCAAAATTGTAGGTCTATATTCTCCTAATGACAGTGAACCAACACCCTATTTTTTGTTTCCCCAAGTGCTTGTTTGCCTAGTTTTCAAAGCTAAATTTGAACACAATTTATTGTTTTCTAACATGTTTACTTGCACGTAGTTCAAAAAGGGTAACTTTGATAATCAATATATTTTGATTAAGAATCCATCATGAGACAAAATTTGATAGGGTAGGAGTATGTGGAACATAAATTCCATATGTTCAATGTCAGAGCTGAGTTAGAGGATCAGATTAGTTTTTAAGGCTAGTCAAAGGACCTCATGGCACAAAGTTGATAAATTAGAGAATGATATCAAATGAGTTACAATTTTTTTTTGATAGTGATAATTAATTTCATTCAGTAGCTCTAAGATCTTAGTAGATCAATTTGATGATTCAGGTGTTTGGAAAAAAAAAAAAATTAGCTGAACCCACTTTGGGGCCCGACTATTGCCATTTGATTAACAGGGCATTGTGGGATTTTCAAAATGATTAAAATGGAATTAGGAGGAATTTTTTTTATTAGGATGTCATGATCTAATAATGGTATAAATGATGATTGGTTTGATTGGGATATCAGGATGAACTTGTCTTGACCTTGCTATGAAAATGCTTGTTTCAAAGTACATGTCTTCTAGTCATTTTGATAGTGGATATGAGGAATAAAAAGAAGAAGGCCTAGTCCATATCTTAGATCCAAAACTGATTAAGTCATTGGAGGACATTGTTATTTGCAACTTGTCTTCTTGATGAAGTCATTCAGCTTTTGTTTTAGAATGTCGACAACTTTTCACTAGTAGAGATGTTTATTGCAATTTTAATAATGCATGTCCATCTTATGCAATGGGGAGATACATGCATGCCTTGGCCAAATCAATACTTACATTTAGATCAATGAAAGATTTTGGGTAGAGGTCAATGTGAGAAATAAGGGTCACAACTGGATAAGGTAGTCAAAGCTACAAGCTTTGAAATGTAGAGCATTATAGTTACGTTTTTGTCAATTGAGTAATAAGCTAACCAAATTGATTATCTAAAAACATTGTTGTCATCAAGATTGATGCAAATATTTTGTAGCAGGCTATTACGGTGCTTTTTGAAGTTTTTTTTTTTTTTAAAGGATGAAGGGTGATATGTGGCACTGAAAAGGAGTCACCTCAAGGAAGAGAGGCAGTGTCAAAGGGAGCTTTCCACCAGTAGTAGCACACAAAAGAAGCCACAAACACATTAGAGAAGAAATGGGAATAAATAATATTGCCAAGCATAATTGATCTAGAGGATCCCAAACTACCTATCGATGGGGAAAAGAAAACAACATTGAAAATGCCTAAAGAAAGAGTCACCAAAGTTTTTAATTATTGGTATAAAATCAACAACCCACAAGAAGAGGTAACATTCTTCAATCAAGCTGTGAAAAGTAATAGAGATTGTTCATGTTGTCTTATTTATCAATAAAAAGGCCTACGAAAGCAAAAAGAGGAACCAACTCATTGAAAGAATATGCCAGAGTAGAGCATGCATAAAAGAATGAAGACCCATGCAAAGCAGTCTAATGTAGCATGTATTAAGAGAGATAGAACATGTAGTAGGAGTTGAAGACTTGAGATTGCAAAAAGCTACCATGGAGTTTAAAGTAGCAGAGCACACATTTTAGAGCAGACCCATGCATGTGCAAGAAGGTAAAACAAAAAAAAAACATTTCCTGCACTGTTTGAAAGCCACACATCATACAAAATTCCACTGTAAATAAAGGAAAATTGAAGGAAGGTTCACGCATAGATCAGGGGCCAAATTTAAAGACAGAGCACCACCCACATCCCATTTTCACGTCCAAGGCCATAGGATCCCGTCCATAGTAATGAATAAGGATGCGCATCAATCACTTGGAGGCCTACATTTAGAGAAGGAAAACCCATGGTAGATTGAAGGTAAAGCATAGGTCAAAGGCAAGAAAATGTATAGAAGAAGCCTATGAAACATAAGTCATTGGTTACCAAAGAAAGCTTCCTATGCATCTATGTTGATAAGATAGAAGACTAGAAGTAAACCGCTAGAAAAAAAACATGCCATAGAAAAGTCACAGAAAATGCCAAGGCATATCATGTAAGGAGAAGCTTCACATGGCATGATACATGAAAACTTTCACATTGCAGAGTAGCCCATATGTGAATGAGGAAGATAGCCAGAGGTCAAAGGCAGGATGCAAGAAGAGGACGCCCACATAGTAGAAACATATAGCATAGGAACAAAGGTTTTTTTAAAAACCATTTATCCCACATCTCTTATGCGGTAGAATTTTTAAGGCCTCAAATACTATTGCACATAGCAAGCTGTGTCTGGAAAGACAGTGGCTTTTTGATAGCCAAGGCCACATGTGGTGGGTCCCAGTTAGCCAGATGGATGCTGTCAAAGAAGAAATTTTGAATGAATGAACACACAAACCAAGGTGATGTCAGCATAGCCAAGTGATCAAAAAATTCCAAAATTTGGCAATTCGCTACATTGCCACTAGAAAATGGGAGGGGTTTTTGTGGGACCTACTTCCAATGCAGTCAGTGAACTAGTGAGTGACAAGTGGTAGTCAGAAGAGGGAATAGAATGACTTAGCGATGATGTTGAGCTTCGGTATAATCGCAATGTGCCATGTGGCATAAACCAATGCACACAATTATATGGCGAGTCCAAATGATGGCACACGAGATCATGACACATGGCAGATAGTGTGGTTCTCACTATGTCACTAAGGGAAAGATGCAGGATGGTTACTATAGTGACATAGCGAGTATGATGTGGCATCCAAGTGGCATTCTGACATGGCAATGAGGTGGACCAGTTTGACAGTGACACGTGGTAGAGGTTCTTGACATGGTAGACTTCATGAGGTGCTAACATGGTACCCAATCGACAAGGATGGATGACTATATAGGCCTGACCCAATTACATGATGACACGTGGAGATGATGTTCAAACCAAGTTTGACCCAGATAAAATCTGTGAGGGAAATTTCAAAGGGTTTGAAATTTTTTTTTTTTTGACTTTTCCTCTAAAAGTACGTGCAGATCAGAATTTTAAATAAAGTTTTAAAATTTATATAGTTCAAACTATATAAGAGAATAAATATTTGCATAATTCTATGGAAGCCATGAAACAGAGGCCTTAACTTCAAATGGCCATAACTGGGGCTATTTTTATCAAAAATGGGCACTCCAATATACCACCAGAACTGAGAAGAGACAAACTTTCTAAATATTAGGTCAGTTTTTGTACAGGTGCTTACCAATTCATGCTATAGGCCAATTTGTAAATTTTGGGGCATTCTGAGTAGAATGAGCATTTGTCACCATTGAGCATCTAAATTGGTTAGAGGGTAGTTATGAAAGCTAGTCGAAGCCAAAATATGGAAAAAAAAACTTTGAGAAGATTGCATTGCATTTTGGAGGCCTTTTAATTGATTTTTGGCTTTGCCTTGTTTTGAGATTTGGCATCAAAGGTGGTTATTATTTTATCAAGTTTTTGAGATACTTTATACTTTTGACAACCAAAATGGTTAAGGATTTGATTCACCCATTGAAGAGAGAGATTAGAGAGAGTCTTTTCATTTCTAGGAGAGGGAATTTCAAGTGGACACATGTCAAATGTAGAGCAGATCTAGGAATTCCTCCATCCTATATCATCCTCATTCTTTCTCATTTTACAAGTTCCAAGTTTTTGGGAGAAAAATTGCTCATTTCTATGATACCGAGTCTTGGTTCTAGTTTTGATGTATTCCCCATACTATGACACCATTCTTTCAACATAATTCTCTTGTATGAATAGCATTAGGAAGGATAATATAGATAGTTAAGATTTATTAGGTTTTTCTGTGTTTTCATTTCATGCATATGAATGTATTATTTCAAGGAAATTAATACAAAGAATAGTAGGTTGAGTTTCATCTTGAATCTTGTCTCCTTTATTAGTGATCTTCAATGTTTTATAATCTTTAAACAAAGAGCTTAGGTTGTAGTTGTAGTCCCTTAAGGCTGTATGTTATTTCATTTACTTATAACTCAAGGGGTTATGTAAATGCTTCAGGAAAATCAATAGGGTTGCAAGTTTACTGATGGGTATATCATGTAAGAATGAGATCTAGATTGAACATGGATGTCTATTTACAAGGTGAGTAGATAGATTGTACATATAAATATATAAATCAGTATCAGATATCCATATGTATGCATTTGATTCATGGATTTTCTCAATGGATTAGGCATTGGTCAGTTACAAGATCATTAGGTCTTACTACTACATATTTGAGGTTTTTCTAAATTCAACATTATTAATCAAACATTCTTTCCCTTTCATGTTGAAGAACCTAAATGTGATGCCCTCACTCAACTTGTGAGTATCATAGGATTTTCATTTAGCTACTGCAGATCTATGTCATTACATAAGTGTTAGGAGATATAAGGGTTTTTATCTGCTTTAATAGATTCACGAATATGTTTTTGCACTAGTACCATATTGATTGAATCTGAGGTCCACCCGCCTAAGTTTTGTAGAGCTTGAAGTGTAGAAGGGTCAAGCCTTATGGTTGGCTCAGTGTCTAAAAATATATGTCAAAAATGTTAGTTAGCTTCCCCTAGATATGTCTAGTTCTCATTGGGGTAATTGGAAAGCTACAACATTTTCAAACACCAACATAGATCTTGGATAACTAATTCAAGCCCCCCACCCCCCCTGTCCTTAGTTATTCTAGAGTATTCCAACATTGTGCACTTAGGGTAAGGAATAATGAAAGATCCTTATCTAGATACTAATTGCACACAAAAAAAACCACAAGGTAGAAAAAATACTTCATGAATAGAAAAATAATAGAAAAAATAAGAAATCTTTTTTGAGTGATGCAAGATTGCTCATTGACCCAAAATGTTCCTTCATTAGGCACTTGGGGTAGGTAAAGAACTAATGTCCACATCAAGAAACCTTGATTCTTTGAGATGACTCATAAAGATCCAACTCATCTTACATTATCCATTAACTAAATTCAACTATTCTATTTTTCCACTCAACAAGATATTCCATGTAGCCATTTTCTTTGGTATGCTTACTTACTCTCCTATTCAAAATCTTCTCAATTCTTTCATCCTTCTTCTTGGGATAATCTAGGCTATCATTTAATTCCTTATCTACTTAAAAATACTAAAAGATATATGCAATATTGAATATAAGTGAAATGTCCATGTCTTTACATTATTCAACTGCAAAGCATTGCCACTATCAAACTTCCTTAGGATTTTAGATGGACCAAACTTCTTCCTCTTTATCTTACTATAGGTACCAAGTGGAAATTTTCTTTTATTTAAATGAACTATCACTTCATCTACCACCTCAAGATTTATGTCTTCTCCTTTTATATACACTTTGTATACTCAAGTTTGTTATCCTCTTGATTCTTCTTTACTTCCCTATGCAAAGTCTTCATGAAATCTATAAATTAATTAATTTAGTAGTTCCTCTAGTATTCAATCTATTTACAATATCAAAATGTATCTTATTGGTACTTCTATATAGATAATTATTATATGCAAACTCTACTTCTAGTACAGTCAAATACTCAGCTAAGTGCACCGAGATGGTGTGCAAAAAGGGGAGGTATAAGTGTATAATTTTTTTCTAAAATTAGGTAAACCTAATATTGGAAGACCCATTTGAGAGCCATACACTCAAAATGAGAAAATGTGTAAAATACAAAAATTGTAGTACTCTGACTCCAGTTTCTAAACTAATAATGTTGTTTTTTTTAATGTATATGATAAAGACGGTTAAACCTAACACACATGAAAAATGGCTCCTATTTTTTGTTGAGAAACATAACATAGTTCTTTTTGTGTACTCAAAAAAAAAAAAAGACTTATATTTAGTACTCTGAGAAACCCTTTAGTATCATGATAGTAAAGAGTACGATCTCAATGTTGTGTACTTTTTCATAATTTTAGATGAGTAGTTTCTTTTCTATGATTTCTTGAGGTGACTCTATCTTGAAATTTTGGTACCTATTTGCATGCTCAACACAAACTACATAAATATAATTAAAATCAACACTTGTTTGTTTAAAGTGTGTAGAATCAAGTGTAGAGTTCAATAATATTTAATTTAGAACAATAGTATATAATTTATTTTCCATCTAGTTAAGTAGATTAAAAGTTATTAAAAAATTGGTTGACATATGTCTAAGAGGATTGTAAAGACACTAATATAGAAAAAACAACTTCATAATGCTATTTTTTTCCAAATATTAAAAGACTTTTATGGTTAGAAAGGTAACAAAAGTTGTGAGGTTATAGTTGTAATTTTAGAGATACCCATTTCACCATTTACAAGCTTGATGAAGTCAAAGACAAGAATTGATCTTAGTGTTGAAAACATTATTCAATTTTATGTTGTCTTTGATGTTGCACAAAATCTCAAATCTTTACCAAGAAGTCAACAATAGCCGAGCTTACTTGGGCATCAAAGGCAATTTCATGTATAATTTGAGCATTCAGTTATAACCATGTTCAGAGATAGTATTGATTGAGCTCAGTCAGTTAATGAAGTGAAATCAATATTGACCAAGTTGGGTCAATTAACATTAGAACTCCTCTTGTAATTGAGTTGGGTTAGTTAACTATGGGATCCTCTTTGTTTATTGATTACTTAATTCTATATTAGTTGACTATCAACATATTAAATTTGATAAATTTATTGGTTAATATAAGCCAACTTAACGAATGAAAATTATTTGATTAATAGAGTATTCAAGCTAACTTGACAAGGTGAATCATATATATGAAAGGTCAAGTTCAGGATTGAAATGTGTAATTGAAGAAGATAAATTAAGGAAGAAAATTCAAAGGCTATCTATAAAGGGAAGTGTATCTAACTTGACTGAGATGCAAAGAACATTCTGATCAAGAAGGATCAAGTAATCAAGCCAGAACTAATATCGAAATTAGCAAAGTCAATTGTATCAGCAATCAGGTCAAGTCATTGTTACTCTCCAATAATTGTAGAAGTGAATCAAATATCCTAACAAAATTAGACTACTAGCTATTCAAAAAATCCTCTAACAAGGTGACATTTCTAGATTGAAGTGTCTAAAGATCTCTAACAATGCCACTCATAATAGGGTTAATTAAATTCTCTAAAAGGGTTCCACCTAACAGTGTGTTTTGTAACCTTTAATATGGTTGGCTCCTAACAAGGCTCACTTTAGATGAGTGAAAAACAATAACTAGTTGTAATTGGTGGTTTCCCAAATTGACTTTCCACATTAAATCTCGGTGTATCTTGTATTCATGCCATTTTCTTTATGTTCCTACCACTAAGTTAATAAAGGCTAATCACATTAAGATGTTAATATTTAATAATCTTTGTGTTAACCAAGTTACAACATAATAATCAATGTTAACTGAGTTACCATAGGATTTGGTTTTATATTATGTTGAAATCGGAAAAGGTAGTTGGATTTGTTTTTATATTAACTAATTCACTCCTCCCCTCTCATGTACTCCTTTCCATTTATAACAATTTCTATCAGAGCTATTGGTGCTTGTAGATAAGGTTTCAAGGACCTAAGCTAAAGATCAAGGTGTCATACAAACGGGAAATTCCTAGGTTGAATAGTGATAACTTCCAAGCATGGTAGGAACTCATGAAGCTAAATTTGGAAACCATTGGAGACACTGGCCTAAAATACCTAGAGAATAAGTATGTGGCACCTGATGGACCTTTGTCTATTGATTAAATTGTGGAAAATAAGAATCACAACATAATGATGATTCACATCACCTCTACTCTCCATTATGTTGAATTTGATGAAGTCAAAGATTTTCCTACTAATAATTATATGTGGATCAAGCTAAAAAATATCTATGGAGGAGATGGAAATGTGAGGAGAGCTAAGGAAGAAATTCTAAGACATTAGTTTGATCAAATGAAGATAAGAGAAGATGATAAGATTGCACAATACAATGAAATAATCAAAGAAAGTGTAAGTGCAATAAGAGCCTTGGGAGGGAAAATAGATGATGTGATAGTTGTTCGCAAGGTACTCAAAACACTTCTTCCTATTTATGCAATTAGATTTTCATCTATTCAAGAAATGAGATGTGATCCTAAAAATGATATAATGTTGGGTGCACTAGTAGGAAGGTTGACAACCTTTGAGTTACATAACTTTGATAACTATGTTCCTAACTCTAGTAGCATTGAGTCTTCATTTCAAGCTAAACTATCACTCAAGAATAAAGGTAGAAAATCTAAAAGCCAAAATTCTATGAGTGAAGATGAAGATAATTCTTATGATGACCATGAAGTCCTTGAAGCCTTGCTTGTAAGAAGATTTCATAAAGGCAAAGGAAAGTAAAAAGGTAAAATACGTCTAATCTATTTTCCTTGTGAAGAAGTTGGTCACATTGTTACAAGGTGTCCAAACAAAGAAGGCAAAGATTAAAATAAGCATGGAAAGTAAAAAGGAAAGAAATATTTTAAAAGCTACAAAGACTACAAGGATAAAAGTAAGAAATCTTTTTGCATGGCTAAAGACTATAATAGTAGTGATGAAGATGAAATGGTTTATAGTGCTATTAAAGATGAATTAGATGATGAAAATGATAATATGGACCTCATTTCTCATAAGAGAAAGAATGAAACATGGATTATTGATAGTAGTTGTTTCCACCACATGACTAGTGATATATCAAAATTTGAGCACTTAAAACACTATGATGGTGGGAGTGTCAGATTTGGAAATGATGAACCTTGTTATGTAAAAGGAACATGTTGCATTACATTAACTAATGAACTCAGATGTGGCAATGCTTACTTGGTTGAAGGACTTAAACATAGTCTACTTAGTGTGGCATAGTTTAAAAACATTGGAATTAAGGTAGAATTCATGAATGGAAAGGCCAAGATGCTACATGGGAGAGGAAAACTAGTTGGGACTGGTAATCAAACAAAAGGCAATCTATTCTATCTAGATCTAACTGAGAGTTCATGTCTCCTAGCTGAAAAAGAGTAAAGTTGGTTATGTAAAAAAAGTTGTGTCATGTGAATTTTGATAACCTCCTAGGGTCAACATAAGGAAGAATAAAAGAGTGATAGAAATTCCTAGTCTAAAGAGAAATGTTATGGGCATGTGTAAATTTGTCAAATTGGGAAGATGGGAAAGATAAGAAAGAAAGAATTATCATTCTGAAAGAAGTTCTAGAACTGATTCATACAATGTTTTGTGTACATATTGGCTTTGAAAGCTACTATGGAGATAAGGATCTCATTTTATTTTTTGATGATTATTCTATGATGATAAAAGTAATGTACCTAAAAGACAAATTTGAAGCCTTTCAAAAATTAAAGTGGTATAGGCCTAGAGTGGAGAAAGAAACATGAAAGAAACAAAAATGTCTAAGATCAAATAAAGGAGGAGAAATCATCTCAAATGAGTTCAATGAATTCTACAATGAAAGAGGGATCAAAAGAAAAGTATCTACACTTGGTACACCTCAAAAGAATAGCATAGCAAAAAGAAGAAATAAATTCATTATGGATTGGAATACGTGAACACAAAAGAAAAAGTTTCTAACATATTCACCAAGCTATTACTTAAAGATGCATTATTGTATCTAAGAGATAAGCTAGGGGCCATTGCTCTCTCTGAAGCTCACTAAACAAAGATTAGAGATGCATCAACTAATCATTTGAATATTAGTCAAGTTGATGTAGTATTGGTAGAGAAGACTGCATATGAATTAGTACCACACATACATGGAAAATAAATTGATTTTTGTCTTTTCAATTAGATGTCAAAGAGGGAGAGGTTTTTGTCATATCAAAGAAATTTTGTATCAACAAGTTCATTTTTGAATAATAAGAGACCAATAAGTTAATAGGAGAGATTTCAGTCAGAGAAAATCATTCTAGAGGGAGAGATTGATGTCAGAGGGAGTTCTCATGGATGAGAATTAAAATTAAACTAAGGATATTATCCTTGCTTTCATTTTTCTCTAAAATTTCTTTATATTATAAAAAATTGTGTTGTCATTAATCCCGAAGAGAGAGATTACTGAAAAAATAAATCAATTTTATGTTTTCTTTCATGTTACACAAAATGTCAAGCCTTTACCGAGAAGTCAGTGATAGAAAGTATCACTCAAGCATTGAAGGCAATTTCCTATACATGTTGAGCATTTAGTTATAACCAAGTTCAGATAGTATTGACTGAGATCACTTGATTAATGAAGTGAATTCAATATTGATTGAGTTGTGTCAGTTAACATTAGAACTCCTTTTCTAACCAAGTTTGGTTGGTTAATGAAGCGATCCTCTATGTTGATTGAGAACTCAATTATATATTAGCTGACTGACATCATATTAAGTCTAACAAATTTATTGGTTAATACAAGCCAAATTAAAGAATGCAAATCGTTGTATTAAAATATTATTCAAGCCAACCTAACCAGCTAAATAATATTTATGTAAGGTCAAGTAGAGGAATGAAATGTGGAATTTAAGAAGATCAATTAAGGAAGTAAATTTGAAGGATTGTTATAAAGGGTAGAGTATCCAAGTTGACCAAGTTGCATAGATCATTCTAATCAAGGATGATCAATTAATCAAGCTAGAACTAAGATTTAAATTAGAAAATTTAGTTGCATCAGAAATTAGTTCAAGTCATTGTTACTCTCTAATAATTGTAGTAGTGAATCAAATCTCCTAATAGAGTTAGCCTAATAGTTATTCAACAAATCCTCTAACAAGGTGTCATTTCTATATTGAAGTGTCTAAAGACATCTAACAAGGCCACTCCTAACTAAATGAATTAAATCCTCTAACAAGGTCACACCTAATAGTGTGTTTTGTAACCTTTAACAGGTTGGCTTCAAATAAGGCTCACTTAGGAAGAGTGAAAAAAGTAACTAGTTGCAATTGGTGGTTTCCCAAATTAGGTTTCCATGTTAAATCTTTTTGTCTCTTGTGTTCATGTTATTTCCTTTATGTTTCTACAACTAATTTAATAAATGCTAATCGAATTAATATTTTAAGATCTAATTATCTCTATGCTAACCAAGCAACAATAATACATTTACTGTTAACTGAGCTATAATAGAATATTTAGTGTTAACCAAGTTACAATAGGATTTGATTTTATATTGTGTTGACATATTAAAAGGGACTTGGATTTATTTTTGTAGTAATTGATTCACCTTCCCCTCTCAGTTACTCCTTTCCATTTCCAACACTTAGAAATTGAAAAAATGTCTAAACCAACAAAAAATAGAGGGAAAACATCAACCCAAGCCTTTGGATATTTGAACAAGTCTCTTACCAAGCCTAAGCATGATCATACTTTTCATTTATAATAAAACATGATTTCATTATTCTTTATATGACTAAACTATCACACTAGACATAAGGTGATCATATTATGTCTAATAGAGATATCATGATCATGTTATGTCTAGTATGACTTTACTAGACATAATGTGATATTTTTATGTGTATATAAAACTATATTCAAACTTTAAGAGGCCTAATAAGCATAACTAGGCGTTAATGAAGAAACTACCTAAAAATGGATTAGTTTCATCGAATAAATGATCAGAGGGATGATGCACAACGTGTTTTGTATAAATAGTCAAAGGTCAATTCTATCAAGGAAAGTTTGGCTTCTAGAACTCAGACTATGGGTCTTGGAATCATTTAGTTTTTTGTTAATCAAAATAGCGACCCTTATAGGGAAGACCTTATTACAATTGAATAATACAATGTATGGTCAAGATATAGGAAAGAGATTCTTATCGTTGAACCAAAAGATAAATCACCTTTTGAAGAATTGATGGAGACTTCCTGTGAAGGATCTAAGGTAGGTTGATTCATTTTACTAAACTTTCTCATTGATTTTTATTATGTAAGAAAATGCAGTGCTTGATTTTTGGGTGTATGTTAAGAATAGGAAGAAGAAAAGTCTAAAATTAAGCCAAGGGTGCATCACCATGAAAAATGAGGAAACCTATAAAAATATTCTTTTTGAATGGCTAGACAAATTATTGGAGTTCTTTCCAAGATGAAATAAAAATTGATGCTTGACATTGATAGCCAATTTAGTGTAGATCTTGAAAAATTGAAAAATGTTAATAAGTTCTTTGGTGAATGTAGATGTCATCTTCATCACAACTTTTCCATGACATACTAGTAGTTGGAGGTGTCATCTTAGTCACAAGTTTTCCATGATAGTCTTGTAGTTGAAATTTCCATCTTCATCACAAGTTTTATAAGTAAATATGTAGTGAAGAACTTATGTCACTACTTAAGATAGTAGTACATGGTCATTATTTATCATCAACATCATAATCAAACATAGGCCCACATGCATATCATGTGGTAAGTGTAACTAAGGTGAATGTTAACTAGGTCTTCCTAGTCTCAACAATCTTGGAAATCATCAATGCCTGTCAATATACCATCAGTAGTAGATTTGGAGGGCATGGAAATGCAACCACCATGGTCATATACAATGCACTTAATTTCATATTTTACAATTATTTTTATCACTTGTAAATATGAGCTTGTTTCCATTATAACAAATGTTTGTATAAGTATTTGGATTTAAGTATGTAGTTATGAATCTTTATGTTAATGATGAATGTATAATGGGCTAAATACTATAATTTCTTAGAAATAAATAATTCTTTGGATTGCTCATGAGGCTTTTCTAAAACCATTGAATCCTAAATCACAAAATTATTTATAGTGGGTAAAGAATGAACAAGAAAAAATAGATAGAGATGGGCAATAGTATCAAATCAAGATAGAAATAACATTTTTGAATCAAACAAGGTTTGATATGGTTTCAATACACCTTCTTTTTTAAGGCATCTATAGAGCTTATCACTAAGCTTCATATTTCTATTTAAAAGTAGGCATTATAAAAGGAAAGGTAGGTATAGTTAGGAGAAAGCTTCAAAACCAACATGACATGAATTGAGGTTAGATATTTAAGATTATTGTAGATCTAATGGATGTATCTCCTCTATTAAAAAATATAAGTTCTTCCAGAGAATTTTTGGCTCTAATGTATCAAAGAGGATCATGAGGGGTCCTAGTGTGTTGAACGAGACATTGGGATCCCTTATGATCCAATAAGATCTCTCTAAAAAAAAATTCTAAGTACATGTATTATCATCATCATCATCATGTGACATCAGAAACTATCTTCAACACAATATGATCACTAGACAAGTTTATATGCTACTTCAATGGTGGGATGTTTTCTTTCTTGTTTTATGAACCCTGACAATCCTTGGAATTGATATTGTAGGAGTTGGAATCACAAGTATTAAATAGAAAGGAGGTGCATATTTCAACAAACATCTTTTCAGTTGGATATATTTCTTATAAATCATTCAAATTATTGAAAGATATAAGGCATCAAATTGTTATTGGTCTTTCAGAGTCTTTATCTTGTGAAGCTGATAAAACCTTTGTACTTATGTAAAATCTAACAATAATAATTGATGATGATAAGACAAAGCACATTATAGTGGTTGTACATTCCTAGTCTCAACAAACCTAGGGATCATTAGAGCTTGACAATGTATGAGACTCTTAGAGCTCAAAAACTATCATAGGTAGTATAGAAAAAGGGGTGTATACTTCAATTGTCATATATTTACATAAGATTTCAGTAGTAGAAGGTATATTCTAGAAAGGTTTGTATATGATTATCCTTGGATGTCTTGCCCATCCATAATTAAAATTATTGAAATATAGAAGGTATCAAATTGTTAGTGGTCTTTTGGATTTTATAACTTGTGAAGCCAATAAAACCTTTCTAGTTATGTACACTCTAACAATAATAACTAAAGATGATAAGATGGAACACATTACAATCACTATATATTCCTATGTACATTAGGAAAAAGACATCAAGAGGATTTTAATACTAAAATCTGATCCACACAACTAAAAGGAAATATGTGCTTGGCAACTAAATTTTCTAGTAAGAAGGTTACTCCCTTTAGAATCATTGGATAAAGAAAAACTAGAAAGAAGTCTAGGCCTTCATCTTATGAGGATGATTAGGGATATTTTTTAAGTATATAAACAGTAGTCAAAAGAGACAAGGGGCTGACCCCAGAGTATAGAAAGGCTAAAAGATAAGTTAGAGGTTACCTCCCTATCATCTAACCAATACCAATTTTATACTTCAAAAAAATAACATGATCCAGAACAACACTAAAAACATCAGTCCTACTATGATCAAGTAGATGAATAGGAAAAGTATTCTAGTACTAAAACAACATACTACTAGTAACAGTCCACTAATTAAACTTATACAAATTTAAAAAAACTCCATAAGACATCAAGTTCAAATTAAAAAATATCATTATAGAAAATAGAAAAATAGCCAAAAGGTCTAACTACCCTTCTTATCTAGTTCCTCAACATTATCTACATTAGGCCCATCCCTATACATAGTCAACCCCTCCTCCTTGATAGGTTTTTCAAGGATGTTCTTCATCTAGTCCTCTACTAGGAGGTTGTATATGGAGTGAGAAGTCTCACTCTCCTTACCAAGGTCCTTTACATCATTGTTCACCTATAGAAAGTACTAGGTGGTTTCCATGGAATGCATCACTTTGGTGGAGAACTCATTAACCAAGGTTTCAAATCTTTGGTAGATGGAAATATGATTATATTCCAAATCCTTTATTAACTATTTGATCCTATCAAGTTGAGCCTTCTAGTGAGTCTAGTCAAGGTTGTGCTTTACTCCCCCCCCCGAACTTAGGTGTATCCTTCATGGGGTAGATGATGTCCTCACCACCACTTCTAGCTAGGGAAGGGTTAGCTTCAAGGGTGTTAGAAATATGGGAGGGGCTAGGAGGATTGGAGTAAGACTTCTTGCCAATGTCCTAGTGTAGTTTCTTTCTCATAGGGGGTTTAATGTCATGTTTAGTAGACTCTGAGTTGAAAACCTATTTGGGAGGGAACTTAAACTTCTCCAATATGGAGGAATTTTCTAGTTCTACATGTGCTTTTTTCACTATTTCTAATGTCCATGTAAGAGTCAATGAGACTGATTTTAACCTCAAGATTGGGGGTTTTCTTGATTTTTTACAGTTAGGGATAGGGCCAGGATCAAGTGAGACTTGGGGGGTAGTAGTAGCTAGAGGGTTAAGTAGGAGCGATGGGTTTTGGGCAAGGTGATGGATATACAACTTATTCATGAACCCCTGGTAAATGATGTGAAAGGGTTTTCCCTCCTACTTTATTCTCCTTGAATTTAAAATACTATCTTCCATAGAATTCAACAAAAGGAACAAAAAGGAGATTTGATCTAGATTTCTAAACTTGTTAAGGATGGGGAAATGGTAAAAATAGAGTATGAAAAAACTAATCCTTAAGGGTAATGTATCTCATAATAGCATAGTAGATGACATCCTAAGGCTTAGGAAGGTATTCCATAGGAAACCCACCATGCATACAAACTGATTCCTTATTGAACTTGTATAATTTCGACAGGCTAGTTTCATCATTCATGCAAGCTTTTTTGCACCAATTCTTGCCTCCCATGGTAAACCCATTGACCCTAGCAATAAGATGCTTAGTCATTTCAAAACTCTTCCCATTAACAGTCACGCTTCTATCCTTCCATGAATTGAAGTACTACATTGAGTTGTTTTCCTCATATTTTATCATCCCTTCCATTAAGGGTAATAGGCCACCCTCCCATAGATAAATACTTGCCACTTCACTCTTGTGAATGTATTGCTCCATTCCCATAGGTTCAATATGATCATTAATGCCCATACTGCCACCCAATTCAACCACCAACTCATCTAAATTTTCTAACATCACCATGTTGTAGGTAGGATAGTATTCATAATTTAAATTAAAAAAACTCATGATGAAAATGTAGAGGTAGTAAAAGGCCATCTTAAGGCCACAAGATTTCTCAAATCCCAAAAAATCTCTTTCCATGGCATGTGTTAACTATCCCTTTTCTTCCATAATCACCTAATGCTAGCTATAATTATTGTGGGGTATGAGCAAGGTGTCATTATTATATTTTTCAGTTAGTTTTTTGAATCTAAGAAAATCCATTACCTTTATCATTTTACAAAAATAATTAACATTTATAGAAAGGAGATCATAAAGGTGTATCAACATATTGAAACATAAAATTTATGAGACCATTTGCTTTCCTACCCATGCAGAAACTTGAAGATGTGCAACTTAGTGTGATGATTCATATGGTTTTGTTAAAAGTACACTCATTTTCCATAAACACTTTAGTTGATGATGGAATTAGGTTGATGTTCTCCTATTCAGCTAACCTCATGACACTATGTCTAAATCTAGTCAACTCATTTGCCATGCCATTACATTCACCATAAATATGATCAACTAGGATTTCCTTGTATTCCTCCATCAACTTACAAATTTCCTCAATTATCATCTTGATTTCCCAACTACTCCAAAAATCCCCTTTAATGGCTTTAATAATTAACATTGAATCGCCCTTAACCATCAACCTATTAAGTTTGAATTTCCTAATGAGTCTCAATCCCCACAGAAGAGCGAAGGCTTTAGCTTCATTGTTTGAGCCACCTCCACAGTTTCAAGAATAATCCATAACCATTTTCCCTATAGAATTGTGTAAAACACCCCCAACAATAGTACTTCCCATCATACTCAAGCCATAAAAATTAAGCTTAAACCATGTTTCAAGGGGTAGGTTCCACATCGTATTCTTCCTAGATAAAGTTTTAGAATAGTAAAATTGTGCCTCTATTTGGCCCACTCCCCCTCCCAAAGCCCAAAGCATATGAAGTCTAACTAGGGGGCTAGGGGAGAGGGGGGATTTGAACTACCAGATTCCACTACATTCCTTTTGGATTATGATAACCTATTGAGCAACCCCCAAATTGGTATTAGTTTTATCCCTAAATATTTTGTTATTTCATTCCTTCCAGATTTTCCATGAAACATAACAAGAAGTTACTAACCATAAGTTATATAAGTATGGGTGGGAAGACATGTCATTATAGTGAAAAAATTGTTGTAGACCTTCATTAGCACACCAGAGGATTTCCCATAATATAAGTACCTCCCTCTACACCTCCAAGGAAAAAGGGAAGTGAATAAGGTGTGGTATAGATTTTGTGTCCTAAAGATAAATGGCACAACAATTTTCATGCTAAAATCCTCTCCTTTGGAGATAGACCCATGTAAAGTCATCCAATAGTAAAAAAATATCTTTGGGAGGAGCCACAGGTATCAGATGTTACTTCAAGCTCCCTGGCCCACCCCACCCCTAAGGAAGCAAAAGTAATTTGACTTCACCATGAAGTCCCCTAAGGGTGTAATCTTCCAAACCAAGGAGTCCTCAACTAAGATGAAGGTGATCCTATAATTGTACAATAGGTTTTGAAGTTCTAAAGAAACACCCACCCTAGTAGGAACCTAGTGTTGGATCCTAATTGAATTGCTATCTAAGGTGATATAGTTTTAGGTTAGGGATCTATTAGCTATAGTGCATGTCTCATCCAAAGGAAGGAACTTAGTGTGCTTGAGTGGGTAATCTTGGGGCCATTGATCTTCTTATTAATCAATGGTGTCACCATTCCCAATAATCCAATGACACCCCAATTTCAAAATTTTCTAGGTGTGCATCATATTATTCCAAATTTCAGAGCCTTAGGGGAGAGCTTTAGTCCATTGGGCATGATGAAATGATTCTCCTCCAAGGTAATTGGTGCTCATAATGTTGCACCACTTACCTACTAAATTCATCAACCTCCATCCAACATTGGCTAATAAGGTCTTCTTCATGTGTTCAATCTTTCCTATATTTAAACCTCCAAGGTACTTAGGATGATCAACTTTTTCCTAACTAACCAAAATCATCCTAGTTTATTCTTTAGTGTCAGACTATAATAAGTTCCCCTATATTTTTTCAAGGATATTTTTGAATCTACCACAAAGTTTAAAGATGGAAAGGAAGTAGATCAGGATACACTCCAGAGAAGTAGAGAGAAGTTGGAGTTTCCTAACACTACTCAGAATCTTTCCTTTCCATCCCACTAGTTTCCTCCAGGGAACCATTCAACAAGACCATTCCAAAACTAATTTGATACTTCTTTAATTGTGAATGGGAGCCCAAGATAAGTTTCTAGGAGAAATGCCTCCTAGCATTCTAGAATTTGAGTAACCTTAACTCTCAAGCTAGCAATAGTGTTGAATAAATACACATTTCTTTTTTGATAATTTATACATTGTTTAGAGACATTTTCATACTAATTTAGGATAAATTTACATTCCTTAGCTTCATGGACAAAGGAGATTCCAAATAAGAAGGTGTCATCGACAAATTGTTGAATAATTTTTGGAGGACACAAGGATGTGGGTCTAACATCTTTTAACTTGCCAACATTGTTCATGGATACAAAATTTCTAACAATGACCTCTGCCACAACAATGAAAAGATAGGGGCTCATCTTGGTGCAACCCTTGGGATGAAGAGAAAAGTCCTCCAGGAATCCCATTAATAAGCACTGAAAAGGTGATAATATTAACCATATTTTTGATATTTTTGATAACATTTTCATTAAAACCAAGTTTAGAGAGAATAAAAATCATAAATTCCCTCCTAACCTTATCATATACTTTGGACATATCCAGTTTGAGAGCCATACCTAGGTTCTTTCTCCTATCCATAGAGTGGATAACCTCATGTGTAGTTATGACCATATCCAAAATCTACCTCCCAAGAATGAAAGCATTCTAGTAGGGACCTATAAACTTATCAAGGAGGGGCTTGATTCGGTTTACTAAAATCTTGGTAAGGATTTTATAATTGTGTTGCATATACTAATGGATCAAATTTTTCCCAGATGACTGGGGTTATCGATCTTAGGGATAGGAAAAATGAAGGTCTTGTTGATTTCCTTTAATACATTGCACATTCTGACAAACTCTCTAGTAGCATGGATCAAATCATACTTGATAATATCCCAAAATTCCTAAAAAGAACCTAGGGGAAAACCATCAAGACTAGGGGCTTTGTACTGATTGATGCTAAACGTGGCTTTTCTAACTTCCTCCTCTTGACCTTAGCAATCCTTTCCTCATTCATATAGTTATTCATAACTAGGTAAAAAGATCTTAAAATATCATTTTGTAGGTTACTGTTGACCTACACAATAGGGGGTTATGGAGATCCTTGAAATAGAGTTTGACTTTACCTTTTATCTCTTCCATATCATTAATCTCCTGTCCATTATCATCCACCAACATGTTTATGATGTTAGTCTTTTTCTTCTTAACATAAATCTATGGAAAGGGGTTTTATTTTGGTCACCCTCCTCCAACCACTAAACTCTTGATCTCTCTTTCCTAAAAAATTCCTCCTAATTCAAGAGTGTTCTCCATAAGTTCTGACACTCCCTCTCCTCCTGTCATTTTTCAATTTTAATATTGCCTTAACTAAGTTATTACTAGAGGGATCCCAACTTATTCTTAGTTGATTTCTTCTCTTTGGAAATTTTCCCAAATAAGGATTTTCTCCATCTGTACACTTCATTTTAGATTCATTAGAGTTTTCTAGCAATACAGAACATGGTTGTTTCCTCAATTGGATCCTTCCACCATTGTGCACTACAATCTCTGAAATTAGTGTCCGAGTGCCACATGATTCCATACCTAAAAGGCCTCTATTTTGTAGGTTGATTCTCCAAACAAGAAAACACTAGCATAGTGTGATCTAAAATGGTCCCCAACTCCATTTTTAAGGAATTATGTTGAAGAATTTCCAAACTAGAAGAAATAAGAACCATATCAAGTTTAACCTAAATCTAAAATTCCCCAATCTATTATTAGATCAAGTGTATACGAGACTTTGAAGATCAATATCAATCAACTCATTACTTCCAAGAAAGCCCTCCAAATCTTGCATACTATCAAAAAAGTCTTCCAAAACCCCTAGTTTCTCTAAAATGTATAGAGCGTTGTTAAAGTCCCCAATACAAAAATTTCTTTACTATCTCATAGTCTCAGACACTTTAAAAGCCTCATCCCAGATAGGTAGTCTACCATTCCTAGTGTTGGTGACATAGAAGTTGAAAAGATTCTAACTACAGCTTGGGATGTGAAACTCATGACCACAAAATGGGGATTAATATAGCTAACCATTCCCACCATTTTGTCTAGGTTCCACATCAAGGAAATGCCACCAGAGGCACCATTGGCCTCACTGTAAGTTAATTTAGCCCCTGGCTAAATGTCAGTAGCAACTCTAGAGGAAACCTTCTTAGTCATTTTAACTTCCTCCAAAAGAATCAAATTAGACTTAAGCTTTAGGATATTTCTTTGGGCTATTCATCACTCTTAAATTCCAAGATATGAGCTTCATCTTTTATGATATTGGGTTTCCTTTAGGGTTTTCTCTTCCCCTATGCTATATCCTTCTATGTTTCCTTTTGAAATACGTTCTTGGTTGGAGGTCTCCCAATCCTTGTGGATGACCCAACATCCACCTTGTATCCTCCTTTAGGCTTATGCTTCGGGATAGTCCATTTAGCATCATTACTAAAAAGGTCAAGATTTGGTAGTTTAGGTGTGGGGGAAATCATTTCAACAATACCTCATAGTGAGATCACCAAGGTGCCATCTAATGTTTTCCTTAAAATGTTGGTTATTTCAGAAGTTCTTGATGCCATTCAAGCTTAAAAGTTTACTCAGTGATGAATTTTTTTAATTGAGAATATAAAACTATTATTCTACTAGATCTAGATCTTAACTCATATGTAAATCGAAAGGCTTAATCATATTCCTAAAGGATTGGTCAAGAGATTTTTTTTTTTATATCAACTAATTACAAAATGTTTAGTTGAGGAGAAAATATTGCAGTGATTAAGAAGAAAACTAGCTATGGAGAAAATGGTTATGAATTATGTTAAGAATGAAATTACTAACCAATTTCGTAGTATTCAGATACATTATGTACCTAGTTAATTGAAAAGAGTGGAAAGATCTTCTTAGACCCATGACATAAGTTACAGATAATGACCTAAAGAGATAGATAGGGGAGAGCAATAAAGAAAATAAGTAAGATATGCATGTGAGCCTATGTCATATGATGATGATGAAGAATACTCACCATGTACTAGTAGGTCAAGTAGTGATATAAGTTCCTCAGGGCACATGCACTCAAAACCAAAATTTTGAGATAGAGAAATGATACTATGGAATTATCTATATAGCAATATAATCTCTCTCTCTCTCTCTCTCTCTCTCTCTCTCTCTCTCTCTCTCTCTCTCTCTCTCTCTCTCTCTCTCTCTCTCTCTCTCTCTCTCTCTCTTTCTCCATATTTCCCAGTTTCTCTCACTCCTCTGTTGCATCTCCTTCACCCCCCTCTCTCCATATCTCACTCTCATTGTTTTTGGTTCTTCATAACCAAATGGGGTTATGGAGAACAAGAGGAAATTCTTCTAGATCTTCATAAAATGATGGGATTATGGAGAACTAGAAGAAATGCTTCTATTTCTTAAAAGTGTGATCACATTTTCTTAGTCATAACATGATCATGTTATGTAAAAATTCAAATTTTGAAATGTTTTTTTTTCCTTGGATGGTTACTAAGAAAAGGAACATTTTGAAACTTGATAGAAAGTACACATAATGTAATTGAATTATGTGTACTTTTGATTTTGTCCACATGTTTACACACTCTCTTGGTGCATATGCCTCATAGTTAGTAGGCTTATCACCAAAAAAATATCTTAATAAGTTACCCAAACTTCTACTGACCACCTCAGTTTGTCCATCTTTCTAGAGATGAAATGTCAAACTAAACTTGAGTTTTGTGTCCAATTTCTTCAAAATTTTCTCCTAAAATGACCAATCAAATTAGTATGCTTGTGTGGAATAATAGTCTTCAGAAACCAATTTGATCTTACTATATCCTTAAATAATAATTCATCCACATGTACTACATCATATGTCTTCTTACAAGGTATGAAATCAGCCATTTTTGAAGATTTGTTAACCATTGCTAGAATAAAATAATTACCTCTTTGAGATATAGGTAAACCAAGAATAAAGCTAATACTTATATCTTCCCAACTTTTATTAGGTATAGGAAATGGAAAATACAATCTCAAATTCTAACTAGTTCCTTTTTATGTTTGACAAAATCTGCAACTTCTCACTATCTTATGCACATCCTTATAAATTTGTGTTGGAAATACTCAAGATATAATAGGTTACTGAGAGGGGAGGGGTGAATCAGTAATAATAAAACTTTTAAGTGAACCATACACAACATTTACTCATCTATCCTGCTACATGAAAAACTATTAAACATTTAAACCATATATGCATAGAGATTCGGTGACTCAAAAACCTTCCAAAAATAGAAAGTAAAACTAGGGTGGGGATGATACCCACAAAGCTTCGTTACTACAGTATGAAGTTGGCTGGTTAAAGCTTACAATGATCAATTCTAGTGATCTACCCTATTAGGAGCACAAAGGATTGCTAGATCCACCTGGTTAGAGGATTTATAAACATACTTTACAAGTATGCACTCTGTTAGGAGATTTGAATAAAGATGGTTAAGTCTACCCTATTAAAGGATTTACAAAAATGATTCACCTGTTAGGATGAACAAACAGATCAACTTACAACATGACTGGGTTCTTTATTGTAGATCACCTTCTATGATTGATGAATTCGCATATCATATCTTATGTCCCTCCTTTTTGCAATATTCTATCTCTTGTGTATTCTTGAAAGTGTCAATTGTATATATCTTTTGAATGATATAATACATTATATATATATATATATATATATATATATACCATTTCAATAATTATTCATGCAAGGTCGGCCAAAAATAAGTAAACAAAATATAACTGAGTTGGCCAAATAGTAAAATAAACTCGAGTTCTTCAGATAGACTTGATGACCTTCTGATACATGGCATCCACTATGTTACTCGGCATCGTCATGCACTCGATAGAGGTAGGGGCTCGGTTCATACTAGTCATACAATGTTGCCTAGAACTCGGTAACCATTGGTGACTCAGTAGATATAGTGTCACTCGGTAGAAACTAACTTCTTCAATAACCTCCTAAGCTCGGTTATCACTGAGTCCTTCCTCACTCGGTCATCACTGAGTGCTTCCTCACTCAGTTAATACTGAGTGCATCTTTACTTGGTTAACACTAAGTGCAACTTCACTCGGTTAATACTGAGTGCATCTTTACTCGATTGATGCTAAGTGCAACTTCACTTGGTTAATACTGTGTCTTCAGTGCTCAGTTTGAACTGTGTTGCCATCATTCGGTCTGCATTGTATTACTTGATGCTCGGTTAGAACTATGTTGCCATTATTTTCTCTGCACTGTATTACTCGATGCTTGGTTAGAACTGTGTTGCCATTATTTGGTCTGCATTGTATTACTCGATGCTCAGTTAGAATTGTTAGATGAGTGTTGTCACTAATGGCAAATAACTTTATACCAAAAATCTCCCCCTTTGGCATTAGTGACAAAAACAATTATGATTCAAAGTTTATGTGCAAAAAAAAATTGACATACAGTTCTGAATTATCAAAATTGCTCTTTGCAAGTCTTATTTACACATATTTTTCTTACATGTATCTCCCCCATACAGTATGCACAGTATTTACAGGTCATTACACATATTTGCACAATTTTATCTCCTAGAGTGTGCTATCTCCCCCTTTTTGACAATAATGCCAAATTAAACAATATATATTTACACAGAAAGTCCAAAATGAGAGATAAACTCAGAATGTACCTTGAGAATAAGAGCCAATGTCTTATCCCAATTTTCTTGCAAAAGTCTGCTGGTGGAGAGTGCTATTTGAACTTCTGTAGAGAGTTCAATCATATGTTCTGCAATTGAGAATTTTTTTTCATGAATCAATGTTTTTGAATGGGCAATATGCTTCTGCATTGTGTCCATGACAGGAAGGATCATATTTTGGATGTCAATCAGAATACACTTGATCCTTGCTTCTTCTCTCAACAATTCTACCTATTTCTCTGACAAAAATCTTATTCTGAGATGATGGGATGAACATGAACTGTGGTCAAGCTGCAACATTTGTGCACTGACAATCATATCCTCATCAATTTTATTCAATTTTTCTTTGATTTCCTTAGTATACTTAGTAACATCACAAAGTTTGCTAAAAAGTGAAGTTACATTATTAAAAGAATGTTCAAAATTACTCAAAATTGTAGACAGTTCTACCTATTTTAATGGAATATGCTGAGCAATGTTCTCAAGCACCTTATTGTCAAATTTCTTCTCTACCTTTTCAATCAATTTTTCTTGTCCGGAGGTATCCTCATTTGAATTTATATACAACCTCTTCTAACTGATTCAAAATGTGTTGAGTAGAATCTACTTCAACACCAATAGCTTTTGTTAGAATATTCTTAGCACTTTCAATAATGCTATATTCCTGGTCTCTCTCATGCCTCAGTTGTTTTTTCCTTGCCTTCTGATCTAATAGCTAACTAATCATTCTCATTTCATCAACTGATGCATTATCCAGATCTATCTTAGGAATGACAATGTCCTTATCCAAGTCTATTTCCTCATGCACTGCCTTGTTGGAAATCATGTATCCTTTTTCTTTTCCTACAGTTACTTCACCTTTTCCCTTTGAATCTGAAACAATAGTTGATGAGGCTAGACTGGCTAACAAAACTAGAATAGGACTAGCTAGAGGAAAATTGAGAGAAGTGCTAAGAGTATCAAAAATTGATGTTCTTCCCAAGATTGATGTACAGGTTGGTATGGGAGAACTAACAGATGCAAAAATTAGAGTAGATGAAGTTGTCAAAATTGAAGTACTAGTGGGTACACTTACTGTACACTCTGCAGTAGAAGTTGATATGCCTGATGAACTTACTGTTGTAGCTGATGATACCTCAATCAATGAAGATGGCTATAGCTCAGTTAATGAAGTGGTAGACACTTGCATAGATGGTACTCGGAGCTAAGAGGAGACAGGTGAAGATTGAGCAATTGATGAAGCTGTTGTGCACACAATCTCACTAGTAGAGGCTATCTCTGCAGTTGATGTAGTTTCTTTAGGTGGAGAGTGAGGAAGAGATGCAATGACTTTGGCTGCAATTTTTATAGGGTCATCTTCCTCCTTAGGTTGATCAACTTCTTCTTCCTCCATTTCCTTGTCATCTTCCTCCATTTCATCTTCCTTGAATTCTTCCTCAACATTTATCATCATTGAATGTAGATCCCCTGGAATATCTTCAATGTCATCATCATCACTACTATCATTGTCTTTGATTTCAAAAATATCCTCACTGGATTTATGTAGATGATAGATATGTTTCCACATGTTTTCTGCATCATTGACAACATGCTCAATGTCTTTGATACGTATCAAACAAGTGTGGAATCTAATCATCATATTACCTTCATGATCTTTCAGTGATTTCTTTACTTCTGCATCAGTGAGACTCGGCAGGAGATTTTTCAGGGTTTGCTCAAAGATATCTTTGATAGTTTTGGTTGCAATTTCCCATCTTGGTTGCAACCAAGATTTTAGAGATCTAAGAGGCAATCTTGTTTGGAGAGTATTTCCATCTTCCCATTTTATTTAATACCAACTCCTCAATCTGCATTTTCTCCTATTCTGTTCTTGTCTCAAACTTCAATTCTTTGAAGTTTGTGAAGCTAGTACCTTCTTCTAATTGCTTCAACCTTGCCTCAAATGTAAGTGGAGGCTTGACAAATATAGGTTCCTTCTTCCCCTATCTTGTTCTTTTGGAGAAGACTGTAGTAGCTTGCCTTTTAGGTTTGGTGATAATCACCTTACCTTTCTTTCATTGAGGCTCCTCTTCTTTTTCTGACTCGGTTTCCTCTTCTTCTTCATCATCTTCTCCTTTCCCTTCAGTAATAATCAGAGGACCAAGTTCTATTTTTAGCTTTGCAATCTTCCTCTTTCCTTTGCTAATGACCTGAGGGATTTTGATTGAAAGCTCAATTTTGGCTTTAGCTTCATCAGAAGTTCCAAATATTGGTTGCTTTGGGTCTACTGGTTCATTCACCAGTGTTTCTATGATATCTCTAGTTTCATCAATATTAACTTCATAAGGAAGAGGTTTCACCCATGCAACTCGGGGCCTGACTGCCTGTATGTATACTTTCTCACAATCTACCATAAAGCATACATCTTCTTTATGTTCCTCAACTAGTTTTGGTGGAATCCGAAACCTATTGTTCATTCTTTCCTTAAAATATTCAAATTAATTATCCAAAACACTATCAAAATTTTCTCCTAACTTTGCAATGAACTCATTTATTTGATAAAGAACGGGAATATCTTTTCTCCATACTATTGATCCTTTTGATGGAAAAGACTTTTGAACATAGAAAAGTAAACATATCAAGAGTGAACCAAATTTGTAGGAATTGTTCTTTGAAGTCCTCATGCTTTCCATATTTTTGTTAAATTGAGACAAAAGCAATTCAGACAGATCAAACTCAACATTCTTCTTTACTACCTTATATGCTAAATCTACTGCTTCGCAAGGTACACTATTTGGATGGCTAGAACTATAAATTTTATGAGCAATGATGTGAATACCAAATCTTAATTCAGCGTCAGCTACTATACTGAGCTTGAGTCCTCTACAATCCCATTCTGCTTGGGTTAGCCTTTGCAATTCTTCTCGACCTAGGGTTTTGGTAGTCTTAGCTTTGCTCAATATGGGAAGGCCAGTAATTTTGTTAATCATTTTCTTTGTGATAAGCACTGGTTTCTCTAACCATAATTGCCCACTGTGAACCCGACTGAGTACATACCTAACCCATTTAATTTGAAAATTTCTTTGCAAATGTGAAATGTGGGTTAACCCTTTTGTTTCAAGATGCTTATGCTCGAGTTTCAAATTTCCATCTATGCTCATTTCTCCTAGGGCATTATCAATTTCTAGGTTTCCAAGTTCTTGAATGGAACATTTGAAATGAGAGCGAATATCATTTACAAGGAGTACCTTTGGAGGAATTCGAGACTGAGCACTGTTAGGGTCAAGTGATTCTGCAATTGCTGGTACCAATTTGAAGTTCGGTGCCTTCCATTCCACATCTTTAACCATCATTTCTAAGCCTTTCTTTACCTTGGAGCTGCTGCTACCGGATGCCATTGCTACTTGGTAAGTGAAGAAAAATTCTGAATAGATTCTTCACTCTAAAAAATAATTTTCTCAAAATTGATTTGATCTTGCTCTGGAATTGTAGAAGATAACTTAGCTCAAAGTTTGTAGTGAAGAATGAGATCAAATTTTTACCTTTTTGACAAAAAATTCGTCATAAATTCTTGGTATGAAAATAGATGAAATGACAGGTTGTCATCCACTTGCTCGGTAGATACTATCAACTCGGTAACCAAGAGAAAATATTGATGTACCGACCTAACTCGATAAGATCATGAACCTACCTTGCTCAGTTGATATAACTCGGTAAATGAAACTTTATTGCACTCGACCGAATTCAGTTAAGACTAGGAACAAAGTGTATCTGAATACTGTTATGATCATCTTTCTTCTTGTGGAACTATTTAGGATAATTCTTGGAGGATGCAGTTCCATACTTTCTTTTATGAATATTAATTGGAAATGGTGGAATCACTCATTTCTTGAGTGATATTGCCATTGCTTGACTTATCTTGTTCGGTGGATTTTGGAATCCATTATTGCTTCATTTGCTTCTGAATGTTGTCTGCTTTGATTTTCTTCTCATCTTCAATTCTTTCTATATTCATGCAATTTCTAGCTATATGACCAAGTTCTGTACAAGTGTAGCACCTTACAGTAGTGTCCTTCTTCCTTAGGTGATGTCTTGCACAATTTATGCCAGTATGTCCATATTCTCCACAATAGTGACATCTGCACCAGGTGTTGTAGTCCCATCCAAATATGGATTTGACAAGTTGTTCAACTAGATTGAATGATTTGGATCTACATTGGAATGCCTTGTGACCATGTTTTTTGCATTTGTGACAATTGCCTTAAAATTTTGGTTTTTCCTTGCACTCATTTGCTTTGTGACCATGTTGATTGCAATTGAAGCATTTACCATTGAATTTTGGTTTTCCATTGCTCCAGCATTTGTTTGATGTATGACCTAACTTGCCACAGTGATTACAAGTGGGTTTTCAATTCCTTCGTTCAACTTGTTTGGAGGATTCACCTTCTTCTTTGTATCCAAGACCAGCTTTACCTTTATGTCTATAAAGATTTTTCTCATTTTTTTGATTTAATTGATTCATATCTGCTTGGGATTTCATCATTCTTTCATTGACTTGCCTTTCAGAGATTAGATCATTTTCCAAGCTTTCATTGATTTGTCTCTCAGTTCTTAAATCATTCTGTAGATGTTCATTTTGTACTCTAAGAATCCTAATTTCTTCATTTGCATTAGAGAGTTGGTCTATCAGGTCTTCATGCTGATAAGATTGATTATGGCTTTTATCTTCCAATTCTTCTTGTGCTCTTTTTCTTTGTTCAAAAACTTCACATAGCCTAGTTGACTATATTTCTTGCTCTCTTTTAAGCTTTCTTACCTCTTCTTGCAGAGATCCATTCTTTTCTAGAATTTCTTTGATTGCCTTGTCAGATTCTTCTGAACTACTTGATGGTAACAAATCTTCAATCTTTTCTTCGACATAGTGATGCTCATTCATTTGTCTTGCAAGTTCCTTTATTCTTTTTAGGGATTGAGAAAGATGCTCCTTTGCTTCTTTGAGTTGAACCATGGCCATTTCTAGATCTAACTTTTCATTTTCAATAACTTTCTCTAGTCTGAATATCTCCATAACTTAGATCTTCGCTCAAGCTGTCAAACCTTTTCCTGAGAACCAAAAGGCTCTGATACCAATTGTTGGAAATATTCAAGATATAATAGGTTACTGAGAGGGGAGGGGTGAATTAGTAACAATAAAACTTTTAAGTCAACCATAAACAACATTTACTCATCTATCCTGCTGCATACAAAACTATTAAACATTTAAACCATATATGCACAGAGATTTGGTGACCCAAAAACCTTCCAAAAATAGAAAGTAAAATTGGGGTGGTGATGATACCCACAAAGCTTCATTACTGTAGTATGAAGTTGGCCGGTTAAGGCTTACAATGATCACTTTTGGTGATTTTCCTTGTTAGGAGCACAGAGGATTGCTAGATCCACCTGGTTAGAGGATTTATAAACATACTTTACAAGTATGCACTCTATTAGGAGATTTGAATAAAGATGGTTAAGTCTACCCTGTTAAAGGATTTACAAAAATGATTCACCTGTTAGGATGAACCAACAGATCAACTTACAACTTGACTGAGTTCTTTATTGTAGATCACCTTCTATGATTGATGAAATCATTTCTGCTCCTGGTAGACTTGCTAAGGATTCTTTTCTACTGATGAATTCGCATATCATATCTTATGTCCCTCCTTTTTGTAATATTCTATCTCTTGTGTATTCTTGAATATGTCAATTGTATATATCTTTTGAATGATATAATACATTATATATATACCATTTCAATAATTATTCATGCAAGGTCAGCCAAAAACAAGTAAACAAAATATAACTAAGTCGGCCAAATAGTAAAATAAACTCGGGTTCTTTAGACAGACTTGATGACCTTTTGATACACGAAATTCACTACGTTACTCAGCATCATCATGCACTCAGTAGAGGTAGGGGCTCAGTTCATACTAGTCATACAAAATTTCCTGGAACTTGGTAACCATTGGTGACTCGGTAGATATAGTGTCACTCGGTAGAAAGTAACTTCTTCGATAACCTCCTGAGCTCGGTTATCATTGAGTCCTTCCTCACTCGGTCATCACTGAGTGCTTCCTCACTCGGTCATCATTGAGTGCTTCCTCACTTGGTTAATACTGAGTGCATATTTACTCAGTTAACACTAAGTGCAACTTCACTTGGTTAATACTGAGTGCATCTTTACTCGGTTGACACTAAGTGCAACTTCACTCGATTAATATTGTGTCTTCAGTGCTCAGTTTGAACTGTGTTGCCATCATTTGGTCTGCACTATATTACTCGATGCTCGATTAGAACTGTGTTGCCATTATTTGGTCTACACTATATTACTTGATGCTCGGTTAGAGCTGTGTTGCCATTATTCGGTCTGCACTGTATTACTTGATGCTCAGTTAGAACTGTGAGATGAGTGTTGTCACTAATGGAAAATAACTTTATACCAACAATTTGATGCCAAAAATAGCTATAAAAAATACACTTCACTATTTTATCAATTCCAAAACTATCAAGTCCTCCAATATGTTTCACCTCCATGATATTATCCCTCATAGATCCTCTAGGTATGGATAGTTGATTTCTTTTGAACAATGTTGCAGTAGCAGAGCGGGAAATAAAATAAGAAATGTTTTATGTTTTCAATATTTAAATTTAATGTTTTCAATAAACGTCCTACATGTGGTGGAATACCTAGAGTAGCAGTTCGATGAGCTCTCGAGATATAGCCACCTAGGACCAGGTATAGGTTTTTTAAATTAGAATAGTTTTAATTCGTAGATAATGATTGTCAGATTCCAATAATAGGTAGTAGGCAGTTTTGGATTCTTATCCTTTTCTTGGATAGAAGACGAAAAAAATGTGGATATTTAAAATGTGGCCTACTGCATGATTGTCTCGTTCCAATAATAGGTAGTAGGCAGTTTCAGATTATTATCCTTTTATTGGATAGAAGACGAAAAAATGTTCCTCATCCTTTTATTAGAAAAGGAGAGCCAGTTTTAAATAAGCCAGTTGGCTATGTAAGAGAGGCATTCGAATTTGGGTAATAGAGAAAGTTTCAATTTTTGCCTTAGAAAGGATATAGATAATCGACTATGGAGTTTGGCAGCAATTCGATCTTGGTCTCTCTTGTCAAAGTGCAAATATATTTTCTTTGAGGACATTCTAGGTTAAATATCTTGGTGTGCGGGTGAAGATAAACTATGAAGATTTATATATTCTGATTAATCCAATCTTGAGTTTGGTTCGAGTTCGATCCCGACTGATTGATGTCGTGCCCCTTGAAGTAACTTAGTTGAGTGAGTATTCCTCTTGAGCTTTCCAAGGTGTGGCTCTGCATTATTTTTGGTATCAGAGCTCAGTAAAAGGTTTGGGAAAAAGTAGTTGTGTATATGTTTGTGTGATTGTGAAAGATTGAGAGAAATAGTCTAAGAAGAAGTCCAGGAGACTAGATAAGAAGAAAATAACCTAGCTGAGGAATGATGGGACAAGAAGAAGCAGCTTTATTGTATCTTTTTAGAAGGTATCGATAGAGACAGGATTCTAAACAGAAGGAGATAGAGGAAAAGAAGAAAAGAGAGAAAGAAGAAAGGAGAAAACAAAGAGAAGAGCTCAGCAAGATAGAAGAGGAGATAAACAATTTGAGAAGGAGACTTGAGGAGAATGACGCTAAGTTGAAAGAGAATAAAGCTAAGTTGAAAGAAGTATAGAAAGAACACAAAATGCAGCAACAAGAAGTGCAGCAACTATTGGTGAGTGCAGTAATGAGACAAGTCCTATGGGATTTGAGTGTGAACAATTTGTGGTTGGAACAGTAACATGTCCTTTGAAAATAGAGAAGAGTACAATGTTGGAAGGTACTCCTACAGAAAAGATTTTGGTGGCAACTGATGAAGCCTTAAATATGCATAATGAAGAAAAATGTCAAGAGGAATGGCATGAAGATGAAGCTAAGGAATGTGTAACAACAAGTTCTAAAGAAGAATCTGATTTATGGGAAAAATTTGCAGCCATTGTGGGAGAATGGAAAAGGCACGGCGGTAGTACGAAAACTCAGCTTGAAGAAGAAAGGAAAGAGTGCAATACTGTTATTGTTCTTGAGCAAAGTTGTAATAAGAAAGAGATATTTGAAAGTGAGATTACTACAAAAGATCAAGATGATGATAAATGTTTAATAAAGGAAGAAGAGATAAATACAATTCTTAAGATTCAAGATGTGAAACTGGTTGATAGTCAAGAAGCAGATAAGTTTATGGTTACTATTGATGAAGATAGATATGATGCACATTACATGGTGTATAAGGAGGCTCATATTCAAAAAGAGAACTCAAACAATCTTAATGCTGATGATATGTTTTCTTCTAATAATGTTTATACAGGGATGCAGATTTCATATATAGTGAATCATGCTGGAGAATTTTCTGTGACATTTACAACATTAAAGAATCAAAGCTACAATGTGGAGAAGTTGGATATTATCTTTTTTTTTCTTGTAGATATGCTCATCCTAGTTCAAAAAAATTGGAAAGTTCGAAAGAAGAATGAGATTCATTTCTACAACACATCATCTCAAGAGGACTTGAGATTCATTCTACAGGGGAGTATGCTGCAGTAGCAGAGTGGGAAATAAAATAAGAAATGTTTTATGTTTTCAATATTTAAATTTAATATTTTCAATAAACATCCTACATGTGGTGGCATACCTAGAGTAGCAGTTCGATGAGCTCTCCAAATATAGCCACCTAGGACCAGGTATAGGTTTTTTAAATTAGAATAGTTTTAATTCGTAGATAATGATTGTCAGATTCCAATAATAGGTAGTAGGCAGTTTTGGATTCTTATCCTTTTCTTGGATAGAAGATGAAAAAAATGTGGATATTTAAAATGTGGCCTACTGCATGATTGTCAGGTTCCAATAATAGGTAGTAGGCAGTTTCAGATTCTTATCCTTTTCTTGGATAGAAGACAAAAAAATGTTCCTCATCCTTTTATTAGAAAAGGAGAGTCAGTTTTAAATAAGCCGGTTGGCTATGTAAGAGAGGCATTCGAATTTGGGTAATAGAGAAAGTTTCAGTTTTTGCCTTAGAAAGGATATAGATAATCGACTATGGAGTTTGGCAGCAATTCGATCTTGGTCTCTCTTGTCAAAGTGCAAATATATTTTCTTTGAGGACATTCCGAGTTAAAGATCTTGGTGTGCGGATGAAGATAAACTATGGAGATTTATATATTCTGATTAATCCAATCTTGAGTTTGGTTCGAGTTTGATCCCGACTGATTGATGTCGTGCCCCTTGGAGTAACTCAGTTGAGTGAGTATTCCTCCTAAGCTTTCCAAGGTGTAGCTCTGCATCAAACAACATGTCTTCTTGAATGAAATAATCAAACCATTTATTTTAATTTTTCATCAAATGATTCATACAAGCTTTCTAGTGCTTCACAAAATTTGGATTAGTTCCATACAAATGCTTCAAATCCTCAAAACCAAGTACTTTGACTTTGATTTATATTAGTAAATTCCTTCTTCTACTCAAAGCATCAAGAACCTTATTTGACTACCCACTTTTATGTTTCAATACAAAATAAAAATTATAAAAATACTCTACCCATTTCATGTGTCTCTCATTCAACATATTTTGACGTCCTAAATACTACAAAACTTTATGGTCAGTTTACAACACAAAATCTTTAGGCATCAAATAATGTCTCCATTTCTTCAAAGCTTGAATAGTAGGAGAAATTTCCTAATCATAAACACAATATATTTTCTTACCATCATTCAATTTCTCACTATAGAAAGATACAAGTCTTCCTCCTTGACTCAAAATATTTCAAATGATACTTCAACTAGCATCATAGTTAAATTCAAAAACATTATTGAAATTGAGAAAATAAAGTGTAGGCGATTTAGCTACCCTTTGTTTTAGTATTTCAAAACTCTTATGTGCTCCATGTGTCAACTTGAAATCCTTCTTACCTCCTATCATGGTCTTTTACATATCATTGCATATCAAACTAGAAATTTTTGTGAACTTCCTATAGAAATTATCCAACCCATGAAATGATCTACTTCTCCAACATTTTTAATTGTAGGCCAATCAAGAAAATATTTTCCCTTTTTAGGGTCTGTCTTCAAACCATAACCTAAAATCACAAAAACAAGGAACGCAATTTCTTCATTCATAAAAGAACATTTATTCAAGTTAATAAAAAAAATTTCTTCCTTGAATCTATGTAATACTTGTATTATAATCTCAAGGTGCTCTTCCTTAGCCTTAATAAATATTAGAATGTTATCAAGATATATAATCACAAACTTACCCATGAATTTCTTTAAAACTGCATTCATCAGTCCCATGAAAGTACTAGGTGCATTAGTTAAACCAAAACGAATAACCAAACCTTCATACAACCATTCATTTCTCTTAAAAGAAGCTCTCCATTCATCTCTTTCTCTAATTTAGATATGTCAATAGCCACTTTTCAAATCAATCTTTGTAAAATACTTTTCTCCACTCAAATGATCCATTATGACACCCATACTAGGCAAGTTAAGCATATACTTCAATGTGATCTTTTTTATAGCTCTAGAATCAATGCAAATTCTCAATTGTTCATTATTCTTAGGTGTTAATATAATAGATACAACACAAAGACTCAAAATTTCTTTAATAAGACCCCATACAAGTAATTCTTGCACTTGTCTATTCAATTTAGTATTTTTAGCAGTTGTCAATCTTCATCCTTCTTTATTAGCAAAACTAGCTACAAGTATCAAATCCATACATTGACTAATACTTTTCATAGTAGATAAACCATTAGTAGACTATCAAAAATAACATCTAGAAACTTCACCAAAAAAGATTCAATCTTAGGTGCATGCTCAGGTACATCTTCCTACTTAGTCTTTCTAAAAATTAAAGAAAAACAAATATTCTTTCCCTTTACATCTTTATCAAATTAATTACCTTCAACCAACCATACTCTAACTATAGTAAAATGATTCTCATTAGGCACTTGTTCCAAAGCTAACAATATTTTATTCCTCCCATCAACTGAAATAGTATACTGATTCAATCTACCATTATTCAAATTTTGTCTATCATACTACCTCATTCTATCCAAGAGAATATGACAATAATCGAAAGGGATAATATTGAATAATACTTCATCATGATAATTTCCAATATTAAACTTAACAAGGCATTATTCACTTACAAGTAATTTATGCTCATTTTGGATCCAAGTGACATGATAAGGGTTAGGATTTCTTAATCTCTACAACTACAACTTGTTAAAAAACTCCTTAGATACCAAATTATCTAAAATTTGACTTTAAATGATTACCTTGCAATATTTTCAAGCAATCTAACACTTATTCTTGTAAGAAAAGATTCCTCATCTCATCTGTAAACAAGATTATGCTCAACATCATGTTCTCACCATGCTCAGATTCATTAACAATTTCAACAACCTCTTCAAGATCCAAAGTATTTATTTTGCAACATCCAATCTTCTGGCCATAATTAAAACATTCAAAATCCCTATGTTCTTCTTCTCTATAGTTGAAACAAGTACCTGTAAACCAATATATCTCTTCTCTTCAAGCAATATTTTTATTCCTAGAATAAACCATTTAGATACCTCTAGTATAGTTACCTCTATTTCTAGAACATTCTTCTTTCCATTCTCTCTTACCCTTATCTTGCTTTGTATTTTCAAATCTGCTACTTTCTGCATATGTTTTGCATCTTCTTCTTCAAAATCTACCACCTCATCCTCTTTGTCTTTGATCACATTTATTTGCCAACCTTTCCTCACATTTCAAGGAATATTGATATACTTCTTCAAAACTATGCATCTTTACATATCTAATATCATCTTGAATTGATGTCCTCAAACCATTCAAGTATCTAGCTACCATTTCTACATCATCATCTACATGTCATAATCTAATATGCAATTTGCAGAATTCCTCAATGTGTTACTCTACACTCATGTCCATTTATCCTAGATTATGCATTAATCTAAACTAGTTAACTTAGTAATCTACAAGAAGGAAATTTATCAATTTTCCAACTATATTTTCCCATGCATTTATCTTCTCCTTTTTTCTTCTCTTCCTTTTAGTTTTCAAGTGTTCCCACCAAAGTGAAGCATGACGCTTTAACTTTGTGAATACTATCTTCACCTTTTTTATATCAAGTGTTATTTCATACTCAAAGTACTTATCCATCCTAGCAATCCAATCCAATATAGAATTAGTCTCAATTATTCCATTATAACAAGAAACTTCAACAATAGGTCTAGATTTTCACCTAGGCAAAACCCTAAGATTTCTTTCCTTATCTTGTTCCATTTCACCTTAAGGTTAGGTTAGGTGTTTCTGTTAGAGTTGATAGGAAAACAACTCAACAAGCCTAGGATGATAATCTGACAACAAATACAAGCTACATGGAAAAATTTGGAGCATGGACATAAGGAGTTCTCACAAGAAAAAAACTATATTGAGAAATATAATTACAATATATGTTGTAATTTTTAATTGATGAATTGTGTTATGTTACAAAATGTAAGGTATGAACATCCTTATAAAGGATTTCAACCTCTTAACAAAGGGTCAAGGTTGAAGAGCCAACATTTCCACCCACTAGGGTAGAATAAGGGCAACCTTGTCATCCACCCACAAAGGCATAGGAAGATAGGAAGATAGGGTCATGATTCACCCACCCACAAGGAGGTTAGGATGACAAGAAAGACTTGTTAGCCACCCCTTGGAATAATGTTTAATAAGAATTAAATGTTATTATGAAAAATAAAATAAAAATCATAAGAGGATAATAGTAAATTTAATATCTTTACTATTCAAGAATAAAAGTTAACAAACCTTAACTCTAACACCCCCCCTTAAGATGAGTGACAATGCAGCATAAAAACTACAATGCAGACTTGGGTCTTGACAACAAAGGCTTGATTAGATACCCAATTACAACCAAATCTCTATAAAAAGGAGAAAATATGGAAAACCCAATGGGAAAAGCTCTACTCCAAAAATAGACAGTTGAAAACCTAGTGAAGGACTACAGAAGCCTCGAACTAGAGGATTGTTCTAGAAAAAAGGAACAATTGCTGATCTTGAAGAACACCATGATGAAGCTACAAACAACTATCAAAAGGGATTGTTGATGTGAAGAACCTCCATGGAAATGAAACCTTACTACATAAAGAATACTATGATCTATATGAGTGCTTTCTAATGACACTTCTCAAATTAGGAGGCATGGAAAGGAAAAAAACTAAACTCAAATATATAGATGGTGTAAAACACCAAGCTTGAAGAGCTAATCAACCAAACATTGAATTTTGCATCCAAAATAGGAATGAATATGAAAGAGTTTCCATATGGTAATTATTCCATCTCACTAGAATGCATGGGTACCTAACCATTGCAACTACCTAGTACATAGCAACAATACTAAATACATGGTTCACTCCAATTTGAACCAAGGAAGCATTTGAAATCAATAGTTATACCCCTTCAAATGCTGAGAAGGGTGAGGTGACATGCAACTGAGAGATTGGTCCAATAGAACTACATGTCAAGGAACTAGGATCAAGATTCACAAATGAGTACATATGCATGTACAAGGTGATCAATCTCAAACATGTCATGAGGCTAATGTCTCAGATGGGAAACCTACTAGAAAAAGGAAGATGGAAAACAAAGGCAAAACATCAACCCCCCATGGCACATATCATGATTAGTGCATGTAAAATAAGGCACAAGAAGAGAGATCCCAAGAATATGGTAATTTGCATGAGTGTCCTCAGATGACATTGCTTGAATCAAAAGGGAGAACAAGGCAAACAATTGAATGAGAATATTGATGCAAGAGTGGCACTTTATCTTAGTGTGATGTGTAGAAATGCTTAAAAAAGAGATGACATCAAACATCAAAAAAGAAATAAGGCATATACAATTCAAGATATAGCCCACAATGAGGCATCATAACAATGAAAATGATCCTTGGACATATAACACACAAGTTATCCCTCAGGTTGCAAAAATGCAAAAAAAGTGAGAGATAAACCTTGAGAAGAATCATGAAGGACAAATAGCATCACTAGAAAGCACAAAAAAAAAGCTTTCCAATAATATAATACTTTTTTAGAATGGATTTTAGATGCTCATGTTATGCCTACCGAAGTAGAAAATAAAACCCCACTCTTTGACTGCAATAAAAGTAATCAAACTACATCAAAATCCCAAAAACCTTGCACCAATGGATAACTCTTAGAACTAGCATTTTGATGATATATTGTTTGTCAAAAACAAGGTTGATTTTGTCAAATTATGGCAAAATAACCAATAGTAGGTTTGAAAATGGCCCTGAAGGCTTGTAGGTGGGTGATGTAGTAGTGATGTCATGATGAAATCAACATGTCACTATGTGAAATTTGATGGCCATCCAAGCATCATGGAAAAAATGGACTACAACATGGCATTCTTTGTGGGAGTGGGCCCACTATGATGACATCATGTTGACATCAGCATGTGACAAAAAAATCCCATACCAAAAAAAATAATAGATGCCACAAAATATCCCTTCCACTAGAGACAAATCTGGTCAAAGGAAAAAATCCTACCACCTAGGACTAAAATATCCAGTGAACAAAAAAAGATCCTCCTACTGAAAAAAAAGAAATTTGATCACCACAAAAAATCTACCCCTCGAAGACAAGTCGGGTTGGCTTAACAATTTCAGCCGGCAAAAACAAATTTGGTTGCTCAAATAATTTCCCCCACTAAAAAAAAAACTAGTTCCTGTAAAAAATAGCCTCCCTCCCCTAGAAAAAAAATTAGTCCCCTAAAAAGATCCCCCTTGCTAGAAAATAATATCTAGCTAATAGAATCATGTTGGTGGATGAGAAATAAAGCTCGGTGGTTGGAGGTCATAGGTAGCTAATAGGGGAGGGTCGAAGGGAAATGTTGGAGGCCATAGGTAGCAGTAGATGGTTGTGAGTGGGGAGGAGGAAAAGATACAAAAAAGAACAACAATGGAGGAGCTGAGGTCCATGGAACTATTGGTCATCCATGAAGTGTAGCAAGGAGCTTGGACAAAGGAAAACCCACTGTAGTAGAAGGGGCGATGGAAGAAGATGGGCTACTTGGGTAGTGGGAGGAAGTACAGTGCACACAAGAGGCAAAGGCAAATTGTCTTACCTATAGAGGTCTACTTGGATAGAGCTAGAGTAGAGTATGATATGAGGAGAGTCATAGTGGCTAGAAGGTCGCACAAGTGGTGGTTTGGTGCCATTCTTGAAAAAAAAAAATTGGGGGTAAAAATTCATGTAGGTAAATTTATATATTTTGGAAAAGAAATATTTGTTAAAAACATATATATTAAAATATATATTTTTTCAAAACTAATACAAAAGAAATGTAAATAAAAAAGATTATTTTTTTGAATTTTTTTTTTTGCCTTGATCCATAAGCAAGGGCAAAAAAAGCCTCTCCAAATATTGTTGGCATTATGTTATATTTTTCATTAGTGACAACACTTATTTGATTCTAAATGGCTACTGAGCTCATCACTCAATTCACAGTTTATACTAAGCATTTAGTGGTTACTTTGTAAGTTCAACAATTAAGCAGTTCACACCAAGTATTCCTGAAGCTACTGAGTGAATATGCAGTTCAATAGTGTTTACCGAGCTCACAATATTCACCAACCAAATAATGGTCACTGAGCTTCTTAGTATCTACCGAGTCATCAATTTGCATGATATGAAATTAGTTTCTACCGAGCAATGGATGTGTAGTGTTTACCGAGTGATAGTAAGTTAAGCGAAGGTTTTAGTATTTATCGAGTGACACTATATCTACCAAGTCTCCAATGGTTACCAATCTCCAAGCTATGTTGTGTGATTAGTATGGACCGTGATTCTACTTCTATTGAGTGCATGAAGATGCTGAGTAATGTAGTGGATGTCGTGTATCAGAAGGTCACCAAGTCAACTTGAAGAGCCCTAGTTTTCTACTATTTGGCCGACTCAGTAATGTTTTGTTTACTTATGTTTTAGCTGACCTTGTAATTATAATTATTGGAATGGTAAATATTTAGTGTATTGTATCATTTGAAAATGCTATTATTGTTATGAATTTCAAGGAATGGATATGTAATGTAAAAGAAGAGTGAATGCGAATCAGTAGCAGTGCAGAGTTTTCAGCAAGGTCATTAAGAAGCAACAAAAACATATCAGTCACAAGAGGTGATCTATACTTCAAGATCTATTTAGCAAACAAGTTGTAAGTCAAATCTACTATTTCATCTTGATAGGTGAATTAGTTTTTCAATTCCTTTAACAAAGTAGACTTATCAGTCTCTGTATAAATCTCCTAACAGAGTGCATACTTCATTGTATTTTTGCAAAACCTCTAACAAGGTGGACCTAGTAGTACAAATTGCCCTTAATAGGATAAATCATTAGGAGTGGTCAATGTAAGCCCTAACAGACCAACTTTATACTGTAGTAGTGAAGTTTTGTGGGTATCATCCCCACCCCAATTTTACTTTCTATTTGGAAGGTTTTTGGGTCACCAGAATACTGTGTTTATGTGTTATGAATGTTTATCTTTTCTCATGCATAAAATAGATTAGATGAATGAATGTTGAATGATTTATATGGTTAAGTATTTTATTAATTTAAAAGTTTTTGAGGTTACTGATTCACCCCTCCCCTCTCAATAACCTAGCTAGTCTTGATTATTTCCAACAATTGGTATCAGAGCTTTGTGGTTCTTAGGATAAAGCTTGACAACTTGAGTAAAGATCAAGGACAATGGAGATATTCAGACTTGACAAAGCTATTGAGAATGAGAAGCTAGACCTTGAAATGGACATAGCTCAACTCAAGGAAGCAAAAGAACATCTTTCCCAATCTCTGAAAAGAAGGAAGGAACTTCCAAGACAAATGAATGACCGTCAGTATGTTGAAGAAAATATTGAAGACTTTTTCCCAGCAAGCAACTTAGATGAAGCAAATGAGGAAATCAAAGAACTCTTAGCAAAGAATGGCTCTCTACAAGAAAGAAGTAAGAAAATTGAAAAGAGAACAAGAATTTTAGTCAATAAGAATGTGTGAAATCTTAGAACAAAGGAATAAGGCAAGTGAATACTTGGAGGCAAGGAACAATGCAAATTAAAATCAATCCCTTCAACAAGAAAGTCTTATCAATTAGCTCTCCAATGCTAATGAGGAAATCATGAATCTAAGATCCTAAAATGAAAACTTAAGGAATGATTTAATCACTGAAAGATAAATCAATGAAAGATTGAAAGCTGATCTAATTTCTGAAAAGCAACTCAATGAAAGGATGATGAAATCTCAAGCAAATATGGATCAATTTGTAATGTCCCCTTTTTGGGACATTTATATATTTTCTTTTGGTGTGGCTGGAAGTTTTAAATAATCTAGATTACAGTATGATTTTAACCCTTCACTGATCTCTGGCCTACACTAGTTGTATAATGGTATGAATCTTCTGATGCAGAGAGATTTCCCTTGTATTTTTTCATTTCTTTGTGTTTAGTGTTTTTACATTAATTGCTTTCCACAAGCTGGCAGGAAAGAATGCTCTGATACCACTTGTAATGTCCCCTTTTTGGGACATTTATATATTTTCTTTCAAATATTATTAATTATATTATTCTTAATATAATATAATTATTATCAATGAAAGGTCATGACTCTACGAAAAATACACATATATATTTTGAATATCAAACAATGGAAAAGATAGCAGAGGAAAATATAAGGAAATCAATTCAAATTGAAGAAAATTCATAAATGTCCTAAAAGGGACATTACAAGTGGTATCAGAGCACATATCCTACCTTGTAATGTCCCCATTTAGGACATTAGGGTTTTAATTCTAATTGTGCATATATTTTCCCTTTGTTTCTTCTATATGAGCTTCATAATCCTCCTATCTCTTGTAATGTCCCCAATTAGGACATTAGGGTTTTAATTCTAATTGTGCATATATTTTCCCTTTGTTTCTTCTATATGAACTTCATAATCCTCCTTCGCCCTTGTTTCGTGGCTTATATTAGTCAATCAAATGAAGCTATCATAGTTCTTGGTGATGCTCGAACGCTTCAGTCTCTCCTTAATGTGATTCTTTATTGGTCACAACTTGGTGGATCTTTTGATTCGGTAGTGATTCATATCTTTGTTATTGGGAATGATGTATTCCATGGTGTATATCTACTATAATGAATTGAGATCATTGTTAATCCAGCGAAGATGGGATTTAAAGTTATTAGCTTGATTTAGTGGGTCTACTTTGAATGCTTCAGTTTTATTTTATCAAATCATTTCTCAATTCACACACATTAGATTTTAGTTTGGCTACATGCTGCATATGAACCTCCCTGATTTTATCCCTTAGCTGTGACATAAATTTTGATCGATTTTTCACCAGAAACTCTAAATAATTGAATAATGATGTCCCTTGTCAAATATTTCTTGTATTTCCCTTTCTTAATTAAGTGATTAATCAATATATCTCCATTTTTTAATTCACAAGCTAGCATGACATTGGATCTGATACCACTGGTAATGTCCCCTTTGAAAACATTATTTATTTATCATTTTATTTATATAATTTTTATAAAGAAAATATTATAAAATTTATATAAATAAAATGATACCATTCACTCGGTATCGCCAGGACTGAAAGACAATGTACAGACATCTCCATGCATTAAATAAGGAAGATTATTGAAAATTGAAGCAAATCAAAATGGAATATCAAAACATCTTAATATGGCATCAATATACAAAGGAAAGAGGAAATACTTTATTATTCAGCATCATGATATGGATACCGGTCAAATATCTATGCTAGTAGTTAGCAATGGGTAGCAATGGGTTGATGAATAAATAGATTTATGCTTCTTACAATGATGATCATTGGGAAGAAGTTATTATAGAAATGAGGAGTAATACAGAGGAAAAGATGAAAATGACAAAAAAAAAAAAAAAAGGAGAGATAGAGAACTTGCGGCAGTGAGAGAACAAATAACTTCACAGGGTCTCAACCCTCTCTAGTATCATACAATCAGTGTACAGATCAGGAGGAGGAAAATATGAAACCAAATCCATAGGCATTAAGTACTAGCAAAACAAGGAATTTAATAAGAACGAAGAGAAATATCAAACTCGATAATCAGGTTGCATAGAGGTCGGGCCATACAATATATAGTAATATAAAACACGAAATATTACAATATGCAACGCAAACAAGGATTGCTCTTTATAACACAACATAGGTATGAAGATTTAGAATATACTCTAGATCTGATCTTCCCTCTTATATATTCATCGCCAGCAACCCTTATATCTTCACAAGTAGATTGATGCCAAGTGTACATAGAAAAGGACGGGTTGGATTGATTGGGAGATTGAGTCATTTCCCTACAATGAGGGCCTTGCTACTGTGTCGCTCTTTGCATTTTTCTTCCCAATTGTACGATTTTTCCTCGACAGATTCATATTTAATATATATAGCAGAAAAATGGGTCATGACAGTTTATATGGTAGAGCTGCATGGATAATGGAGTTGTAAAGGAAGCACATAAATGATGATTATTTCAATAAATTTTAATGAGGAGAATAGTATATAGTTTGAAGAGCCTCAAGGCAACACTAAGACCTTCCACTTCAAAACATTATGGTGAGTCTTGCATCAGAGATTTAGTGAAAGCCCATCGATCAATGACAGAGGAAAAAATTAAAGGCCCAAGCAACCATTTCATGGAGCATTCAAGCTCTTTGGCAAAACAATTGTTAATGGTGCAAGTATGCAAGATCATAGATACTTTCTAAACCCTAAACCAAAAAATTGTAACACTGAGAAGTAAATTTAATAGAGCTTGCGAATATGCAAAATCATGAAGGTTCATGTGAGATGAATCCAAATTCATGATATCATTAGTTAAATATTTTTACCCTTCTGAAGTTAAATAAGGTGAGTCAAAGTAAGTATTATTTAAAAATTTTGAGAGGAGAGACGAGAATAAGGAAACAACAGATGATATATAAAGGGCAACATCCACATAGAATCAACATATATTAAATGATTGAAGGCAACCGACAGGATATATGGAAATCTCAGGAATGTGTAATGACGTCAACCAAAATGAAGATATGGTTATCAACTCGGGTATCCACTGTTGCTGTAAACTAAAAAGATGACAAGAGAATGCATGTTTGAAGAGGAGCGATTCAATGTATCACCCATATGGATCTCACCAGTTACATGCAAAGAAAGTATCATTTGAAATATATATATATATATATATATATATATATATATATATATTCACATGTTTGACTTGCCATCTCAATTATTATGTGGCAATTGGCATTGACTAATCTAACATATTAAATATAATGGAAAGCGCTAATACGTAAATATGAAGATCCTCCATGGATCACATGCATAGAGATGTTCAAGTAATATTGAGGAAAGTTGGGAATTGGGACATATATGTGGGAAAAGAGGCCAAGTTCGAAAAATGAATACTACACTTGATGAGGAAGCAAAGGACAAAGTAAATAAGAGACCTAAATATAATCAAGAGCATGATGAAAATGCAAAGGACCAACAAGAGCTAGATGAGTTGCAATTTTAGCAGAATACATATATGTATGTAATAAAATGAATTATAATAATTAGTGAATCAAATTACCTCCTAGGTAGACCACCTTGATGGATGTCACTGGCTACCATCAAGGCCAAGAGGGCCAAAGTTCTGCTCTTGGACTTAGGTAGGATATTTAAGGAGAATAAGATTACCTCCTAAGTAGACCACCTTGATGGATGTCACTAGCTGCCATCAAGGCCAAGAGGGCCAAAGTTCCACTCTTGGGCTTAGGTAGGAAGAATAAGATTACCATCTAAGTAGACCACCTTGATGGATGTCAATGGTTGCCACAAAGGCTAGGAGAGCCAAAGTTTCACTCCTGGGCTTAGATTGATTAAGACTTGACATCATGTCAACTCTATTCAGTTAAGAATTTGCCAAGTAGACAACCTTGATAGATGTCAATGGCTGCCATCAAGGCCAAGAGGGCCAAAGTTCCACTCTTGGGCTTGGTAGGATATTGGTTCAGAACTAATTTATCATGACTAATCTTTTCTTTGAACCTATTATATACATGTACATGCTAATAATTGTTTGTGTTGCAGGATCTATGATAAAAGCATACTGGGGAAGTATATTTTATAAATTATTCTCTTTGCTCTACTTCATTGTAAAAAATAATGTATGATGTGTTTGCATTGTGTCTTCATATGTCTGCATCATATTTGCTTCGTATTTTCATTCATTAAGATGTATATTTGATAAATCTTTTAAGACTCTGTATACAAATATGTTTTGTATCTATAAAGCGTGAAAGATTTTGCTTGAGGACAAGCAAATTTGAGAGGGGAGGACTGTGATGTCCCCATTTTGGCAAGTAATTTAAATACTTTATATAAAGTAATATTAATAAATAATATTAAAATAATAATATTATGCTATAAGTAATATTATAATGTATGTCGTATTATAAAAGTAATATGAATGAAATAATAAATAATGATAAAGATATGATTAATATAGCAATACTATATTAGTAAAGTATTATAATATAATATAATATATATAGTTATTAAAATAATATATGATATACTTATTAATATAGTTATATTAATTAATCTAAACTTATTAATATAAATATATAATTAATATAATATAACTATATTATTATTGTTAATATAATGAAAGGATGTGACTCTTATTATAAAATTATATATATATATATATATAATCAACTATGGAGAAGAATCATGAGATAGGAAGTTTATCAAGCTGTACTGATGAAATGGAGAAAATATATAAATGTCCCAAAATGGGACATTACACAATTGAATCAAAAAAGTGAGTAGAATCTTTATAGGTAAAAAGGTAAAATAGGACTTGGTTACAAAGAAGAAGGTGAATCTTCCAAACAAGTTGCCCAAAGGAATCAAAGACCTACTTTCAATCATTGTGGTAAGTTAGGTCATGCATCAAACAAATGTTGGAACAATGGAAAAGTAAAATTCAATGGAAAATGCTACAATTACTGTAAACATGGTCATAAAGCTAATTAATGCAAGGAGAAAACAAAATTTAAAGGTAAATGTCACAAATGCAAGAAACAAGGACACAAGGCATCTAAATGCAGATCCAAACTATTCAATCCAGTTAAACAAATTATCAAAGCATTATTTGGTTGGGACTATAACACTTGGTGTAGATGTCACTATTCTAGAGAATATGGACACATTGGCATAGATTGCATAAGGCATCACTTAAGAAGAGAGATTCAATAGTAAGATGTTACACATGCACTAAAATTGGTCATATAGATAAAAACTACATGAAAATAGGAAGAATTGAAGATGAGAAGAAAGATAAAGATGATAACATCATGAAGCAGATGAGACAATAGTGGATTCCTAAATCTACTGAGCAGAACAGTCCAAATGATGGCAATGTCACTCAAGAAGTGGGTGACTCCACCATTTCCAATTAGATTCTTAAAGGAGGGATTAGAACTACATCTTCAAGCTATATTTTGAGTAGTTCCAAATGGAAGTAAGTAGAAGATCCAAATATGTATTCCAAATACAGAAGGATCACATGAGTTTAGTTCATACCGAGCAAGGTTAGTCACAGAATCAATCGAGCTAGGTCAAGAGCAATGTAAGTTTGTTTGATTGCCAAGTCACATGTTGCTACCAAGCTAGTGAGTGGATGATAGTTTGTCACACATTATGTCAGTATGGTACCTAGCATTAATGGAAAATTCTCATTAGAAGGGGTAGAATTTGACTCCATTTTTTATCGCATTTTTAGTATTCAAAGAGCAAAGAGATTTCCAAGTGCACACAAGTATTTCCAAGTGATCTCGAGTGAATTTGCAGCTAAAAAATTTGTTTGAAAATTTCCATCACTTACCCAATAGCAATGGCATCTGGAAGTACTAATAGCAGCAAGGTGAAAAGGGGTTCAAAGATGTTGGTCAAGGGTGTAGAATGGAAAGTGCCAAATTTCAAACTAGTTCCAGTAGTGGTGGAGGCACTCAACCCTAATGGTGTGTAATCACAAATTCTGCCAAAGGTACTTTTGATTAACAATATCCACACTCATTTTAAGTGTTCAATTCAAGAGATAGGAACCCTAGAAATGGATATTTCTTTAGAGGAAATGTGTTTTGATGGCTCATTAAAATCCAAGCACAAGCATCTTGAAACAAAAGGGTTGACACACATATCACACCTGCCAAGGAGCTTTTAGATAAAATGGATTAGGTATATTCTTAGTCACACACACAATGGTCAGTTATGGTTGGAGCAGTCAATATTAATAACCAAAAAGATGATTCACAAGATTACTAGCCTTCCCATACTAAGCAAAGAAAAATCCACCAAAACCCTAGGACAGGATGAACTCCAAAAGAAAACCCTAGCCAAGTGGGATGGTAGAGGTTTGAAAATTAGCACCATTTTTTATGTGGAGCTAAGGTTCAGAATTCATGTGATTACCCATAAAATTTACAATTCCAGTCATTTAACCAACATCCAATGTGAGGCAGTGGACTTAGCATTCAAATTTGTGAAGAAAAACATGGAATTTAATCTATCAGAGTTTCTACTCAAACAATTAAACAAGAATATGGATAACATCTAGATATCAAAGAACAATCCCTGTAAATTTGGTTCTTTGTTGACATGCCTTTTCTTTATGTGAAAAAATTCTTTCCATCCAAAGGTTCTGTTGTATGGAGAAAGGATGTTCCCATTTTGTATCAAATAAATTAGTTTATTGCAGAAATGGGTGTAAATTTTGATAGCATAATGGACAATTATTTTGAAGATTTCAAAGAAAGGATGAACAAAAGGTTCAAGATTCCTCCTAAGCTTGTTGAGGATTATAAAGATGATGTTTGTTTCATGGTTGACTATGATAGAGTATATATTCAAGCAGTCAAGCCCCGAGTTACATGGGTGAAACTTCTTCCTTATGAGGTCAATATTGATGAGACCAGGGACATCATTGAAGCATTGGTGAATGAGCTTGGAGACCTTAGGCAACTAGTTTTTGGCACTTATGATTAGGCAAAAGATAGAATTGAATTGGAAATCAAGCTACCTCAATGAATCAACAAAGCCAAGAGGAAGATAGCTAAGATGAAAACTGCCACTAGTCCCTTAATGCTTACCGAGGGAAAAGGAGAGGATGTGATGTAGGAGCATCTAGTGGTGTAAGGGCAATCTTGTATCACTCAAAAATATGCTTAGATATAGTTTTTGTTTGATATTTTTTCATTTTTGGATACCCATTTGGGTCAAATAAAGGTTCCAACTCTTATAGTTCCACTATTAGTGTTTTGCGATAGAGTTTTTAAGCACCTTGGGATAAGTGTAAATGCCAAAAAAGTAGGACTATGTAATTGAGCCATAATTATGGCAAGTTAGAGGGTGTAAATTGAAGGGATGATTTTATTTAAAATTTAAAACACTCCAGAAAAGGATTCAGGTCAAAAGGCTTCACAATTAGAAAGTTATTGCAATTTTTTGGTTCCTAGAGACCTCCTAAAAATGCTTCAAAGTTAGATATGGGTCACTAAACAGCCTCCTATGGGGCCTAAAAATGGGAGACAGGTGAAGCTAGTCCATAGAAATATAAAGCACTTCAAGTGCTTTCTAGAAATGTAAACGGTTCATCAATTAGAGTTACAGTTCAAAAGTTATGCCTCCCAAAAGTTGGACTATCGTTTCTAGATTCTTCTATTTTTACACCGACTTCTAACATGATTTTTGGAACCTTTTTTTTTGGTGGTGGATGCCAACTAGCATATTCTAGAATGTATTCCTAACCCTAAATCATACTATTGTAAGCCCATTGGGAATTTTTCATTGATAATAATATTTCCCTTTTTCCTATGTGTTCATTCTAGTGTTTGGATGTGTCCCCATCATGATGAAGAATAAGAAGAACAAGGAGAAGAGCAAGAAGCTGAGAAGGAGGTAGAGCTAGCAAAGAAGAAGGGCAAGGTAATTATTACCAAGCCACCAAAGACCTTCATAGCTATTTTCACTAGGAGAGGTAAAGGAAAAGGTAAAGGTGAAGTTATGTTCAGCAAGCCCCCATTTACCTTCCAAGAAAGGTTGAAATAGATGGAAGAAGGAGTTGGCATCAAAAAATTCAAGGCTTTAAAGTTTGAAACAAGAACTAATGTTGAGAAGATGCAAATTGAGGAGCTGGTACTCACCAAAATGGGTAAATGGAAATATTCCAAAAACTAAATTCCTCCTCAAATCTCAAAGGAATTATTAGTGAGATTACAACCAAGCTGGGAATCTATTGTACACATAGGTAAATATATCTATGAATAATCTTTGAGGAAATTATTACCAAATCTTGCTTATGCAAAAGTAAAGGTAGCCATGAAGAATAATGAAGGTAAAATGATGATTAGATTCCACACATGTTTGATTTTAATTAAATACATTGAGCATACTGTAAGAGAGGCAACAAACATGTGCACGAATATCTATCATCTGCATAAGCCTAGTGATGATCTAGTTGAGATCAAGCATGATGATGGTGATAGTGATGATGAAGAAGATGATAACACTCCATGTGTTATTGTTGATGTTGAAGACTATCAGGCATTAAGGGTTGATGATGAAGAGAAAGAGGTAGAAGTTGATGAGGAAGACAAGGAAGTAGATGACCTAATGAAGATTGCAAAAAAATTCATTGCTTCCATTCCTCACTCTCCACCTAAGTTAGCAACATCATCAGGATTGGAGTTAATTTCAGTAGGATTGATTACAACTACATCAGAAATATCATTTGCTCTTGCCACCTCATAGCTCTAGGTATCTTCACTAGAAGTATCTGTTGGATAGAATTGTTAATTGTGTATTTTCTTTGATGTTACACAAATGTCATATCAGTCATCAGACAGAGTCTACCGAGCTTAGATGATGAACAAAGCAATTTACAATGACTACCGAACATTCCTAAACATTACATAGTAAAGTTAATATCTACCGAGCTCACTCGGGCGTCAAAGGATTTTGTAGCAAAAAGTTAGTGTTAACCAACCTCCCAAGGTTAACAAAGAAAAGTTAATGTCTACCGAGCTCACTCGGGCATCAAAATATTTTGTAGCAAAAAGTTAGTGTTAACCGAGCTCCGAAGGTTAACGAAGAAAAGTTAATGTCTACCGAGATCACTTGGCTATCAAAGGAAATGTGGCAAAAAGTTAGTTTCTACCAAGCTCACAAGGTTAGCAAAGGAAGGTCAGTGCTAACCGAGTTCATTTGGTCTCCAAAAGATTTTTACAGGGTTTGTAGTGTTTACCAAGCTTTGCATGGTTAACACTAGAAAATCATTCTAGAGCAATGCTTATCAAACTGGGTTGGCCAGCAAAGGATTTTATTGTTTTGATATTAAGTTCAATTATTTTGTGCAATAAATGTAGCCGACTGATGTAATGATTTTTTCAGTTGTTGTAACTTATATTTGAGCCAACTTGATAATTTGAAAATTATATATAGATGTTCAAGTTGTGAATTCAAGGGAGAGAGCGAATATATGGATTTGAATGGAATAAGCGAATGTTGAGTGAATTTTGATGAAGGATTAGATATCGTGGAGGAGCTGCAAAGTTGTATTTGATTAGTAAGGATCCAGTAAAGCATATAAGAGATCTGTAATCAGCAAAAGATAAGTTGCATATCATTCAGGTCACTTCATTGTTGCTTTATAATCATTGTAACAGTGAATCTATAATCTCTTTACAGAGTTGGTTTAACAACCATTTTGCAAATCCTCTTACAAGGTGATAGTTCAGTTGAATTATTCTAAAAACCTCTAATTAGGCCACTCCTAACAGGGTGATTAAATCCTCTAACAAGGTCACACCTAACAGTGTGTATTTGCAACCTTTAACAGGGTTGGCTCCTAATAGGGATCACTTTAGAAGAGTGAAAATTGGTGACTAGTTACTTGGTGGTTTTTCCCATATTGGGTTTCCATGTTAAATCTGGTGTCACTTGTGTTCATTTATTTAACCTTTGCATGCATATTAATAACTATGAATGCTAGATGATCAGTAATTAGTTAATCTACCGAGTTATAGTATTCTTGCACTGTTTACTAAGTATCAACAGTAAGTAAGCTTTATAGAAATCTAAGGGATTTTTGGAATTGTTTTTGTGGTAACTAATTCACCCCTCCCCTCTCAGTTACTTCATCTATATTTCCAACAATTGGTATCAGAGCAGTTGGTGCTTACAGGATAAGATTTCAAGGATCTAAGCCAAAGATCAGGATGTCTTATAAGAGGGAAACTCGAAAACTTAACAGGGACAACTTCTCAGCATGGCAAAGGTTGATGAGACTTCATCTAGCTTCTATTGGAGATACAAGACTAAAATACCTTGATGAAAAATATAGAAAACCAGCTAGTACACTATCTATCAATGATATTCTTAGAAAGAAGACCCACAACATTATGATGATAGATATAGCATCTACTCTGAGTTGTGAAGAATTTGATGACATCAAGAATTGCAAATCTGCCTTTGAAATGTGGGAAAAACTAAAAGAAATCTATGGAGGAGATAATAATGTAAGAAGAGCCAAAGAAAAAAGTTTGAGAGGAAAATTTAATCAGATGAGGATGAGAAAAGATGAAAATATTGCAAAATATGCTAAAAGAGTCAAAGCATGTTAGTGCAATCAAAACATCTGGAGAAGATATCAAGGAGGAGACAGTTATAAGTAAAGTTCTCAAAATATTACTACCCATTTATGCAATTAGAGTCTCTACAATTCAAGAAAGAAGATGTGAAGCAAATCATAAGATAAATCTAGAGGCCATAGTAAGACGATTAATTGCATTTGAACTAGACAACTTTGACAACTATGTTCCAGCTTCCAAAAACATTGAATCAACATTTGAAGCCAAGCTTTCACTCAAGGAGAAAAGAAAAAAGAAAAAAGAATCTTAGTCAAAAAGTGAAGATGAATAAGACCAAAGTTCAAGTAGTGATCTTGAGGTGATTGAAGCTCTACTAGCAAGGAAATATTCTAGAGGTAGAGGAAAATATAAAGGTAAAGTTCCTCTAATCTATTTTTCATGTGAAGAAGTTGGTCATATTGCTGCTAGGTGCCCAAACAAGTAGAAAAAAGATGAGAAGAAAGGTTACAAGAACAATGGCAAGAAAGACTTCAAATCATTCAAGGATAAAGGTAAGAGAACATGTTTTATGGCTAAAAACTCTAATGATTCTAATGATGAAGAAGAAAATGAAATTGTCTACATTGCTATAAAAGATGAGTATGATAATGATGAAGAAATGGAACTCATTTCTCATATGAGAAAAAATGATACATGGATCATAGATAGTGGTTGTTCTCATTACATGACTGGTGATAAAACTAAGTTTGTATACTTTGAAGACTATGATGGTGGTAGTGTAAGGTTTGGCAATAATGAACCTTGTTACAGAAAAGGAAGAGGAAGAATCTCTCTAACCAAAGAACTTATATGTGATAATGCCTATTGGGTAGAAGGATTAAAGCATAATTTGTTGAGTGTGGCACAGCTACTCAATAATGGATTCAAATTAGAATTCATGCATGGAAAAGCAAGATTGTTGGATGGAAAATGAAAGCTGATTGGATCAGGCAGTCAAACTAAAGGTAACTTGTTCTATCTTGAACTAGGTGAATGTTAATGTTTTCTTGCTCAAGTTGAAGAAAGTTGGTTATGGCATAAAAGGTTGTGTCATGCCAATTTTTATAATTTGGTGAAGATAAGAAAATTCAAGAAAGTAAGAGGCATTCTTAACATAAAGAAACCTGAGGTCAATCTATGGAAGAATTGTCAGATTGGTAAAATGGAAAAAACTAGTTTTAAAAGTAAAAACTATCAGTCTAGAGATATATTAGAAATTGTGCATATTGATTTATGTGGACCCATTGGAATTGAAAGCTATACTAGAGAAAAGTTCTTCATTCTTTTTGTTGACGATTACTCAAGAATGATGACTATCATGTATCTAAGGTACAAATCAAAAGCATTTGAGAAATTCAAATGGTATTTGGCCAGAGTAGAAAAAAAAAAAGGGAAAAGATTGAAATGCTTGAGCTCAGACAGAGGTGGACCTCCTTAGCAAAATGATATAGCTGAAAGGAGGAACAGATCTATCATGGATTGTGCAAGAACCTTAATGATTGAAAAGAGCATTGCTATCAAATACTAGAAGGAAGCTATCAACACTGTAGTTCATACCTTGAACTGAGTACAGCTAAGAAAGGACTCATTCAAAACTCTCTATGAGCTATGGTATGGCTATAAACCTAATGTAAGTTATCTAAAAGTATTTGGAAGTAAATGTTACATTTTGAAAGAATCTAGAAAAGGAAAAGTTGATGTGAAAAGTGATGAAAGAATATTTTTTGGATACTCTTGCAAAAGTAAAGCATATATATGTTTGAACTTGTCTACTTACAAAGTCATAGAAAGTGCACATGTGAAAGTTGATGAGTTTGCAAAAAAGACTGAAGAAGAAAGCAAAAGGAAACTAGAAGATCATAGAAGGTTTGTTTTCATTGAACCTGATACAGTACCATTCAATCAAGAATCTTCTACTCTCGAGTCATCAGTAACCAAGTTATAGGAAGTTGAAATTGAACTATAGCAACCTAAGTTACATTCAGATGCTACCGAGCAAGTGTCTACTGAGTCTGAAGGACCTGAGCCAATATCTATCAAGCCAGAACAGCTAGAACTTGAAGTTCAAGTAGAAGAGGATAACAATGAAATTCATTCAAAAGGCAAGGAACCTATATTAGCAAAATATGTCAGGAGACATCATTTAGCAGATCAGATCATTGGAGACAAATCTGAAGGAACCATGACAAGAAGTAAGTTGAAAGGTACTTGTTTACTTGCTGATTTTGAACCTAGAAATATTAAAGATGCATTGGGAAATGATAGTTGGATTGAGGCTATGAATGAAGAAATAGAGAAAATAGAGAAAAACAAGACATGGACTCTTGTACCCAGGCCTAAAGATAAAAATGTGATTGGAACTAAGTGGGTATTCAGAAACAAGTTGACTGAAGATGTTAAGGTATCAAGAAACAAAGCTAGACTAGTATGCAAAGGATATGCTCAAGAAGAAGGAATAGACTATGGAGAAAATTTTGCTCCTGTTGCAAGATTAGAAGGAGTCAGAACCTTACTTGCATATGCTACTCACAAAGGATTCAAAGTTTATCAGATGGATGTCAAGTTAGCATTCCTCAATGGTATACTAGATGAAGAGGTTTACATTAAACAACCTGAAGGTTTTGTTGACCCAGATAAGAAGAACATGGTCTAAAAATTACACAAGGCATTGTATGGTCTGAAACAAGCCCCTAGGGCATGGTATGAAAGAATGTATAACTATCTTATTCAGATTGGTATTCAAAGAACTAATGATAATAGTAGCTTGTATATAAAGGAAGGACTAGATAATAAGATTGTCTTGGTAGAAATATTTGTAGATGATACTATTTTCATAGGGAATGATGATCTTTGCAAAGAATTTTTAGAGAAAATGAACAAGGAATTTGAAATGTCTATTTTTGGTGAGATTAAATTCTTTGTTGGTTTTCAAATTCAGCAGAATAAAAATGGTATCTACATCACTCAATCAAAATATATCAAGGAGATATTGAAAAAGTTTGGTATGGAAGACTATAAACTAGTTGGAACTCCTATGTGTACTGAATTAAAACTTACCAAGGAAGATGAATCAAAAGAAGTAGATCAAACATTGTATAGATCTATTATTGGAAAGTTGTAGTATGTAGTTCATACTAGGCTAGATATTACCCTTGCAGTTGGTATTGTAGCAAGATTTTCAAAAAAACCAAGAGGAAATCACATGATGGCAATCAAAAAAATAATTAGATATTTGAAAGAAACTGAAGATTATTGTTTATGGTACAAATTTGGGAGTAATTTGGATTTGAAAGTGTTTACTGATGCTGATTGGGCAAGAAACCTTGATGACAGAAAAAGTACAAGTGGAGGAGCATTCTTTCTTGGAAAGAGGTTGGTTTCTTAGATAAGGAAAAAGAAGAATTGTACATCCCAATCTACAGTAGAGGCAGAACATGTTGCTATAGCAGTAAACTGTTCTAATATTGTTTGGTTTAAACAGTTGTTGAAAGGCATGAAGGTGGAAATCAAAGAACTAGTTGTTATGTTCTGTGATAATACAAGTGCAATCAACATATCTAAAAATCTAGTGATGCATTCCAAAACCAAGCATATTGCAATAAAATATCATTTTGTCAGAGAATTGATGCAAGATAAGGAGATCAGATTGGAATATGTTCATACAAAGGAAGAAATTGCTGACATATTCACAAAGCCATTACCTACGGATGCATTTTTGTATCTAAGAGGTAAGTTAGGGGTCACTCCCCTAATTGAAGTTCACTAAAATGAAGTTTTAGTGATGCATCAACGCATACCAAGTTGAAGATCTATCAGTTGATGCAACATAATTAGGAAATATTGCATATGAATCAGTACTAAAGGTACATTAAAATTTATTTGAGTTGTGTTTTTTTTGGCATGTGTTGTCAAAGAGGGAGAGTTTTACTATCATATCTTTCTAAAATTTATTTGAGAGGAAGAGTTTACTATGCAATTCCTTCACAGAGGGAGATTACTAAAAGAGGGAGAGTTTTCTATCTAATAGAGAAAGTTGTTCTGATAGAAAAGACTTGTTTTCAAATTTCATTCTGCTATGACATGTTGTGTTGCCATCAATTCCAAAGAGGGAGATTGTTGGATACAATTGTTAATTGTGTATTGTCTTTGATGTTACACAAATTTCATATTAGTCATTAGACAGAGTCTACCGAGCTTAGATGATTAGCAAAGCAATTTACAATGACTATCAAATGTTCCTAAACATTACACAGTAAAGTTAATGTCTACTGAGCTCACTCAGGCATCAAATGATTTTGTAGCAAAAAGTTAGTGTTAACCAAGCTCCCAAGTTTAACGAAGAAAAGTTAATGTCTACCGAGCTCACTCAGGAATCAAAGGATTTTGTAGCAAAAAGTTAGTGTTAACCAAGCTTCCAAGGTTAACAAAAAGAAAGTTAATATCTACCGAGATCATTTGGTCATCAAAGGAAATGTGGCAAAAAGTTAGTTTCTACTGAGTTTACAAGGTTAGCAAAGGAAGGTCAGTGCTAACTGAGCTCATTCGGTCTCCAAAGGATTTTTACAGGGTTTGTAGTGTTTACCAAGCTTTACATGGTTAACACTAGAAAATCATTCTAGAGTAGTGGTTATCGAACTGGGTCAGCCAACAAAGGATTTTATTGTTTTGATATTAAGTTCAATTGTTTTGTGCAATAAATGTAGCCGATTGATGTAATGATTTTTTCAGTTGTTGTAACTTATATTTGAACCAACTTAATAATCTAAAAGGTATATATAGATGTTCAAGTTGTGAATTCAAGGGAGAGAGTGAATATATGGATGTGAATGGAATAAGTGAATGTTGAGAAAATTTTGATGAAGGATTAGATATCCTGGAGGAGCTACAAAGTTGTATTTGACCAGTAAGGATCCAATAAAGCATATCAAAGATCTGTAATCAGAAAAAGATAAGTTGCATATCATTCAAGTCACTTCATTGTTGCTTTATAATCATTGTAACAATGAATTCAGAATCTCTTTACAAAGTTGGTTTAACAGCCATTTTGCAAATCCTCTACTAAGGTGACAGTTCAGTTGAATTTTTCTAAAGACCTCTAACTAGGCCACTCCTAATAGGGTGATTAAATCCTCTAACACGGTCACACCTAACAATGTGTATTTGTAACCTTTAATAGGGTTGGCTCCTAATAGGGCTGACTTCAGAAGAGTGAAAATTGGTGACTAGTTAATTGGTGGTTTTTCCCATATTGGGTTTCCACGTTAAATCTGGTGTGACTTGTGTTCATTTATTTAACCTTTGCATGGATATTAATAATTATGAATGCTAGATGATTAGTAACTAGTTAATCTACCGAGTTACAGTATTCTTGCACTGTTTACCAAGTATCAATAGTAAGTAAGCATTATAGACATCTAAGCGATTTTTTGAATTATTTTTGTGGTAACTGATTCATCCCTCCCCTCTCAGTTACCACATCTATATTTCCAACAGTATCAGTTACTTCATCTACCGAGCTACAACCCTCTTCATTAGCACTTGAGCAATCCACCTCAGTATTGTGCATAGGTACTAGTTCTATAATTGTATCAACTTCTTCTACACCATGTACAATAAGTTTACTAGTTTGTTCTACAATTTTTTCTACTATAGCTTTAACTGCATCAATTTTTGTTCAAATTAGTTCTCCAATTGTAAATATTCTAGCTTGTACGTTACCTATTGGTACATTTTTGGGAGGTACATCAATTTTGGACACAGTTGGTACATCTCACAGTTTTCCTGTAGTTGGACCAATTCAAGTATATCAAAATCCAGAAGCTTCTATTTTGGTGAGCTTCTATTTCTAAATCCATGGAAGTAAGCACCAAAGTAAAACCAAAGACTCCTCTAAAACTTCTACTTATTGGTAAGGCAATTGATGAAGATGTAGACTTGTATAAAGAAATTATTATCCCTAAGATAGATTTTGACATTGCCTCAGCCAATGAAATAAGATTGGTCAGTTAGCTTTTAAAGAAAAAGGCAAGGCATAAACAACTAAGGGAAGAGAGAGACAGAGAATTCACAATAATTGAAAATGCCAAAAACATAATTATTGAGGCTATGGGTGTTGATGTTGATCCATCTCAATACATTTTGTTACAATTAGAAGAGGCTGAAAATAAGTTCAATGAGCACACTTGTGGTCAAGAGAAGATCATTGAGAAGACAGAGAAGAAATTTCACAATAAGGTGCTTGAGCAAATTGCTCAGCACATTGTAATAAATTAGGTAGAATTATCAACAATTTTGAGCAACCTTGAACAATCCTTCACAAATGTAACATTACTTTTTGGAAAGCTTTGTGATGTTACCAAGTATACCAAGGATATTAAGGAGAAATTGAATAAGATTGATATGGACATGAAGGCTAGTGCTCAAAGGTTACAACTTGACCCTAGTTCAAGCTCAGCACATCACATGAAGGTAAGATTTTTGTCAGAAATGCAAGTAGAGTTACTCAGAGAGGAAGCCAGGATTAGGTCTATAATGATTGATATCTAGAATATGATCCTTCCAGTTATGGACCTAGTGCAAAAACATATTGCATATTCAAAAACATTGGTCCAAGATAACACTTTTTCAATAGTAGATCATATGATTGAACTTTCTATAGAAGTTCAAGTGGCACTATCTACCTAGAAGATTTTGCAAGATAATTGGGATAAGACATTGGTTCTTATTCTCAAGGTACACTCTAAGTTTCTCTCACATTTTGGTGTCTCTATTTGAATATATTGTATATACCCTTTGCCATTATTATCAAAAAGGGGGAGTATGAGAATGAAGAGGAGAGAACAGGGGAAGAATGAAGAAAATAAGATCACATGAGAAATTAAGAGACTTATCGAGAAATAAGGAAGGAAATAGATTGATATATGTATAGATAAAGCTATGTATATATTATACCATATGTATGGGTGAGACATGTAATATATGTATATGCAATAGCTTTACAAAGATAAATTTTGTAAAATAAAAATTAGAATGTTAGTGTACTTAAGTTTTGGCTCATAAGTGTTTTTGTCACTAATGCCAAAGGGGGAGATTGTTGAAATTATGTTGTATTTTTCATTAGTGACAACACTTATTTGATTCTGAATGGCTACCGAGCTCATCACTCAATTCATAGTTTATACGAAGCATTCAATGGTTACTTTGTAAGTTCAGCAGTTATGCAATTCACACCGAGTATTCCTAAAGCTACCAAGTGAATATGTAGTTCAACAATGTTTACCAAGCTCACAATATTCACTGAACAGATAATGGTCACTGAACTTCTCTATATCTATCGAGTCATCAATTTGCATTATATGAAATCAGTTTCTACTAAGCAATGGATGTATAGTGTTTATCGAGTGATAGCAAGGTAAGCAAAGGTTTTAGTATTTACCGAGTGACACTATATCTACCAAGTCTCCCATGGTTACTAAGCTCCAAGCTATGTTGTGTGACTAATATGGACCATGCTTCTACTTCTATTGAGTGCATGATGATGTTGAGTAATGCAATGGATGCCGTATATCAGAAGCTCACCAAGTCAGCTTCAAGAGCATGCGTTTTCTACTGTTTGGCCGACTCAGTAATGTTTTGTTTACTTATGTTTTAGCTGACCTTGGAATTGTAGTTATTGGAATGGTATATATGTAATTAATTGTATCATTTGAAAATGCTATTATTTTGATGAATTTCAAGGAATGGATATGTAATTTTAGAGAAGAGTGAATGCAAATCACTAGTAGAGAAATGTTTTCACCAAGGTCATTAAGAAGCAACAAAGATATATCAATCACAAGAGGTGATATGTACTTCAAGATATATTTAGAAAACAATTTGTAAGTTAGATCTATTGTTTCATCCTAACAAATGAGTTAGTTTTCAAAATCCTTTAACAGGGTAGACTTAACAGTCTCTTTATAAATCTCCTAACAGAGTGCATACTTCATTGTATGTTTGCAAAACCTCTAACAAGGTGGACCTAGTAGTCCAAATTTCTCTTAACAAGGAAAATCATTAGAAGTGGTCAGTGTAAGCCCTAATAGGCCAACTTTATACTCTAGTAGTGAAGTTTTGTGGGTATCATCCCCACCACAGTATTACTTTCTATTTGGATGGTTTTTGGGTCACCAAAATACTGGATTTATGTGTTATTAATATTTATGTTTTTTCATGCATGCAATAGATTAGATGAATGAATGGTGAATAATTTATACGGTTAAGTGTTGTATTAATTTAAAAGTTTTTGAGGTTACTGATTCGCCCCTCCCCTATTAGTAACCTAGCTAGTCTTGATTATTTCTAGCAAATACAACCTTTAAAAATTTACTCCTTCACAAATCATATCCAAAAAATGTTGAAGCCTTAAAATCCACCAAGTGCTCCGAATTTGGAAAACATGAGTGAGTAGTTGTCAGATCCCTTGCTCTAATACCATGCTAGAGTTGATAGGAAAACAACTCAACAAGCCCAAGATGATAACCCAACAAAAAATACAAGCTACATGGATGAATCCAGAGTGTGAACACAAAGAGTTCCTACGAACAAAAAACTATATTGAGAAAAATAATTATATATATTATAATTGTTATGTGTTGAATTGTGTTCTATTAGAAAGGCAACGTATGAACATCCTTATAAAGGATTTCAACCTCTTAACCAAGGGTTAGGGTTGAAGAGCCGACCTTGTAATCCACTCGGGTAGGATAAGGGGAACCTTTTCATCCATCCATAAAGGGGTAGCATTATAGGGTTATGACACATCCACCCACAAGAAGATAGGAAGATAGGGTCATGATTCACGCACCCACAAGGAGGATAGGATGACAAGAAATACTTGTCATCCATCCCATGGAATAACATGTAATAAGAATTAAATGTTATTATGCAAAATAAAAGAAAAATCTTAAGAGGATAATAGTAAAGTTAACATCTTTACAATTCAGGAGTAAAGGTTTACAAAACTTAACTCTAACACACCCTCTTAAGATGAGAGACAATGCAACATAATAAACTATGATGCAAACTTGGGCTTAGCAACAAAGGCTTGATTAGGTACCCAATTACAACCAAATCTCTATAAAGAGGAGAAAATAGAGAAAACCCAATAGGAAAAGCTCTACTCCAAAAAGAGATAGCTGAAAACCTAGTGAAGGATTGCAAAAGCCTCCAACTAGAGGATTGTTCTAGAAAAAAGGAACAATTGTTGATCTTGAAGAACACCATGATGAAGCTACAAAGTAGTATCAAAAGTAACTGCTAATGTGAAGAACCTCCATGGCAATGAAACTTGACCAAGAAGAGAAGACTATGATTTGTATGAGTGCTTTCTAATGACACTTCTCAAATCAGGAGGCACACAAAGGCAAATAACTAAACTCAATGATATAGATGGTGTAAAACACCAAGCCTAAAGAGTTGATCAATCGAATATGGAATTTTGCACACAAAATAGTAATGAACAGGGAGGATTTTCCATATGGTAAGTGTTCCATCTCACTGGAATGCATAGGTACCCAACCATTGCAACCACTAGGAACAATAAGGAATACATGGTTCACTCCAATTCGAACAAATGAAGCATTTGAAATCAATAGTTATACCTCCCTGAATTTTGAGAAGGGTGAGGTGATAGGAAACTAAGAGAGTGGGCCAATAGAACTACATGTCAAGGAACCATGATCAAGATGCTCAAAAGAGTACATATGTGTGTACTAAGGTTATCAATCTTAGACATGTCATGAGGCTAATGTCTCAGATGGAAAACAAAAGCAAAACATCAACCCCCATTGCACTTTATCATGAGTAGTGCATGTATAATAAGGCACAAGAATAGAGATCCCAAGAATATAGTAATTTGCATGAGTATCCTTAGATGATATTTCTTGAATTAGAAGGGAGACAAAACAAAAAACTAAATGAGAAAATAGATGCAAGAGTAGCAGTTTATCTCAGTGTGATATGCAAAAATGCTTAAAAAGAGATGTCATCAAACATTAGAAAAGGCATAAGTGATATACAACTAAAAGAATAGCCCACAATGAGGCATCATTACCAATGAAAATGATCCTTGGACTTGTAAAACACAAGTTATCCCTCAGGTTGCAAAAATGCAAAAAAAAAAGAGAGAGATAAACCTAGAGAAGAATCACAAAGGACAACCAACATCATTGGAAAGGACAAAAAAAAAGCATTCCAACAATATAATGTTTTTTGTAGAATGGAGTTCAGATGCTCATGTTATGTCTACCAGAGTAGAGAATAAATCTATTAGTCTTAGAATGGTTTTGACACTTGAGTGCCAACACACTTAAACACTTTCTATATTGGAGTTGAGTACACCATGTATGCCAAGACACAACATGAGCCGAGTCAGGAAAGCCTTCAGGTGCCAAGTGAAGATCAAATGTCGAGTGAATATCAAGTGCCAAATGACTTTCGGTGTCAAGAATAATACAAGTGCTAAGTGATAATGTAGTGCCGAGTCATAAACAATTGCTGAGCAAGAAACAGGTGCCAAGGAAGAAACAAGTGTCAAGCAACTTAGAATGCACATATGAGTTTGTAACTTTACAAATGTAGATGTAAATCATTTTCATGGATGACATATGACAAATCACAAAGGATTAAAAGATAAGATCGAATCTTTTGTTCTTCCTATGCAATCTACAGATAGCCAATAAGAAAAATGGAGAAAGCATGCAACCAATAGTAAATGTGCAAGGAATTAGCAAGAAACAGAGATTCAATATGGATCGTAGATGGAAGAGGGTGTGTAAGGAAAAATAATTTTTAGAGTGAAGAGTATCGGATCATAGAGGATCAAGATTAGAGAAAGTAGATCAAGTGTCTGTATTTAGCAATCGAAGGATTGTAAGCTATCAAGTTTATTATACCTAATACTCTCTAGCAATTGTATTAGAAAGGAAACCCTATGGTGATAGGTTAGCTTAAAAGCTATTTTGTAGATCCTTTTAATAGGTGATTAAATCCTTTAACAAGGTAACACTTCATGTAAAGTGTTTGAAATCCTTTAATCAGGTCACTATTGATACAGTGTAAAGCCTTTAACGTGGCAGGCCTTTAATTGGGCAAACCATCAGAAGTGGTTAAACATTATTGTTGCAGTAATTTTTGTGGGTATCATCCCCACCCCAGTTTTACCTTCTTATTTTTGGAGGATTTCTGGGTTACCAAAATCTCGAGTGTTATGTGGTGATGCATATGTGTTTCTCATAATTGTTTGATGTGTTTTTAGTTAAAAAAATTTATAGTCAAAGTACAGTACTTCTTATTTACCCCCCCCCCCCCCCCCCCCCCTCTCAAAAGCATTATTCTTATTTGAATATTCAAACAATTGGTATCAGAGTAGCAAAGGTTCTCACAAGGAGAAGCTTAACAGCTTGGAGAAAAAGATCTAAATATGGAAATTTTTTAACTTGGGAAGATTATTGACAATCAAGTGATTGATGTGCAACTGGCTCTACACAAAGTAGAGGAAGCAAGGGGGGAACTGAGAAAATCATTGAAAAGAAGAAAGGACATAGCCATAGCTAAAAATGATATAAACTACAAGGAGATTGATACCACAAAACTATTTGCCAATGGAGATACTAAAGAATTTGATGCAGCAATAGCAGAATTGATGGAGAAAAAAAAAGTTCAAGCAGATGAGATAAGATCTCTCAAGATGGAACATGAATCACAGGCCATAATGTTATGTGAAATCATTGAACAAAAGAAAAGATTAGTTGAGGATAGAGTCATGATGGAAGATGATAAAAGAATTCTTGCAAACAAACTTGAAGAAAAATGTATTGAATTATCAAGGATCTCAAACATGTAGATGGATACACTTGCACAAATGATGAATCTTAATCATGAACTCAATATGAAAGATATTGAGATCTCTACTTTGAAGATGTGGAATGAACAACTATAGAATGAATTGAATAGAGAAAAAGAGGTAGTAGAGAATCTCAACAAGTCAAGTGAAGCCATTAAGTACTTTGAACAGTTGATGAAATTTCCAAGATCAACCCATGATACATCAAGACTTGGATATAATAGCACTGAAAATGGAGTATCATCAAAGAGTGTTGAGAAAAGAAGTGACAAAGGTAAGGATTCTAAACCTACTTGTCATTACTATAATAAAAAGGGGCATACTGCTAATGTTTGCAGGATTAGAAGAATCAATCAAAAAAACACACCCAAAAACAAGAGTGACTTTCACAAGTGCAACATGCAAGGACATATGACACAAGATTGCAGATCCAAAGTTACAAGGACACAAAGATTTGATGGACATTGTCATAATTGTAAGAAGTATGGACATAGAGCATTTGAATGTAGATCGAAGCCTACGTTGACATCAAATCAACCAGCAAAAACTAAAGGGAATGAAAGTCATTTCCATTGGGATTACAACACTAGATATAGCTATCATTATTGCCAGGAATATGGACATATCCCTAAAAACTGTATAAGAACACATTTTAGAGGGAATTATAGTAGGTGGCTAAGAAAAACCACATGTTTTAGTTGCCTAAAAACTGGTCACATTAGTAAAAACTATCCTACAAGGTCAAAAGCACCAAAGATTGAAGTAAACAAGGGAAAAGAAAATATTGATGTGGAACACATCAAAACAAACATGAAGAAGACATGGCAAAAAAAAAATGAATCAAGTACATCCAATGAAAGGGTCACTTCACCCAAAAGGTCAAGTGATCATTTCTCACCCAATTAATCACAAGATAAGTCTATGGGGCTGATACATATAAGGAAGTATCATACAATAGCCCTAAACCATGAAGAAGCAATTCAAAGTATAAATTTGCATGAAACATGATGCCAAGAAAAAATTTTAAATGATGATGCCAAGCTGACTTTGGATGCCGAGTAAAATTTTAAATGGAAGCCAAATTCCTAGCAGCAATCGAGTTGATGACTAATGCCGAGTTGAGTAATTCCTATGGAAGCTAAGTAAAATGGAAATATAGTGCAAGCCAAGTGATGTTAAAATCCTTCATCAGCCAAGTTTGCAGTTGAGCATTTAATGTGATTTAAATAGGATATATTATCACAATTTCAATCATTTTTCCTCATCCTGATCAAGAAGCAAAGGAGATAAAGAGCGCAGAGTGACTACACAATAGAGAATTAAGCATTCCAATAAGATTGCAACCTCCTACAACATGTTTTCATCAATCTTGAGGTATTTTCATTTGTGCTAAGCTACGTAGTTTCATATTTCTATAAAGGAAACCCTAGTTTGCATCATTGGCTTCAAGTTCTAAGAAAAACCTAGGAAAAAGAATCACTTTAAGTCTAGCTAGTATCTAATGAGGTTAGGTAGCCTAATTTTTGCCTTATTCCTAAAGTTGTAAACAAAAACAACCCAGCCAAAGCCCTTTCTTGCATACCCCCAAAAGTTGTTATGGTTCAGGATGTAAGAAGATGCTACAATTGCAAGGTAGGAGCCCTAGGAGATATGGAAATAAGAGAAGCCTTTGCGAAGATGTGTGTCGATGGAGTATTAAAGGATGAATACAAAATTGTTGAAAGGAAGGGTTTAACACAAGTTTTTAGTTTTCCCATCATGTTCAGGACAGAGTGGATCAGACTTGTATTGAGCAGAATTCATGATGGTAGTCTGTGGTTAGAAGATGTCCTTGTCAAACTCACAAAAAGAATCATTCATAGGGTAACTGGATATCCTACCCTAGATCGACACAAGACCTTGAGAAGTGAATCCAAGGAGGTTATAGAAAGGAACATAGATGCTCAGTGGAACAAGAGAGGAATGACTATTCATACCATTCAGGATCCTCTAGTTGAGTTTTCTGTTAGAGTTATTGTCCACAAATTCTACCAATCCAGTAGACTCAACAGTGTGCCATGTATAGCAGTAGATGTAGGTTACAAATTGGTGAAAAAGGATCACACTTATGATCTCACTGAACTACAACTACAGTAGATAAATGAAAACCTAACAGCTATAAGAAGGTCAAAGGGTGCCCAATGCAAATTTGGAGCAATTTTGGTTTGTATATTCTTTTATGTTCAGAATGAATTTCCTTCTTTTGGAAAAGTAACATGGAGAAGTGATATGACTATCATATCCCAAATAAATGAATATATAGAATAAATGGGAGACAATTTTGATATCCTGATGACAAGCTATTTTGAGGATTTCAAGAAATCCATGAAGCAAAGAGTGAGCATACTAGTTTCCTTAGTAGAAAAACATATTAATGATATATGCTTCTTAGTTGATATTGACTTCACCTATATCCAAGTAGCAATTCCAAGGGTGAGATGGTTGAGGCCATTTAGTTATGATATCAACATAGATGAAGCATCTACAACAATAACTACATTATTGGTAGAAGAGACAGATAAAAGTGCCCCACACATTAGCACTTATGATGTGATAATGTCAAAGATAAATATGGAATTAAAAACTACCTCCACATTAAAAAAGAAAGATAAATTGATGAAGAAAATTAAGAAGAGATTTGGTGAAGTGGTAGAGGCTGAAGCTAAAGAAGATGATGATGTCAATGATGATGAAGAGGATGAACAAGAGCAAGGACCAATGGAATTAACTCAAGGCCTAGGTGAAGACAAGGAGGAAGGTGTTGAGGAAGAAGAAGCCAAGGAAGCACCAATCCAGGCCGAGCCAAAGAAGAGAAAGGAAAAAGATCAATCTCTATCTAGCTCAGCCCAAACCAAAGAAAATTGCCACGCCATCACCCCAAAAGCCAGCAACCAGAGCTACAACAAGGGCCTCTATTCAAAAAGATAAAGAGGAAGCTACAAAGAAGAAACCAATGAAGAAGACACAAGAAGAGCCAAGGAAAAGAAGAAAATATGTAGCTCAACCTAATACTGATGAAGAAGATCAATCTAAAAAGGTAAGCCATTTTTTAGTTGATACATTATGTAAAAAGATTGGAAATGGAGATTTAAGCAACATAAATAAAGTTGATTTTAATAAATTCACTAAAGAAGAACATAATAGAATAGAAGAATTAGTTTATGAAATGATGGCACAGTTCAAGTACACTCCTCTTGAACTAGATGGACAATTTCCAGATGAACTATCTAAAATTGTAGAAGACAAATGGCATTTCTATTTAAGAATGGAGAGAGAGATGAGAGAAACAACCCTAGCAAGCATACTACCTAATTTTACTAAGGAGCAAATAGAAAAAGTAGTCAAAAGGCACAATACTAGGTTTAAACCCAAATACAGGGCATTTTTCATTCTCCAAAACAAAATGGAAGATATTGTACAAAGAACAACAAAATCATGGAAGAACTTGTACAAAAAGATTGAAGATTTTCTTGAAGAAGAATACAAGGAAGAAGCTACTGCTCCACCAGAAGAGAGAAGAAAAAAGAGAGAAGAGAAAATAGGAGTAGAGCAAGGTAGAGAAGAGAAGAAGGAAGAAGAAAAGAAAGAAACGGAGGAGGAGACACAAATGAAAAATGAAATGGCAACAACTGAGGAAGAGCAACAACAAGATCAAAGTATGCAAGACATACAATTGCCGCCTTCTAGCCCTCCTCATATACCCATCACACCTACAGAAGCTATAACTGTATAGGATGTTCCTAACACTCCTACTCATAACATCAATCCATTAACTATAGAGGATCTCAAGAGAATCCTTGACCAATCTACACAACAATAAATATTATGTGCTGATCCAGTATTGGTTAGTATGGATGAATTACAAAAACTAGTAGAAAACACCATTAGAGATAAGGTGAATCCATAAAAACCACCTTCCATCATCTCTATAGGTACTAGTGGTCAACTTCAAATACCAACATTTTTTTCAATAGGCATAGTTGACACCACAGTTCAAAAGCTGAGTGTAGTAGCAGACAAAGAAATAGAACAAACAGGACAGACTATTACATCTGATCCTATAGCACAAACTCAAGGTGCACTTCCTACAGTTACAGTAATTGATCAAGGTAGATAGCAAGAGGAGAAAATAGAAGAAACCTCTAAAGAGAAGGAGGCAATACAAACCTTGATAAATTTTCCTACCTCGAGGACTCCTTCACAAAATCCATTACAAATATCAGCACCAGGATCAAGCTCTACAAAAGTTACAAGGGTACTTCACTATGGAGACCCTGAACTAGATGAGGAGATAGTCATACCAAGTTATGACTCAAAAACAATTAACATTGATCAAATTAATGAAGTGCAGGAAGCATTAAATAGAAGAAAGAGGCAAGAGATACTCAAGAAGGAGCATCAACAGAAACAAACTTTACATGAAGTAAAAGACATATTTATGGATGCCTTCAGTATTCAGTGACCAGATGAGTCCAAGCATATCATGGAACAATTATCAAATATTGTTGAACAAGTGACAAATGCAGACCTAGAGACAAATGCAAAACTCATGGAATGGTCTAAAAGAAAATTTCAAGGAAAAGTTAATGAGAAAATATCTAGTGAAATAGCACTTTCTCATATGGAATTGGCAAAGGTCATAGACAAAGTGAAAATGTTACTTGAGAATATATTCTCATTGTACAAAAAGTTGTGTGACTTTTCATATTTCACACAAGAGACTAGCCAAAAGATATAGCTTGGAGAGAAATTTGAATATTTCTAGCATGCAGCTACCAAAAGATCCAGCTCAAAGTGAGAAGCATTTTGCTCAAATGCTTCACACTCAAAAAGAAATAGCTATATTAATAGTAGAAGAGGCCACCATCAAGGCAAAACTATTATAGCTCCAATCCTCCATTACCCCACATTTGGAAGTCCTCCATAAAGAACAAGTCTATACTAAAACTGTTCTCAAGAAAGACCCAAATCTTTCTACTTCAGAAGGACTTATTCACCTTGCTACAGAGACTGCCATCTAGCATAAATCATTGGAAATTGCTTTACATAATTGGGATGTAGCTCTCAGGATGGTTATGGAGGTAAACAACACATTTTTGGTGAAATATGGTTTTAACCCTTAAAATCCTTTGACATAAGTGTCAAAAAGGGGGAGAAAAGATAAAAAGGGGGAGACAAGTTAACAAAGGGAGCATGATATATAGACAATCAACTTAGGAGGATTTACAATAATTTTGAGGTATATATACTGTACATTACAAAATTTTGAAACCTCTATATGTACATCGAGTAGATTAGTAAATGTACTCATAAGGTCAGTTAAGTGTTTTTGTCACTCATGTCAAAAGGGGGAGATTGTTAGTCTTATAATGGTTTTGACACATGAGTGCCAACATAATTAAACACTTTCTACATTGGAGCCAAGTACACCATGTATGTCGAGCCACAACATGAGCCGAGTCAGGAAATCAGGTGTCGAGCAATCTTTAGGTGCCGAGTGAAGATCAGATGCTGAGTGAAGATCAAGTGCCGAATGATTTTAGGTGCCGAGCAAGAAACAAGTGCCGAGCAACTCAAAATGCACATATGAGTTTGCAACTTTACAAATGCAGATGTAAACCATTTTCATGGGTGACATATGAAAAATCATGAAAGATTAAAAGATAAGATCGAATCTTTTGTTCTTCCTATGCAATCTACATATAGCCAATAAGAAAAATGGAGAAGGCATGCAACCAATAGTAAATGTGCAAGGAATCAGTTGGAAACAAAGATTCATTATGGATCGTAGATCCATACCTATCCCTAAGTCTTCGAATGTCTTTATAAGGAAGACTAAATCTCATTGTATGTGTGTGGATGGACGAGGGTGTGTAAGGAAAACTAATTTTTAGAGTGAAGAGTATCAGATCACAGAGAATCAAGATCAAAGAAAGTAGATCAAGTTCCTGTATTTAGCAATCGAAGGATTGTAAGCTATTAGGTTTATTATACCTAATACTCTCTAGAAATTGTATTAGAAAGGAAACCCTATGGTGATAGGTTAGCTTAACAACTATTTTTTAGATCATTTTAATAGGTGATTAAATCCTTTAACAAGGTAACACTTCATGTAAAGTGTTTGAAATCCTTTAATCAGGTCATTATTGATATAGTGTAAAGCCTTTAATAGGGCAGACCATTAGAAGTGGTTAAACATTACTGCTGTAGTAATTTTTGTGGGTACCATCCCCACCCTAGTTTTACCTTCTTATTTCTGGAGGGTTTCTGGGTTACCAAAATCTCAAGTGTTATGTGGTGATGCATATGTGTTTCTCATAATTGTTTGATGTGTTTTCAGTTAAAAGTTTTTATAGTCAAAGTACAGTACTTCTGATTCACCGCCCCCCCCCCCCCCCCTCTTAGAAGCATTATTCCTATTTGAATATTCCAAAAAAATCTCCACTCTTTGACTGAAATAAAAGAAATCAAACTACATCAAAATACCAAAAACCCAACACCAATGGATAGCTCTCAGAACTAACTTTTTGGTGATATTTTGTTTGTTGACAAAAAAGTCTGTATGCTCAAATTATGGCAAAAAAACCAATAGTAGTTATAAGAATGGCTCCGAAGGCTTATATGTGGATGATGTAGTAGTGATGTCATGATGACATCAACATACCACTATGCCAAATTTGATGGCCATCCAAACATCGTGGGGAAAAAGACTACCACATGGCATTCTATGTGGGAGGGGGCCCACTATGATGATGTCATGCTAACATTAGCATGTCACAAAAAAAATCCCATACCAGAAAAAATACCAGAGGCCACAAAATATCCCTCCCCCTGGAGACAAATCTACTCAAAGGAAAAAATCCTTCCCCCTAGGACTCAAATAATCAATGAATGAAAAAAGATCCTCCCACAAGAAAAAAATTATTCGGTCACCACAAAAAATTTGCCCCTCGAAGACAAATCTAGTTGCCTTAACAATTTCCTCCACCAAAAACAAATTTGGTAGCTCAAATAATTCCCCTTACTAGAATAAAAATCAATTCCCATACAAAATAGCCTCCCTCCCCAAAAAAAAATTTGGGCTCTTAAAAAGATTCCCCTTGCTAGAAAACAATATCCAACAAAAAAAAATTAGGTTGGTGGCTAAGAAACAAAGCCCAGTGGTTGGAGGTCATAGGTGGTAGACATAGGAGGGTCGAATCATAGTGTTGGAGGCTACATATAGTAGTAGATGGTTGCAAGTGGAGAGGGGACCAAGCTATATAGAAGAGTAGCAATAGAGGAGCCAAGGGCCATTTAAGTGTTGGCTGGCAATGAAGTGTAGCAAGGAGCTCGATAGGAGGAAAACCCATTGGAGCAAAGGGAGCGGTGGAAGAAGATGGGCTACTTGGGCAGTGGGAGGAAGTGCAGTGGATACAATTGGCAAAGTCCAATTATCGTAGCTACAAAGGTCTACTTGGGCAGAGCTAGACCAGAGCATGGTAGGAGGAGAGTCATGATGACTGGAAGATGGCATGGATGGTGGTTTTGTGGTGCTCTTGAAAAAAAATAAAAAATTGGGGGCTAAAATTTGTGCAAGTAAATTTATAGTTTTTGGAAAAAAAATTTGTTAAAAACATATATATTAGTATATATTTTTTACAAAACTAATACCCAAAAAAATGTAAATAAAAAATATATTTTTTAAAAAATAAAATATTTTCCTCGATCTGCAAGCAAGGGCAAAAAAAGCCTCTCCAAATCCAACCTTTCAAAATTTTCTCCTTCACAAATTCGAGCCAAAAAATGCTGAAGCCTCAAAATCCACCAAGTGCTCCAAATTAGTGAAACACGAGTGAGTAGTTGTCAAATCCCTTGCTTTAATACCATGTTAGAGTTGATATAAAAGCAACTTGACATGCCCAAGGTGATAATCCAATAACAAATACAAGCTACATGGTCAAATCCAGAGCATGAACACAAAGAGTTCTCATAGGCAATTAACTATATTGAGAAACATAATTACAATATATGTTGTAATTGTCAAGTGTTGAATTGTGTAGTGTTACAAAAGGTAAGTTGTGAACATCCTTATAAAGGATTTCAACCTCTTAACCAAGAGTCAAGGTTGAAGAGCCAACCTTTTCATCCACTAGGGTAGGATAAGGGCAACCTTGTCATCCACCCATAAAGGGATAGGAAGATGGGTTTATGACACATCCACCCACAAGAAGATAGGAAGATAGGGTCATGACTCACCCAACCACAAGGAGGATAGGATGACAAGAAAGACTTGTCATCCACCCCTTGGAATAATATTTAATAAGAATTAAATGTTATTATGCAAAATAAAAGAAAAATCTTAAGAGGATAATAGGAAAGTTAACATCTTTACTATTGAAGAGTAAAGGTCAACAAACCTTAACTCTAACAGTTTCTTATTCATCATTACTAAGATGCTCAAGATGTACACCTCTTCTTAGCATTATCTCAATAGCTTCAAGTCTCACTGCAATCTATCTTGACATGTCCATTATAGAATTATTTGCATATCCTCTGCCTCAAACTATCTTGAGAACAACTCCTTCAAGATTGTAAATATCTATAAGTCATAGGTTAGATTTTATATCATCCACTTTACAATTAATCCAATTAAGATACTTCACAATCTAATTTCAAAAGGAAAGAAAACTCAAGCTTTGATACCACCCGATGTAGGCACAATAGATGAGAGAAATGGGAGTCTAATCACCTAGCAGTCCAACCAACAATACACATAGAAGTCAACACAAGATTGTAGCATAAGAGAAAGTAGAATTCATATATTTACTAATTTAGTACACAACTCACATGATAACATATGTGGTAATATTTAATGTGCCTAACTATGAGGTCTTTTGAGTTGTGGCCAATACAAAAGGTTTTTGAAAGATTTTCTCTTCTATTTTACTTCCTAATAATTCCCATGCTACTTTTCTATATCAAACCAAAGTCTTCATGTAGCCAACTACACCACAAGTCAACCAATGAGGCATTTAATTATAATACAAGTCCTTCCTTGGAGATATAATCCATAATCTTAATAATTAGCATAAATTTTTTATTCCCTCTTGTGGGTAGGTCCAAATAGAATCAAGGAGTTGGCTTGCAACAACACAAGATTCCCCATATGATCATAAGGAACCATGCCGAAATAAATAACCTACCTTGCTAGATTAAAAGTACATGAAATAGTAACTGGAAAGATCAACATAGAACTCAAAGAATATGACACTTCAACTTTTTCTCTCTTAGAGAAAGTACTTAAGATAGGTCCTCAGAAAGATACTAACCATGCACAACACAAAACTCATGATTCAAACAACTACTTCATGAATGAAAAATTGGTATAGAGAATAAGAACTAACTAACCCAAGATGGCTGTAAATAATTTATTTTGAGGAACCATTTATATATTGTAATTATTTGTAATTAATGAAATCTATTTGCATTTCATTCTGAATGTGTTTTCTTTTTACATATATAATTTTATTTATTCTTTCCTATAGAGATCCAATGTGAGGTGTTATTAGATAACTGAGAGGAGGTGTGTGAATTAGTTATGTTTAGTTATCCTAGAATCCATTTCAAAGATTTTAGTACCAAAAAAAATCATAAATATTATAAGAAAACATTTGTTAATCTTATTCAACTTCAGAATTTACTCTTATCATTAATTTAATCCGAAATGTTCATTTATTATTTCTATTATTAATGAATAGTAGAGTATAACTTTATTGTGTGCATAGTTGTTATTGAGTTGTAGTAACAAGTAAATATCATGAAAATTAAGTTGCAACATAATATAAATTACACATTTAATACTAATTTTATTTCATTGAATTTCTATAATGGGAAAGAGCACCTATGACTAACAACCCAAAAATTTTTACTCTTTTGAAGTGATCTCTTCTAGGATCCAACCTTGTTAAAGGTTTACGTATACATTGATAATGTGACCTAGTTAGAGGATTTAAACACAAAAATAATTTAGACCTTTTCACTACTCAATTTGGACTAAAGAATTTCACTCTTTCAAGGACTTATAAACATCACTCATCAATGTTACCAAATAGAATTTCATAGACTTGTTAGGTCCACTCGGTTATGAGATTTTTATGCTACAATAATTAGAAAGTAATAGTGGAAATTAATCTCTTAGGTTTAATACTACCTTTCTTGTTTAGATCTCTATTCTTCTTGCACTTTTATTGATCTCCTTCTTCTGATCTCTATCTTGATGATCCACTCCTCTCTTTCACTCAACTCTTCTTTAATCTCCTCTATGCTTTTCTCAATTCTCCTTGTTCTTTTAGCTTGAGAAACTTCAAAATTTGATCTCTTCTATGGAGTTACAAGTTGCATATGAAGAAAGAGAACCTAATGTAGAGAACCCGATGAAGAGAAAACTAAAGATTAAAGATCAAGTTAAATAGATTTACTAAAGATGTTGGTATTGGATAGATTGTTTCATAATGTGATAATGTGTTGACAATGATTTTGAAGGTGGAGATCATTATCACCAAATGATAATGTTGAAGATAAAGAATAATATATATAATAAATAAACTAGTTGTTATGTTGTCTATAATGTCAAGCTTGAAATGGTAACAAATTATGCTAATTTAGTAAGGTGTCAAATAATATGAAGGATGTAGTGTTGATTGATGAAGAGGATTTGTAAAGATAATGATTAAGAAGATAATATAATGGAAGAAAGTGTTGATAAGTATGTGGATTATAATGGGCACTAGATGAGTTAGACATTTATAGTATAATATTTTTTTTATTGTTTTAGTTGATTTCATTAAGTGTTGAGATCAAGTATAAGAAAGTTATGTTAGTTGATAAAGAAGGCAATGTGTCATGAAGTAGAAAGACAAATGAAGACTGAGTTTCACTTAGATAAATAGTGAGTTTGATAAGTGAAGGAATAGTAGTCACTAAGAACATGAGAAGTAAGTGAAGATTGAGTTTTATTAGAAGAGAAAGAACATTGTTAACGAAGCTTAGTATTCAATATGAAAGTGTAGTGTTACTTGAGAAAGGGAAAGAATAATATTTTCTAGAAGATTCGGTTGGAAGCAAAAATTTGATAATATTATGGCTTGATTGAGAAGCTTCTAAGATAAGGATGAAGTTTTTTATGAGATCTATGGATGAAAAAATATGAGGAAGATTTGATCAAGAAAAATTAATTATTTTGAAAGGAGATCAAAGTCAAAGGAGAAAGTGTGATAGCCAACTATCTATATTCAATGTAACTTGGTTAGATGGAGATGTGCTTGTTTTGATTAATAGAAAAAATATTGGAGAATTTGGGGAAGTGGAAATAAGTTGTCTATTTAAGGGATGAACAAGACGTTTATTTTTTTTGAACAAGTTAATATTTTGATTAATAGCCAAGTGGTCACTAAGCAAACCACCATTGCAAAATCTAGTAGAAGAAGTGTGAAGTTGATATGTATATGAGTGGATTAGCTAAAAGGAAGAAAGAGGAAGTTTAGAAGAGAAAGGATGAGAAAAATGGAGATATGAAATAGAAAAGGTAGTTACATTATTCTTAGATCATTTTACCATTACACTTTGAAAATTATAGTAGAAAATCTCTTAACTGAGTGAACTTATTAGTTTTATTTGTAAACTATTTTGAAAGTAGCATTCTAGATGGTGTGGTGCTACCTCTAACCTATAATGGTCAAGATTTGAAGCTTTATCAAATTTCAAATCGAAAACAAGTAACCCCTATACTGAACTATAATTACATTTTTGTCCCTATTTGTGTTTTCCTACTTAGGTTTCCCTTGCTTTCCTATTTTCCTTTTTTCTTTTTTTTTCCTCACTGTAGTTTTGTCATGTGCCACATTTTATATTTGTGAAACTAGAGATTTTGGATTCCTTTCTTAAGTATAGTCTACCCATGTCCCCAGTCAGAATCAGTTGTTGCCCCATTTTTCATCCCTTAAACATTTTGCAAAGTGGAAAATTTTGTGTCCTAGTAAATTCCTAGGTATATATAAGTCTAAGTTCAAGCCCTTTTAGGTGGAAGGAGTCTTCATCTGATTTTTCATTTTCCCTTTCTCCACATTTCATAGCCAAGCAATTTTCCTTTTGTATTGTGAGTTTCTATGGGTAGCTTGGTACCTAATCTAATGGAGATTCTTGTAACATGAAATTATCATTCACAAGAGTTGCATCCACTTGTGTCCTAGCATTTTCTAAAATGAAAAAAGAAACTTGTAGAAATCTGGACTTCACCTTCTCCTTGGTGGGTTTTCAACCCATGAAGGCAATTTCCTGAAAAGAGCACCAAATGATGCATATGAGCCACAATAAGAAGATGATGAGTTAACCTATGATAAATTCCTATTTCCTTTATGATTTTATATCTTATAAAGTATTAAAGATTCATCATAGGTCTTAAAATCATCCTAGGCGAAAAATTGAAAATTGACTTCTCCTTAGCGAGTTTTCTACTCGTGAAGTTTGTGTTTTGCAAAAGGAAATTCTAAAGGAAAGAAAATGAATGGTTGGTCCCTAATGAAGCATCACACTCCTTATAGATATCTCCAAACCCAAAGTAAGGAATAATTCAAAAAGAAAGCTTAAAAGGCAAGCCTAGGAAAAGAATAGAAAATCATCTTCTCCTCATCGAGTTTTTAACCCATGAAGACAATTTTCTAGATTTTAAAGAAAATCAAGAATGTAAGCAAATGGAACTAACAAATTGGATGTGAAACATCTTGAGATTATTTTGGAAACAATATAACCATTTCAAGAAAGATCTATTAAGTGGAATCTAATTTGGTGGATATTTCCTTATAGAGTACTCTATTTATAATTTTTTGAAACTTTATGGAAAATGGGAAAGTAAATATGAAGAATAGAAAATTATTGTTGGCCCAATAAAAAAATGAAAGGAAATCAAGTTATCCATTGAAAATACACATTCTCCTTTAATTCATCTATGTGGCATGAACCCTAAAGATTAACAGATGGATTGAAACTTCTATATAGAGATATATGAATAGGTACAAAATTTACTGCTCTTACTCAAACTATTATTTTGCAAATTTTCACAAGCTCTGCTTGAAAAGCTAGCATCTATGCATTTACCATTCCTTGTTTTCCTAGATTTTGAAATTCACCTACGAACATAATGGAAACTAGATTCACAAATTTTGATGGGTTGAATGGAATCAAGTCTGCATTGTAGAATTTCACAAACACCTATCTCCATTTCTATGATATGCAAGACTTTCAAAAGAGAGTAAGATTAGAGCCAATTCATCCCATAGATAAGAATCTCTACGGATGCGGGATAGTTGAAGTAGTTGGTTTCCTAGTGGCAGTCCAAGCTCCATAATTGATCTATGAATGCATAAATCACTACAACTTGGACACTAGGCAGATTGTATTACTAGATTATGTAGTATTGGTGTCTATTGATAGATAAACAATGGTGAATTGTCTAAAAATTCCAAAACAAGAGGAGTTTTGAGATTTGACAATTGGTGGAGTTGGCTCGGAGTTTTTTGCAAAGAAAATGGTCTAGAGAAAGAAGATTATGCAGTCATGGTTTCAAAGGCCATGGAGCACCAAAAGTAAGGTCCCTAAGACCATTTTTGGTACTAATCTCAAACCTAAGATTGTAGAGATCTTGGTTCTCCTACACAGATTGAAAGGTGAGGTAGAAGCTTTAAATTTTATTCAACAATATTTCTTTTTGGTACACATCATCTATTTAGATACCCAATATATTGACTAGGCTCATGAGGTAAGTGAAAATCTATCCAATACTCTCAATGTCATGAAGTTCTACAACATCTTCTATGTGTCCTCTTTTCTAATTTACATCTTAGCTTCTCTACAGTTATGGTCAAGCCTACCAAGGGTAGAAAATTTCCTTGATGATGTGAAGCCCTATGAATTCTACCCATGTTTATAGCTATAAAATAGTTATACAAAATATATAAGAATTAATGATACATTTATAATGAGAATTGTCTGGGAGCTCCAAGGATGCCCAAGGAGGAGATTCAGTCGAAAAGTGATGACAACTATTAGTTTATTTGGAAGATTTTCCATCCAATTCTCATCATTTTCAAATTTTTGTCTTGTAGATTTTGATGGGTTCCCCTTGAAACTGCCGAGGTATCCAAGCGATATGATTGTGATGATTGAGATCATGAGGCAAGAAATCCAAGTGAATGTGCTAAGTGGGAGCCTGGAAATGAAAGGTTATGAGCTTCTGATGAAGGTGGGAGTTTTTATCTATGAGTCTCATTCTAATGCAAAGAACATGTTAAAAGTGTTCAAAATGAAGCATCAATTGCCACTAGTACATTTGGACCCAATTTTTGACCAAGGTTTGTCACTATTTTTCTTGTCAAAATTTCAACCAAATTGTAGGTTGGTCGAAATTTTAATGAATGCATTTGTCAAAATTTTGACCAACCTTAAATTTATCCATCAAAATTTCAACCAACCTGCAATTTATTCATCAAAATTTTGACCAACCTGTAATTTGGTTGAAATTTGGACAAGAAAAATAGTGATGAACCTTGGTTGAAATTTGACCAAAATTGGTTGAAAATAGGGTCCAAATTTACTAGTGTGGAGATGTATGAGGCTTTGAGACCTATGTTTGATCCAAACAGATATCTGAGAGATGTTCTCGAAATTGGTAGTGTGATCAAACATGTCACCGCTGTTGAAGACTACTGGACCAATTGTAGAGTGAGTTCAAGAGCTGTGATTGTGCTTTTGCCAAGCTCATAGTAGATCAACTAAAAATGTATAAAATCAATCATGATATTGAAGGAATTGAAGATGATGGGAATAATATGTATAGTAATACATATTTAACAAAGTTAATAAATACCCATATTAGCTCAAAGCCTTATCAAGATGTTGGAGATGATCTAGATATTATGATGGCTCAAATTGTTAAAAGGATTAGGAAATGGGTCGAGTGGACTATAGCAAGAAGAAGCTAAATTAAAAGCACTCCCACTCAAGATCCTTTAGCATTTTCCCCTGCTTCCTCACAAGCTAACACATCAGGTATGACCCTAGCCGTCACTCAAGGACTAGCTCAACTAGTGGGTGGAGGTGACCAATCTCCAGATTAAAAAATTCCTTTGACAAAGACTTTTCAAGATGGCTCTTCTCCAATGATTGATGCCCAAGCAGAAGCTAAAAAGAAAGAAAAGGAGCCAAAAGATAGTATTGCTACTGTGGTTCCTTCACCTACTAGTAGTCTAGTCCCATCTACTAGCCCTACACTTCTCCTTCCAATAAACCCTCATGTGCAAGTAGTGGACTTAGGTAATGGAGAAAGTACTCATCATGCATCCACTAAGTCAGATGAACTAGCCAAGAAGACTACAAAGAAAGAGAAAGGACAAGAGTCTTCAAAACTTGTCTCTCAAGCTCAAAAAAATCCCTTCTCTTTGACCATGAAAATAATTACTCTAGTCAAAAGGAAAATGTTCATTATTGATTCTCTTTGAATGGCCTCAAAGGTGATAGGTACATATTAATGGTTAGAAGACACTTTGGATAGGAAGAGAAAGAGGAAAGAAAAAGGTGTTCCCAACAAGGATACCTTATCCCTTGTTGTTCATTTTGGATCTACATTAACTAAGGTAAAGAAATAGAAGACCTTATCTATCCTCAAGTAGTATCCTAAAAATAGGGCATTTAATATTAGAGATAACCAAACCTAACAAAGAAGGAAGGATTAAAGATATGACTATAGATGATTTCACCATGTATTCAATAGATCTCAAGAAATCTAGACATGATACCAAAGTCATCCTATGAAAGTCCACAAATGAGGTGATCAAAGGACAACTAGAAAGTCTTAAGTCATCAAACATTCAGGTGAAAACCGAGATACAAAAATTGAATGGGTATATTAGACAATTGGTCACTCTGTTGGTGAGTATCTCTAGGATGCCCATGACTAGAAACCACACTACTGTAAACATCTTGGAACTTATATCTCAAGCTCAAGAAGATAAGAATTTTGGGCAAATTGAGAGAGAGTGGAGTGAGAAGATCAAGGTAGAAGGACTTTCTTTTATAGACCAGATTGGTAATGTTGTTTTTAGATTAGAAATAGAGAATGATAATATATCATCAAATAGGGCTACAAAACAGGTCAAGAGTGACGATTTTGTCTCTTTGTTGAAAATTATCATCCACATGAAAGTGAAGGAGGCTATTGAAGTGAAAATTTTACCCAAAGGAGATGAGCCTCTAGTTGAGTGGTTCCAAATTATGAAGTTCAAATCTAAAATGATTATGATGGTTAAAGAAGGACTTAAAGAAACTAAAGCTAAAGTTAAGAAAGAGCAGGATAGATATTATGAGATACTAAAAGGATTACATACTAATTCATAGTCTAGTGGACAAGGGAAGGAAATAATTGGGGTAACTATCATGTAGGAAAACTTCACAAACTTCATAAATGAGCTGATAGGAATAACTTCTAGTCATTAGAATAGAATTTTTGAGCTTTAGAAGCTTGGTAGATGTGTGGACATGGCTATGGAAGAACTTCAAGATCGGTTGGGTGCCACCATAGATCTAGCCTAGGAGCATGCTATGTGGCTCTTGAGGTATACAAATGTGCATGTCCATAAGCATGAAGAGCTAATTTTGATCATTGTTTCTACCAAAGCCTATAGGGAAAAGGCAAAAAAAGGGAAGAAGGAAAAAAGATTCATATTCCACCCTTGCCATTTTTGTTTTGTAATCATTTTAATAGACAAATTGGCTCTTTGCCATTTGTTAGTTTTGAGAAAATGAATTAGTTAAACTTCCATTGTAATGGTCATCTCGAAATCCTATATGTATGTTAATGAAAGATTAATAAAAGGTCAAAAAAAATTGGTGTAAACTACTTGATGTTGCAGAGCCAATTGAATGGTATTTTTGTATCAATCATTTTCTATTCCATTTGTAGTAGTTGTTATTAGGTTGTTGTTTCTCTTTATCTTGGTTTGAAACAAGGAATAAATAGAGTTTTATTACCCATATTTTAATACAGTGAGTTGAATATGATATGAATTTTCACTTAAAGCTCAAAGATATCCTTTAAATGTTTTCATTCAATATAGTGTTTCTCTGCAATTTAATTCCTAGATAGATCAATCAATCTTTGTGCATATTAACTAGGAATTCATAAGATGTATGAGTTCATAGGTTTAACTAATCCTTGAAATGTTATTCCTTACTTAAGTTGAATTCCTTATTGGATTGGCTTAGTTTACCTCTTTTGTTCTCTAGTTAAGAACATACACTATTTATATTTAGGAATAAACAAAATTCATTGTAGATTTCATAATAGGGAGTTGTCCCTAACGATTTAGAGGAAAGTAAGTCTTCAATAAGCCACTTTCCAAACTATTGTAATCAAATAAATTTCATAAATTAGGGCACTTGTGAGTCAAAATTGGAAAGAAAAAATATGTTTACTAATAATTTCCTTATTCTCCAAGAAAAGCCTTAGTGTAATCTCACTGCGAGAAAGCTTCTGCTGAGTTGGAATACCAATACAACACCAAGCTTAGCACATATTCAGTTTGGTATTCCATTAACTGAAGTAGCCAACACTTAATTTACAATTCAGCAAGTGCCTCCATCATTAGGTTTTATCATGTAACAAAAAGGTATTACTACTATTAGTGCCATATCTACATTTGTTTCTAACCCCTCAATTTATACTATTGTTTCTATTCTTTATGTGTCCATAGCTAGTAAGATGATACTTGAGAACAAGTCTCAACCAAGTACTAAATTTTTAGATAAGCATAAGGGTACAGAAGAAGAAATTGATCTAGATGTGGATATGGTTATTCCAAATTGGGATATCTCTACTCTTACTCCTAATCAAATAAATACCCTAGGAGAATTACTGCAAAATAAAGCTAAGAAACATAAGCTTAGAGAAGAGAAGAGAAGGAAAACCCAAGTGCTTAAAGACATAAAGGACATATTTTTAAATGCACTAAGTATTGAGGTTGATAGTAGACAACTTATTTTGGACTAGTTAGCAGAAGTTGTCTAGAAATTCAATGAAGACATGAATGGATAGGATAATTTTCTATAAAGAGAAGAAAGAAAATTTGACAACAAGGTATTGGAACGAGTGGCACAAAAAATTTCAATAAACCAAGTAGAATTATCTACTACTCTTGTTTCATTGGTAAAATTTGTAAATAATGACATTATTTGTTAAGTTGTGTAATACATCTATCTTCATAGAAGAAATTAAAGATAAACTATCGAAGATAGATAAAGATATGAAGGAAAGTTCACACCATTTGTCACTTGACCCATGTTATAGTTCTTCTCATTATTCAAAGATCAAATTTCTAACAAATTTGCAAGCAGAATTACTAAGGGAAGAAGCCAAGATCAGGACCACACTTGTAGAAATCCAAGGCATGATTCTTCCACAAATGGATGCATTGTAGATGCACATTGCACATGCTAAGAGACTCACCCATGACAATAACTTCTCCATAGCTGATCACATGATGGAGTTATCAATATAAGTTGAGCTTACATTGCATACAAGTAAGGTGTTACAAGAAAATTGGGACAAGACAGTGGCATTAATCTTTAAGGTACATTCTAAATGCTTCTCACATTTTGGTATTAACATATAGTATACACCTTTGGCATTTATGTCAGAAAGTAGGAGACATATAGATGAATGTATATATGTATAAAGAGGGAGAAGTATATGTAAAAACATGTAAAGAATATATGTATGGGGGAGTAGTACTCTAGATATATAAGGTATATGAATAGATAAGAAAAAAATTCTTTTACAAAAGGAATTTTGAAAAATCTAAAAAATCGAGTATGTTATCTAGTTGTAGACACGGAATGTAGATAAAAGAATGTTTTGAATTGCAATTTAGTGTATTCAATTTTTGGATGATAAGTGTTTTTATCACTAATGCCAAATGGGTAGATTGTTTACATTAAGGTCAATTTATCTATTAGTGACTAACACTTAGTAAATATATAGTTGCTACTGAGTTTTTCAATTTCTACCAAGATTTAGAACCTATGTACAATTCATGCCAAGTGTAGTAGCATTTACCAAGTTGTTCAGTGCAAGTAATGGAAACTATAGTGTTAACCAAGTTACATAGTGTTAACCATGTTCTCTAGTGTCTACTGAGCCAGTAGTGATAGTGATTTGGATCTAGTGTTGACTGAACCATGGAGTGTCAACCAATTTATTTAGTATATGTTTAGTATCATAGTGTTGACTAAGTCATATAGTACTAGCTGAGTTCAAGCTATTGGAAGTGATCAGTATGAACTAAGCCTCTTCATCAACTGAGTTCCAAATAATATTGAGTAGTGAAAGTAGTTTCTGAGTATTAGAACATCACTGAGTTTGTCTTCAAAACTTGATTTACAACAGCTAGGTTGACTTTGTGGATTTTGGTGAAACTTGTAATGTAGTTGACTCTAGCAAGTTATGATTTAGATTTATATATGTAATGGATTATATCATATCCAAATAAGGTATGTAAGCATAATATAAATAGAAGTGTGAGTTGAAGAAGGCCATAAGAAGAATAAGGGATAGCAAAGTATTATCTGCATAGCAAGGTGATCATTATAATTCAAGGGATCTCAACCAGCAAGTTAGAGTTGCAAATTAAAGATCACCCACTAGTTCATCCTAATAGGTGAATTAGTCAAATCCTTTATTAGGGTAGACTTAATAGTCTTTGATAAATCTCTTTACTGAGTTCATACTTCATTGTATATTTTGTAAATCCTTTGATAGGGTGGACCTCCTTATTGCTCCTAATAGGGGAAATCATTAGAAGTGATCAATTTTAAGCCTTAACAAGCTAACTTTATATTGCAATACTAAAGCTTGTGGGTATCATCCCCACCCTATTTTTACTTCCTATTTAGAAGGTTTCTAGGTCACCATATCCCATGTAAAAGTACTGTGAATTAAGATTAAGTTTTATTGGTTCCTAATTCACCCCTTGTCTCTTAGTCTCCTTGCTTACCTCATATTTCCAACAATGGTCTACATGATATTTTTTGTAAATCCCCTAGGAAGGTCACATTAATAATGTTCATGTAACCTTTAACCAAGTTGGCTCCTAACCAAGCTCACTTCAGAAAAAGTGAAATGTTTGGGTTATTGATCCCTAGTGTTTTTCCATTATTGGGGTTTTCGTGTAAAAATACTTGTGTTATAATGTGTGGATGATATTTTTGCATGTTATTTATTATTTAGTATTTATTTCTACAAATTTATAGATACAGAAGGTTTATGAAGTTTACTCTTATACTAGATATATAAGTTAACTATAAATTGGAAAAGATTTATTTGAATATTATGTTGAAGTTCCATCTTTTATTGAGCTTGTTAATAAATAAATAATTTTTTTGATCTAAAAAAAATGTTATAAAGGACTTATGGATAATTGATTCACCCCACCTCTAAGTTATCTAATAGTTTCAACCTTTCATTGGTTTTTTGTTTCTTGCAATGGAGATCTTGATGGCACTTTGCATCTTTCTGAGGATGTCTTGTGGTAGGTTCTATAAGCCCCTTTCTTTTTGTTTGAGGGAAGGACCTTTCCATATTTATCCTAATCTATAATAATTTTTGTTATACCTTGGTTTGCAAAGTTTAAACAACCCTATATTTTTTGGGCCTCTTCTTTTGATGACGATGTTGCCTCCATTTATTGAAATAGTTGGATGTTATTTTTTTATGGAGGGCTTTGTTTGGATTAAGTTTATGATTATGTAGGAGAGAATTTTTTGGGTTTTTTTGAGTGGTAAGCTCTTTTTTTTCCTTTAATTTTGTTTAGAAGCTTGTTTCATTTGTAGGGAAGTTGGCTTTGTGTTAGGGTCATTTAGGGCTTCTCTCTTCTTATTTACCTTCCCTTTATTTGTATGATATTTGTATATATGATGGTGGAGGTCCATTTGGGTCTTGTCCACATTTTCCTAGCTTCCTTCAGTAGTGCAAGTTCCTTTTGAGGTGGAGGCACACCATTTGGAGTTTGATTTGTGTTTGTGGTGTAATGTGGACTTAACCTATATGAAATTCCACCATTTCTTTGTTAGGAGGCTTTTAGGTAGGATTTTTGTCAAGATATATCTTGTCACAACTTGGCTATTGGTTTGTGTTCCTTTCTTGGCCCCAATCTATTTCTTGGTGTTCATTATAGACCCAAGTTATTTTCTAGTGAGATGAGGATTTTTATTTTGAGTAGGTATTTTTTCGTGGAGGTTGAAGAAGCTCTTTCTTTCTCTCAAGTCACTTGTTTCTCTCCCCTTCTATCCTAAAATAGTGGCATCATCTACTTTCTTGCAATAAAAGTGGAACCAACTCTTTTGTTTGTGGTAATGTTCAAAACTTCCCTTTTTTTTTGGTTCTTTTTAGAGCATATCTTTCATGTGTTTCTAATTTTGATCATACAAGTGCTAAAAAATTTGAAGGGCCCATTCTTTTGGATGGTTATTTTTAGTTAATGTTTCTTGTAGGTTTTGGGGTGCTCCAGCCCCTAATGGAACTCTAGTTCTTATCTCATTATACTCTTTGTTTTATTCATATGATTCTTTGTGATGGATCTTAGAGCCCTGATCACTTGGTGTTATAGTTTGGGAAGTCTCGAAACCCTATTTATTTGTCTCCAACAAAGATTTTCTCATTGTAGACAAGACAACATTATTTGCTTGTTTCTATTGGGCAATTAGTTCTCCTTTTGTTTTTTATTCCATGGTTTTTATTTATCTATTAGTTTCGGGTTGCTAGACATTTTTTTTTGTAAATCTATAGAAAAGTTTAATCTTGGCGGTGTTCTAAATCCACTTTAAAATCAATTTATAACTTGGGGTTTGAAGTCACTAGACCTTTAAAATTGACATTATTTATACATAAAAATACCATATCTAATAAACCAAATCTACTAAAATAAATTAGTCTAATAAGAGCTAATAATAACTCATCATAATCTAAATTTCAATATTTGTTATAACTATTTTAAACGTAAAGTATCATAATTATGAGGTTGAAGAAAATTGAGGTTTATTCTACCCAAGTGTTTTATAATATTTAATTGGTCTTTTAAACTATCATATAATTGAGATCACAAAAAGACTCTTTGATATGATCTTGGAGTAAAATTTTAGCATTTTACATTCTCAATAAACACCAAGATTCAAGAACACATCCATGTATCTAACTTTGTGGAGCTGGGTATGTTTAATAAAATAATACATTTAAAAGATCTATAAAAAATGTTCTTTTGAAATTTCAATCCCAAAATAGCCTTTTTACCACCGTAATCATGATAATACAAAAATATATATCAAAATAAAAGATAACATCTAAATTTCCCTTAAAATATTTAGAATATAATTTTTTAAATATCAAATATTACTATTTTAGAGTTCAATCTATTTTACCTTAAAGTACATTATTTTTTGTTTTTGTTTGAAATTTGGAGATGAATGTTGAATATGTGTTTACTTTTTAACTTAGTAAAAGAATGAAAATAAGATTTATGCACCTCATTTTGTGATTTCATGTAATTCGTCAATGTCGGATTACATTATAGGTACTTATCTCTTCAAATTTAGTGACATGTTACTATATATATAATGTAGGATAATTGAAGTTCTTACAAAGTCAAAGTAAGTTTTATTTTTCAATCGGAGAAGATGAAGAAGTGATGGCATAGAGAGTGGGATCATTATCTGTGCATTGTACATTACATCATCCAAAACAAAGTGTCAACATAATTGTATAGCTAGTCCACATTTCTGATAAAAAAACCACAATGCTTCTTAACTATATGTTGTCTTCATAGTATTGAATTTAATCAAAATTCTTCAAGTTTCAAAGACATTGCTAAAGTTTCCTATAGGTAAGCATTTGAGAACAAAATGATAATTTTTATGTATGTCATCTTAACCTTTATATAAGGGGAAATGATATTTTATATTCACATGATTCAAAATTTGGGAGACATGATAAAATTTTAAAATGATGATAGTTGTAACCCAATTTATAAAAATGTTTATTAATCCCACCTAGTCATAGGTGGAGACTAGAGTTTTCATGCATCTTTTTGGTATTAATGCATATCTCAGCAACTATGTGAAACCATTTTAAACTATACTCAATATAAATTATTCTATTAAACTCATAGTTTAATATTTATTTCTATTTCATGATTGGTTGTCCTTGTTTTTCATGATAGATTTTTAATTTTTCAATTTAAAAAATTAATAAATCACCACTCTCTTCACTTGGACATATTTTTTACATGCATTGCTAGTTGGTAACTATTATAGTGGGAAGCTATCAAAAAATGAAACATTTTAATGAAATGTATTTCTCCATTCTTTGAAATTTTATTTGTATTAATGAAATTACAGGATTACATTATGTGAGTGACTGGTAAAGCTCTCAATATGTGATGTTTCATTGGGGTTTTGTGCTAAAGCCAAGGTGGAGTATTGTGGTTCAAGTTTTAGTTTTATTTGTGTTATAATGCATCATTTTATTTTATTTATTATCATTGTATACTTTGTTACTATTTTTGTGTAAATCATACTTGTCCAATGCATTTGATGTTTTCATGAATCATATGAGAATTTTGGAGGAAAATTATTTAGTGAGGGAGGACTCTATTTCAATTGATTGAAGGTATCCACATGGAATTCTAGGAACTGTGGAGAATGTTAAACAACAATAAATATAAAGGAAACTGTATTACCATCATACTTCATTTATTTCATAACATTTATCTTTCATTATTATAACTCAAAGTGTAGTACAACTTTGCGCAATGTAGTGCATGTAATTCCCATTCAAATTTAGTTTAGTTCTCTTTACATTTTCCAAACTTCAACCTTACACACTATGGATTAGTATTTTCTTTTATATGGATAAAAAGGACACTTCTATATATAACTTAATTCCTCTCTTAAATTGTAACCCTTCAGACAAAATTAATAAGACATAAATATTACCTTGATGAATTTTGAAAGGAGATATTAAACCCAAAGAAATTATATCATTATGAGAAAATAAAAATAATGGTGTTATTTTATCATATTGTATTTCAATACATCGGTAATTATTAAATTTAATTTCTTCATTGGATATTAATGAGTTTCTCTTCATTTTTGGACACATATTAGTACACATCGATCTATAACATCTTATTTTAACCTATTTTATTATTGGTTTTCTTCCCTTTTCCAAGTTTTCTTTTCATTTTTATTCTTAGAAAATTTGGCATAAATTAGGGTTGTAGGGAGTTGAGGCAATGTGTAGGCACATGTTTATTGTTTGGTACATGTAGTGGTTCTAAAAGCTATGCATCTTATGTCTATTAGCAATGTTTGTAAAACAACAATTCCTACCCCTATTCTTCTCATCTCCATTGTCAACAACATAGTAGAATTTTGTGCACAAAATTGTGGTCATTTCATTCTATGTATAGATAATATGCCAACTTTGAGGTTGGAAAGTTCCATAGATATAGTCAACAAGACATTTTTTGAGATATAGTTAGGATATTGGAGTGTCCTATTATTTTAATAGTTTCTAGTATTTCACTATTCTATGGTGTCATCTAGTGCTATACAACATTTTCTCATGGTCACAAATGTATCAAAACTCTTAGTTTTAAGTCTTCATTTGAAATGTTCAGGTTGATGACATCCCCAGTGTATTTCTATCTTAATAGGGAAACTTGCATTTTATTATATATTTATTATTTATCTTTTTTATTTCATTATTCATTTTCTATTATCTTTTATTCATGAAACATTAAATTCAACTTTAGGGTAAGCAATGTAATCTATTAAAATTTTTGGTTTCTTCACATTTATTGATTCTAATTGAAAACTAGACATAAATAATACATATCTCATTAATATTTGTTCTGAAATGTCAATTTAATGTTGCTAATCTCAAATTGGTTTTCACATATGAGTGACAATAAACTTAAGTCATTTACTTTGTTCATTCCAAACAAGTAATGCATCTAGAGCATAAGTTGTTAGATAGTATATGCCAAGTGATAGATATTTAGTGCATGCTAAGTAAATAGTGAGGGTCAAGTCACTCAGATGTTGAGTAGATAGTATGTGCCCAGTGGCTCAAGTGTCAAGTAGATAGTGCATGCAAAGTTATTCAAATTTCAAGTGATGGCATTGAAGCTATAGTTGATGTCAAGCATTAGGGACTTCAAGTCTCGAGTTACATAGTTTTGACATAGTTGTTTGTAAAGGCACAAACATCTATGTAAACCATTTTTGAGATGACTAAGGATTGATTTATGATCTTTCTTGATAAGGATGAATCTTAAATTTTAATCCCTATGCATTACATGCATCCAATTAGAAAATGGGAAGGTTTAAGTTACAATATGGGTGAATCACTACCATTGATTCATACCCAATCCTATGTCACCTAGGTCTTCCTAAGGAAGAAAAACCATAAAATTTCTAATGAATGCTAAGGAGAATTGAAGAGAGTTTACATGCACAAATAGAGCATTCATGGTGATTAAGGTGTTATGAATTGAGTTACATTGTAGAATCAGTTGAAGGAGAATAGAGGAATCAAATTAGAGGAAAATAGAGATACATCAGATCATAAAGGATCAAGTACACATTAGTATAGAGGTGATCTGATATCAAGCAACAAAGTGCTAACCACAAGATCATTACTAAGACATTATAATTGGTGAATTAGATAAATCTCTTAATAAAGTACTCTTAATAGGCCATTATAAATCCTTTAACAAGGTGCTTACTTCATTGTAAGATAAAGTTCTTTTACCTAGCACACTTTTAGCAGGGTGTTTAAATCCTTTAGTAGTGTAAGATCTAACAATATTGTAATCCTTTAATAGGGTAGGCCTTTCATAGCATAGATCATGTTTCATTGTCAAACATTGTAACCTTCATTGGATACATTTTATTACTATAGCAATGATGATTTGTGGGTATCATCCCCACCCAAGTTTTACCTTCTCATTGGAGGGTTTTTGGGTAACCAAATATCTTGTGTCATACATTTTTTGAATATCTTACTTTCATGCTATGGATGTATATGCTTAAATTGGTATTTTAGTTTATATGCATAGATTATGAGATGGATCAGTGGTAAATAGTTTTAGAGGTTGAAAGTTTTAAGTGTTGATTCACACCCCCTCAAAAGTTTACTTCCCTATTGTATTTCCAACAATTGGTATTAGAATGCTAGGTCTCTAAATGTAAAGCTTTACGACTTTGAGGAAAGATCTTGGAGATAGAAGTCTACATATTGGGAAATACTATTGAGAATTAGAAGATTGAAATACAACTTGACTTACATGAATTGAATGAAGCAAGAAATGATTTGAAGATATCACTGAAGAGAAGGAAGGATATTTATATTGAAGAGAATGATACACAATAACAAGAGATTGACACTAGTGAATTGTTTGTTGATGAAAACAAAAATGAATTTGATTCAGTAGTTGCAAATCTAATGAAAAGGAATGGAACCTTAACTGAAGAAGTTAGAAATCTAAAGAGTGAACAAGAAGTTCAATTAATATTGCTATGTGAGGTCATCGAGCTAAAAAAGAAACTAAAGAGGAAAAAGTCATGATTGAAGATGACAAAAGGATTTTGACCAATAGAATGGAAGAGAAAACATCAAAGGTAACCAGGATTGCTAACATGCAATTGAAAACTTTGGGTCAAATGATGATTGCAAATCATGTACTAAATACAAAGGATATTGATATCACAACATTGAAGTTGTTGAATGAACAACTAAGAAATGATTTGAAAAGAGAAAAGGAGTTTGCTAATAGTTTTAACAAAGCTACTAAAGCCATCAAGTACTTTGAACAATTGATAAGATCCCCTAGATCCAACAATGATACTTCTAGATTTAGATACACTAGTACTAAAGAAGGAGAATCATCCAAAAGTGGTGAAGAAAGGAGTAATAAAGGTAAGAAATCCAAACCTACTTGTCATAATTGTGGTAAGATAGGTCATATTGTTAATTTTTATAGGAGCAAGATTGAAAATTAGAATCTTACGTAGAAGTTCATGGGTCATTGCCATAAATTCAACAAATAAGGACATCTAGCACATGAATGGAGAACCAATAACACAAGCACACAAAGATTTTAAGGATATGTTATAACTATTAGAAGTATGGACATAGAGCATATGAATGTAGATCCAAGCCTAAATGGTCATCAAACAAGTAGACAAAGGTAAATCATAATAGAAACTCTTATAAATGGGATGTAATACGAGGTATAGTTGTCACTGTTATCAAGAGTATGGACATGTTGCTGAAAATTGCATAAGAACACATTTCAGAAGTGACTACAATAGATTGTTGAGTCAAACCACATGTTTTAGTTATTTTAAAATTGGTCACATAAGCAAAAATTGTCCAGCAAGGTCAAAGGAACCAAGTAGCAAGTTCAACAAAGGAAAAGGAAAGATAGATGTTGAAAATTTCAAAGATGAGATGAACAAGACAGGGAAAAGAAAGGAAGATTGCAACACATTAAGTTCAAAAGGGATCACTTCACCCAATGGGTTAGATGATCACACCTCCAAAAATTAAGTAATCAAGTGGTATGTGGGACTAATATCTAAAACATTTACTATACATTAGTTCCAAGGATTTAACTATGAAAAGATTGCATATGCATGAATAAAGATGCAAAGTGTTGTTAAGAATCTAGAAGAAATCTTTAAGTTTTGACTAGTTTTCATGTTACTGTTGAGCATGAAAAGTTTCACTATGGTTTCCAAGTGAAATTTTAGTTGATATTGAGCTATCAAGGTTGCTAGTATTGATCAATTTTGTAGTGGTTTTCAAGTAGAATGGGAACTTCATGGAAGTCAAGTGAGTCAAAATTGTTATTGAAGTCAAGCTTACAACTATGTAAGAACTAAGCATTAAATGCAAGGATTTGAGGTCTATATGATCAATTTCTACTCATTTTACATTATTTTAATTTGACGAAGAGCATGAAGATCAAAAGGAAAAATTAAAAGAGAACATACATGTTTGCAAGCCGAATTCAATAGTCACTCGACATCATCATAGCAGATTCACAAACGTATTTATTGTGTGCCAAGCTATGCAGTTGAATATTTGCAAACCATAGCTTACATTATAGCATCCATTTCTTCAATTGATAAGGTTAAATGGGGTAAAGAAGTTTTGAATTTACAATTGATAAGTAATTAGATCAAACAACTAAACTTTAGAGCCATACTAGATATCACTTACAAGAAAGACCCATCTGGTGTGTTTTCGATGATACACCCAAGAGTTTTGATGATTTAAAATGTAAGGTGTTGCTATACATGTAAGGTTGGTAGAATAGGAGACATGGAAATTAGGGAAACCTATGGAAAATTATGTGAAAATGGAGCATTAAAGGATGAATTCAAAATCATAGAAAAGTAAGGGTTGACCCATGCCCTAGATTTTCCAAATGTTTTGAAGACTAAATTGATTAAGATAGTCCTAAGTAGAATTCATGATAATTATCTTTGGTTGAATAATGGACCGATGAAGATTACAAATAAAATTGTATATAGAGTAACTTTGTATCCAACACTTGACCAATCTAAAACAATGAGAAGTGAATCTAAGGAGGTCATTGAAAAGAATTTAGGGGCAGCGTAGAACAAATTAGGCATGAAAATTGATACTATTTTAGATCCTGTAATATCATTTGTAGTAAGGATAATAGCACATAAATTCTATCAATCAAGAAGGATCAACAGTGTACCATGTATTGTTGTTGACATGGTTATAAGATAGTCATGAAGGATCATACCTATGACTTTGTGGAGTTCCAAATGTGATAATTATCAAAAAATTTGGGAGCTATAAGGAAAACCAAAAGAACACAATGTTAATTTGGCTCAATTCTTGTATGCATGTTCTTTTATGTACATAATACATTCCCCACATTTGGTAAATTGTCATAGAAAACCAAAAAATCTAATGTAGTGTAGATAGGAGTTTTTATTGAGCAACTTGGGAACAATTTTGAGTCAATTATGGTGAACTATTTGGAGGACTTCAAACAATAAATGAAGAAGAGACTGAGGATACTAGCTTCACTAGTTGAGAATAATTTTAATGATGTTTTCTTTCTAGTTGATACTAATTATACTTATGTTCAATGTACTATTCCAAGGGTTAGGTTGGTAAGGCCATTAGGCTACAAAATCAATGTTGGTGAAGCCTCTACAATAATAATAGCATTATTTGCAAAAGATGTAGATGCTAAGGCTACTTCCTTTGGAAACTATCATGTGACCGAGTATAAGATAACAATGGATTTGAAGACTACCTCGGTCATTAGGAAAAGGAACAAAATTGTGAAGAAATAAAAAGAGAAATTTAGTAAAGGAGTAGATGAAGAAGATGAAGAAGAACAGGATATACTAGCTCAAGCACCATTGGCATTACCTCAAGGTCAAGGAGAAGACCAAGTAGAAGAAGTGGATATTAAAGAAGGTGTTGATGGAGAAGAAACCAATGAAGCACTCGAGAAAAGGAAAAGGAAAGATAAGACACCAACTGCTAGAAAACTATGGAAGGTTGCAAACTCTAAGCCTAAAGTTCCCACTATAAGAGAAAGCACAAGGGCTGCTATAAAGAAGGCTCAAGAAGAAATCAAGCCAAAGCAAAAGAGATCTATTCAAGCTAGCAAGTGTGAAGAATCTCAGAAGAGATAGAGGAGAAAATTTGTTTCTCTAGTTGAATCTAGTGAAGAGAAGATGTAATCTAATGACAACAACTAGTTTGAAGTGGTAAGTCATAGTCCTTGAAATATAGATAGTATATGTGAGAATATAAAGAAAAATGTTGATTTATCTAGTTGCTCACATTTTAAATTTAATACACTCAAAAAAGTTGAGATGAACCAAGTAGAGGAGTCAATCTATGCCATGATGGAAACATTTAAACAAACTCCAATTGAGATTTCCAACTCTCTACCAAAGGAATTATCTAATAGAGTTGAGAAAAAGTGGCAATATAGTCTAAACATAGAAAGACAAATCATAGAGACTACACTTGCCAAAGTGGTGCCAGAACTAGATAAGGAATCAATGGCAAAGGAATTGAAGAAGCATACTAGAAAATTTGTACCAAAATACAAGGCATTTAACATATTGTAGAACAAGATTGAGGATGTTTTACAAAAGACCATTTTGACTTCAAAATCACTATATGGTCAAGGCAATAATGTAGACACCTATTAAGGTAGGTGAGAATAAAGAAGAGTAACAAAAGGTAGTTGAGGTAATCATAGTTGAGACTGATGTAGGTACATAGGAGGAAGACACTAAAACAAATGTAGATACACAGGCAGCAACTAAGGGTGAGCAAAAAACATAATAGAGTGTACCATATACACTAGTGTTGAGTGCCAATCCTCCACATGAAGTGAATGCAAAATGTGATAATGTAAAGATAAATGATGTTTCTGATACTATCACTTAGAACATCAATCCACTCATTGCGGATGACTTGAAAAATATATTGGTAGAATCCACTACCTAGGCCAAACTTTGTGAGAATCATGTTTTGGTGAGTGTTGATGAGATTGAGAAGGCATATAAGATATTTTTAGGGGAAGAAATATAGAAAAAATTTACACATATAGCCCTACCTCAATTTTCTATGTTATAGCCTACATTACCCCTTGTGGTGTGGTATATCAAAGGAAGGAGCCAACTACTTGTACCATTAGTACATTGACATAAGATACTCTAGTCTTAGGTACTATAAACGAAAGAAAACATGATAATGGTGAGATAGTTGGAGAGAAGAAAGTTGAAAAAAAGAATACTAAAGGAAGATAGGTTCAAATAGGTTAGGTAGACAATAACACAAAAGAAAGGTGCATCTATGAATGTAGAGAATAAAAAGGATAAGGTTGAAGAGCTAGGTATAACTACCAAACCCGAGAAGCAATTAACAATACAAACACTGGTAACTTTACCAAAAATTGCTACTCCTCCTAGTCAAGCTCTTCATAGGTCAAGTATAGAAGCTATACCCCTATAATCATCATAGTCGAGCCCAAGTAGATCTAAAGTAGATGACATCAGATCATTTTTCAATGTAAACTTGGATGAGGTTATTGAGTTGCACAAAGTTGATTTTGCAACTATCACTATTGAGAAAATGGGCATACTACAAATGTAACAAATGGTTTTTCATATAAAAAGAAAAGTTGATTTAAACAAAGAAATTCCAAAATTCATAAATAGAAAACTATAATCCTTTTTCATATGAAATAACTCTTTTTAACAATTAAATGAAATAACCATAACCATATCAATGTTCATTAGAAATTAACTAATTTAACAATTAACTAAAGATAACTATATCTATAATAATCTAAAATAGCTAGATTAATGATTAACTAAACATAATTGTATTCATGATCAACTAAAATAATATAATTCAATGATCAAATGAAAATAATTGAATCCATAATCATCTAAAATAACTAGATTAATGATTAACTAAACATAAGTATATTCATGATCGACTGAAATAATCTAATTTAACAATTAAATGATAATAAATGTATTTATGATCAACTATCCTTTACAAGAAAGACAGAGAGAACTTACAAGACTCATACAGAGGATCTTTAGTTGGTTGTGCAAGCCTTGACTTTGGTGAGAGCATTGACATAGGCTTAACCTCCCAAAATTAGACTATACTTATCCCCAAACATTATATTAAATTAGAATGGCTCACCCTACCTTGGGATCGAGCTTGGGATGTTCTTAGTCTAGCCACCTAAGCATCTTGGTGTTTAGAATGTTTGGACAATTATGAAATGGGCATGATTGAATAACATGCACCTCTGACATCAAGTGATCATTAGATGGCAACCATGCCTTGAACTACCTTGGACAAGGATTTTTGATAGGTTTAATGATCTCATCACCACTATCAACTTGATAATAGGTTTCATCATAGGGATGAGCATGAGCTATTAAGTATATTTCATAAAATTTATTAATGTCTAATTTCTCTTTTGTTTTCTTGTAGGTTTATTCCACCTCTTCACCATTCATGGCTACATAGTTGGTGATTCCTATGTGTTTTGGAAGTTTATGAGCATTCTACCCTTCTACACCTCTTCACCATTTCATGGCTATACTATCATTGAATCTCACATGTTTTGAAAGTTTATGAGCATTCTGCCCCTTATCATTGTTTATATCTTTTATCATAAGTTGTGAAAAAATAAAGCATGTTCTTGAGATTAGCAACATTCATCCAAGTTTTTATTACACTTAGGGGCTCTTCTTAAAGAGATACTATTCAACTTCTTTTATGATGATTCTAAATACTATGAAAGTAAGAAGAAAATTCATTATAATTCATAGTGATTATTTAGCAATTTAAATAATGTGATCACAGTCATAAATAAAAGAGATTCTTGTGCCTAGCTGACTACTATAGAAATTGTATTTAAAAACATGGAAAGGTAAGTCATGACCTGATAAGAATTTGGTATTGTTTTGAAGAACTTGCAATCTAATTAGTTCCCTTCAATTTCTTAAGACACCACCTTCAGTGCATATAACCTCTAATTCTTGGCTCGCAATACTTTCATGAAAACAGGGTAAATATCTTACTATTTGATCAAAGTTATTAATCAATAATTGTAGAGTGTAGGTTGAAAGAAATTATTGGATACTAAGATGGAATCGAATGTTATGGAGGCAAAGAGATTTGAAAAAAAAATAGCAAAAAGAATTCAAAAATATGGGAATGGTGTCTAACTCCACTCACAGCTTCCATATTTAAAGATCTAGCCATGACTTCTTGGATTCCATCAGTTTAAAGATTATATGACAATTCAAATTGCCAAGTGTTAAATCGATTTAAAAGAAAGTAGAGAAAAAAAAAAAAAAGTTTGGAAGAAAGAGTTGGAAAAATTATAATTCAATTATTATTATAATAAATATATTTATATATATTCATGTAAGTATATCAATGGGGTGACATCATTTTATTATGTTATTATAATATAATGGTGTCATTTCCTTTTTATATTTATATGTACGTATGTATATATATTATAATAATTTGATGAAAGATCAATTAAAATCCATTGAGGTATGTTTTTTTATTTTAATTATATTATTTTATCCTTTCTTAGGCTATTTTCTTAATAGCTCATGTGGGTTTCACAAATGTATCCTATGTTCAAGTTGTCATGTCCTTTCCAAAGAAGTTTAAGGTCATACCTACCAATCTTGATGACTAAACTAAGTGAGCATCCCATTCTGATGATCTCATTTAGCCATGCTTCCCCCCTCTTCATCTTCTCTTGTAATCACCCAAGAAAACAATTTTTCCATAATGACAATTCTATAATAATTTCATATAAACTTTTTTAAAGTCCTTAAATTATTAATCATAATTTCTTGTCAAGAATTTGCAAATTATCTAATAATAGTTAATGGTTAATGATCATCATCATTAATAGTTAATACAACATATATAAATAACTACCTATTTCCCATGATCATGAAAGAATAATCTGTTGAATCCAATGGTTATGAACAAGTTTAAATTAGGTTAAATTTTTTTGGATGTACTAATAGGATGCTCTAGCAAACAAGAAGAATCAAGAACTGCTTAGACATGAGCATAGGAAGAAGCAAGCCTTGAAAGATATCAAGTACATTTTTATTGGTGTATTTAGTATATTGGCTCAAGAGGAAAACAAGCTAATAATTGAATAGTTAACCAACTTAGTGAGAAGTTAAATGACACAGACCTGGATTCAAATGTAAAATTACTTGAATGGTCTGAGAGAAAGTTCCAACATAAGGTTGATGAAAAGATATAAAGTGCTATTGTACAATCATAGGTTGAGTTAGCAACCAAAATAGATAGTGTGAAGAATGCACTAGAGAAAATCTTCTCTTTGTACACCAAATTGTATAATCCTACACTCTTCACACAAGAAATAATGAGTCATATTCTGAGCTTGGAGAGTCATATACAATAATCTAGTATAACTTTTCCAATGCCTCCATCTTAGAGTCAGAAACATTTCAAACATCTCCTCAACTCCCAAAATTAGTTAGCAATGTTAAAAATAGATGAAGCAAACATCAAGGCTAAAGTGATAAACATCTAGTCAATTTTGACTCTAAATATGGAGATATTACACAAGGAACTAGCCATTGTTTAAACACTCATGAACAAATATTTGCATCTTTGTACTCATGATGGCTTAGTTCACCTTGCTTCTGAGTTGGCCATCTAGATCAAATCATTAGAGGTAGCTTGTGATAACTAGGATGAAACATTGAAAATCATGCTTGAGGTCCACAAATCATTTTTTTGACAAACACACTCTAAGTGTATAACCCTTTGACATCAGTGTCAAAATGGGGTAGAAATAAGGTATGTGAGAAAGAAATAAGAGGTACGCGGGAGATAATACTTTTAAGAGTGATAAATAGATTGGCCCATACAAATCTACTGAGTAGTAGGAATAATTTTGAGTTCAAATAGATAGAAAACAACACAATCAACTCAGGGGGAGTTGTTGAGTTTTGAGGTATGACTAATGATTCATCAACTTTTGCAAAGTTTTGAAGTTTTGAAATTTTGTATATATATGGATATTATCTAAGTTATGCTTGAAATGCTAAAGGTCATTTATACATGATCAATTATTTTTCCACTCATGTCAAAGGGGAAGATTATTAATCTCAAATTAGTTTTGGCATATGAGTGACAATATACTTAAGTCATTTACTTTTTTCATGCTAAACAAGTAATACATGTCGAGCATAAGTTGTTAGATAGTAGATGCCAAGCAACAAACATTTAGTGCATGTTGAGTAAATAGTGAGTGCCAAGTCACTCAAGTCCTGAGTCACTTAGATGTTGAGCAAATAATATGTGTTGAGTGATTAAAATGTTGAGCAGATAGTGCATGCCAAGTCATTTAGATGTTGAGTGACAACTTTGAAGTTGTAGTTGATGATGAGCATTAGGGAATTCAAGTGTTCAGTTGCATAGTTTTGAAATAGTTGTTTGTAATGACACAAACTTCTATGCAAACTATGTTTGGGCTGACTTAAGGATTGATTTATGATCTTTTTTGATAAGGCTGAACCTTAATTGTGAATCCCTATGCATTACATGCATCCAATCAGAAGAAAGGGAAGGTTTAAGTGACAATATGGGTGAATCATTATTGTTGAATCATACCTAACCCTAAGTCACCTAGGTCTTCTTATGGAAGACAAACCCTAAATTTTCTAACAAATGCTAAGTATAATTGAAGAGAGTTTGAATGCACAAAAAAGCATTCATTGTAGTTAAGGTGTTATGAATTGAGTTACATTGCAGAATCAATTAAAGGAGAATAGAAGAAAGGAATCAAAGGATAGTAGAGATACATCTAATCATAAAGGATAAAATACACATCAGTATAGAAGTGATCTAACATCAAACAAAAGCTAACCAAAGGATCATTGCTGAGACATTCTAATAGGTGAATCAGTTAAATCTCTTAAGAAGATATTGTAAATGCTTTAACATGGTACTTACTTCATTGTAAGTTAAGTTCCTTTTACTAGGCACACTTTTAGTAGGGTGTTTAAATCCTTTAACATTGTAAGATCTAACAATCTTGTATGCCTTTAATAGTGTAGACTTTTCACATGGTAGATCATGTTTCATGGTCAAATATTGTAACCTTCATTGGATACATTTTATTACTCTAGTAGTGAAGATTTGTGGGTATCATCCCCACCCTAGTTTTACCTTCTCATTGGAGGGTTTCTGGGTAACCAAATATCTTGTGTCATACATGTGTTAAATATTTTACTTTCACGCTATGAATGTATATGCTTAATTTGGTATTTCAGTTTGTATGCATAGATTGTGAGATGGATGAGTGGTGAATAGTTTTAAAGGTCGAAAGTTTTAAGTTCCTATTCACCCCTCCCCAATATTTTATTTACTTATTGTATTTCTAGAAAATGTTTGTCAATATATTTTAGTCAACATGTAAGGCTAACTTGAGCCTTGGAATAAATTTTTAATAGATTGTCAAAGTTGTCTAGTATGGTCAAATTATGTAAATAAACCCATGGAAGAGTGAAATATCATAAAATGTCATATTAAGTCTATTTTTATATGTTAGTAGGGGTTTTATAAATTTAAATGGTCATTTATGAGATAATGAAATTTTTTACAAATATGTAATAAAATATTGTCACAAAAATTTGACAATATGAAAACTTAATATAAAGAGCAAGGCCAAGAGTCATATGAGGTATCCATTAGTTGGAGAAATTGAAAAGAAAAGAAAATATAATGCAATGGCTATGATTTATAGATTGGAATGGTTGGGAATATTTTTGAGAAGAATAGAAATGAAAGGATTTTTGTTTCACAAGTACTATGTTAATTTTTTGTGTAATTTTGAAGAAACAATTTTTATTTCTATTGATGTAAATTTATATGAAACTACAAAGACCTAAAACATATATTTCCAAAAAGCTATTTGAATTGGATTTCCTTTGGTTTTGGTTTTTTCAAATTCCATTATAATTTAAATAAGTTGTGATCATTTGAGTGTAGACTATTTTGAACCTGATTTTTATGTAAGCAATTTTGGGAGAAGAGTAACAAATTTTATTCTAGTTATCATTTTGAACTATAACTTTTTTTAAATGTGTTTAAATGATATTTATACTCTCTCATACAAGGAATTAGTTTTATCTCTTCATTTATGAAAGTTATGATCATCTCTTATCAAGTAGAAAATTTTGTCCTAGTTTGTTGATTTGGTTATAATAAGACTGCAAAATGTGCAATATTGCCGTAATAATTCATGCAATTGTGATTATGTGAATTGTGAGTCCTTGTACACTTCCATTACTCAGTCTCTTCAAAAAGGTTTCTTAACCATCTCCTCAGTAACAAGGTTATCATTACTACCATCAACCACAATCACATTGCAAACTTTACCACCAAACTTACAATGACTCCTAAACAAATTATTCCTCTGATGAGATTTTAGTATCCTCTAAACAACCAATACTTTTCAAACTAGTAAAATATCTCCTTTCTTAGGTTCATTATATTCAACCTCATTCACAACATCAACTCTTCTATCACCAGCATTCTATAGACATGCATAAGATCTATGCCCTTCTTCATGACATTTGAAACAAGTACACTTAAACACACCTCTACTTGTACTTCTCTTATGATCAACAAGATTTGGTTCATCTTCTTCACTTGGTTTAGCCTTTGTTATGTAGTCCTACTTCTCCTTCCCTTTGGAACTACCTTTATTCTTCCTCTTCAAATTTTCTTCTTCTCTCAAACCATATTGATAAGAATCCTCAAACAAAGAAATATTCAACATATTAACCCCATCTTGAATATTTCATCTTAAACCATTAGTTTACTGCACTACCTTCTCCTTTGACAATTTTCTATGCCTGGATGGATTAGTTAGCTTGTAGAAATCCTTAATATAATATTTCACAAACATATCCTTTTGCTTCAAATTAGGCAACCTCTTAAGTAATTCAAGTTCATAGTTAATAGGGATAAGCTTAGCCTTCAACTTAGTTACCATCAACCTCCATCTAGTGATCTTCATTTCACCTTCCTCCTCTCTATCTCTTTGTAGTTCCTTCCACCAAAGAGCATCATGCCCCTTCAGCTTAGTTTGTGTCAACCTTCTCTTAGTGGATCCTCAATATCCTCAAGCTCAATGTAGTCTTCAATTCATCAATCTAATCAATCAAGTCTAGAAGATTCAAAGTACCTAAGAAATTAGATTCGGGTCTAGAAACCTGACCAACTCTATTTCCCATAGGTTTCTCCACATGATCAGTTTTATCATGACCACTCAATCCAATAGCTTCAAATTCTTTTGCAACTTCTTCAATACCATCTTCAGTATCTGCATAAGGTACACCACCTAAAGAACTCACAATTTCATAAATCATATCACTCTTCATCAACACCATGTGAGATCTAAAACTAGGTTTAATCACCTCCATTTCTACTCTAAAATATGCCTTCACCTTCTTTGAAATCCTTTCTTCCACAACATCACTAAGATCATCAATCACCCTAGGGCCTAATCTTCTTGGTGGCATCTTCAAAGAATTGTGCAAACCCTCTAGAATAAATCTGTAATGTCCCACCAAGATATCCTTGGAAAAAGGTTTCAATAAAAGCCAAGATAAAAAAATTTACAAGTATGAAGGAACATGAAAATATCATTTAGGGATCACAAATATTTGAATGGAAGAATTCACCAACAATCCCAACAACCAATGAATCTCTAAATGCCACTATTGAACTAACATGACCAAACTAAAGAACAAAAACCAAAGATGACAATAGAACAAGAATCTTAGAATTGTTGAACCATGGAACCACTAGCATTCCTAAAGGGAAAAAATAGTAGAGATGCTCCCTATTTTTTGCATGAGAGAATTTACAACTGACAGTCTTGCACGAGAAAGTACTTCTTTGCACAATAAAGTATACTAAACCACATGAGGAAACACCATCTCACATGAGGAAGTACTCAGTTTAGTAGCCAAAATCATTTCACTAAGTCTCACACGAGGAAGTGCTAGGAGCCACAAAAAGAAATGTAATACGTTGTGCAAACTTTCCAAAATCTCATGCAAGGATGTACAATCTTGCATGAGGAACCATAACAACAACCAAGGAAAACATGAAAAAATATAGAAATTTATTTTCCTCCACACTAGGGAATATCAGATCCATAGTCAAGGGATAAACACTTGAACAATAACTATAATAAGGAAACTACATCTAACCATCTAACATAGCAGTGAAGGGAAAGAACTAAAAGGAATATGGTAGTGTACAAAAGAAACATCACAATGAACTAAAAAATGAACTAAGTGTGTGGTTGCTCCCAACCTTAATAACATAATGAGACCTCGAAGGTCCTAGCCATCCCCTATGCATAACATCCCAAAATACCAATGCGATAGTCAGATATGTCTTATGAGGATGTCACTACTAAAATTTAATAACATCATAAGAACAAGAAATCTAACATGCTAACTAGTAAGCAATAGATACTCCAACTAAGAAAATCACATCACCTAATCATATGCTAAACATCATAAAAATAGGAAATAAAACATGCTAACCAATAAAGCAATATATATTCCAGTGAAAGCATAAATCAAAAGAAAACATACTTAGGAACCCGAAGTATTAAGTGAAAACATCCCGCAATGGTTGCACTAGGACAATAGACCATCTCTATATATCGGTACCTAGCAATGGTATAGGTAGCTATGCCTCCCAGCCACATGGAACCTATAGTTCTACTTCCACCATGTTGATGGAGATAAATATCCAACCACAAACACACATAATTTTTTTTCCATGGTTAACACTCACACTAGATAGTAATGATGACTAAAACCAAGATTATGAGACAATGCAAGTACAATAGGTCCTAGTCAAACATTCGATCTATAACTATGTAGGGGTTGACATCAAGGGGAGTCACTTAGCATTAGAAATCCCAAGCTAGTATTGGTAGCTACTCTCCCTAATGGAAGGCCCACAATCTAGGCAATATCTCTTCCCAATGGAAGGCACATAATCCACTTTAATTATCTTAAATTATTTACCACCGAGTATTTTTGTTTATTTATCACTTGTTTAAAACTTCCTCTACTAACCCACAAGAAATAGTCACCAAGTTGTGAGATAGAAGCCCATCCATGTGCTACCCTTCCCTACACATACTCATCCAATTATGAGCACCCGTAGGCATGCATATTCCCAACCCAACCCTAAATGATCATAACTCAACCAAGGTACAAATGGGAGATCGAGCCTTGTAAGTGACCCAACAATGTATGTGCACATACTCGTGTGTGGCATACCACCATTACAAAGATCATAACATAAGGACTCGATGACAACACAAGAAAAATATCACTCAACTGATAAAAAACATAGAAGGACAAATTCTATAGGAATCTTGAAGATAATAAAATCATACATCATGAAGTCACTCAACTAGCCTCAATCTAAGAATATGGATTCTATATGAATCCTAATGATGCAACATGACCAAACATCATGAACTCACTTAACTGACCTCAATTTGGGAGTATGGATCCTACATAAATCTTAGTGTCCATGAAACAATAATAAGGGTCCAAAAGAAATAATAACACTAGATATAAAATCACTCAATTGATCACAATGCCAAGAGTACAAATGTAGCACACATCCCAATGTAAACATAAAAGTGCAATAGTGGCTTGAATGACATCATATAGATAATCCAAGTCCATGACTACATCATGCTAAGAAAATTGAAGAAAACTGGGCAGCATGGAAATCAAGGTAAAAAAAAACCCAAAATTGAAATTTTTTAAAAATAAAACTCATTTTGTCTTAGGGAACACAAGCTGCAAAGTTCAATAAAATATGCATTTGGAATCTATATGCAAAAATGGGCAGCATAATGGTGCAAAAACCAAAATTGTCCTCCTAAAAAATAGGGAAATGCTCATACTCACTAAACTAGGTAGAGCTAGCATATAGAAATGGAGGGGAACACTAGTTCTTAGCCTCCTAACTAATAGCTACCAAAGATAGAAGCTAAAATGAAGTTGAAATAGTAAAATGGGAGAGCCCTACCTCACAGCCAAAAGGGGCAAAACAAGAATTAGAACCATAAAATAAAAATCTGGTAGAAGTAGCCAAAAATCACAACAATCTAAGGTCTCCCTAAGTTGGATCCAACAAGATCAACCTTGTGATGATCCCACATCTGCAACACTCACAATGAACATAATAGTAATTCCTCATGAAGAGGATTTTCAGTTTTACTCTCAAACTTTATAATTTAAAAGTGAGAAGTGAGGAAATAAATTCCTCTTTCAATACTTATTCACTTTTTGAGTGAATAATCAATTAGGTTAAATAACTAGCCAACCTATTTAAACCATGAATCAACCCAAATGAGATCAAGCTATTCCTAGCATTAGGAATTCATCTATGGAAAAGTAGCCAAAACTTAAAAATCAATTAAATAAAGATTGAAAACCTTGAAACCAAAATCATAGAAGCCCTTAACAACTTCACGACAATGTGAAACTCTAAATGCATAGATATGCTCACTGTTCTAATCTCATAATGCAAATGAGTATGGGTTTAAAAAATCACCAAAAGGTCTAATTTAACATTTAAATAAGATATGTCAACCATACAGGGATGATATTGGTAAATATGAATAACTGAATCACTAACTCCACATGCCACTACCAAGGATATAAATCCTACACACTAAAATGCATGATCAAGTGCAATTGCATATAATAACATAATCAAAGCAAAATAATGATTTAAATAAATAATTTAACCATTTATTCAGATATACTAAAATAATTCATTTACATCACTCATGTTTGCATAAATCATCATAGGGTAAGAATAAAGCAAATTGCCATAGCATTGAATCCACATATAACCAAATCAGAGATATGTCCAAATACCGAATAACCAGATATGATTATAAAATATATTTTCATCCCAAAATGACATCAACATGCAAATACAATCAAATAAACAACATGTAATCTAACATCTATGATATTGAAATCAAAGTATGACATCTAACCCTCAAGTCATCTCAACGTGTAACAATAACATGAGTATCTCTTGGATCAAAATATAACAAGGTAAATATCTGTATCACATAACCAAATAATCCAACATGGAAAATTCATTTCCAAAAATTTAAGCATTTAATAATGGTTGTTTAAACAACATAAAAAGGCACTTAAAACACATAAATGAACAAAGTCATATACATGACTAACTAGTACAAAAGGAACCTACTTTAGTGTAGCAAGATAATAGAACACAATGAAATATTTTCACACATCTTAGGGTAATCATGTAACAACATCATAATAGCACATTAATCCCAGTAATCACTATAGACTGCTAAATTTGTCCAAAACCCATTTTGTGACCAATTAAATAAATATTTAATATTTATTTAATTCCCCTACCTTAATTAAATAAATTTACATTTATTTAATTATATTCCCGTTTTCCTTGATTTAAATAAACTAAGGTTTATTTAAATCTTAACCTATTCCCACTTGCATCTAATCCCTTTCACTTTAATTAAGTATGTCATTTACTTAATTAATTCCCTCCTAATCTCACTAGGAATTAAATATTTCATTTAATCCTATTTGAGCACATGGCTCCTACATTTAAGCCTCACCTAACCTCACTAGCCTACCTAACCCATCTTGCTAAACCTACCCACTTCCTTAATCATGCTTTCTTTTCCTAATCATCCTAGCTAAATCTCCTCTTAATCCTAAGTGTGTTCTCACACATGTGTGAGGAATCCTCACACATGTGTGAGAGATGTTCACACTTTCCTCACCCCTCATATCTTGCATGCCTCTTGCACACTTGTCCTCTTGCATGAGAGTCCAGTTGTCTCACACATGTGTGAGAAGCCATCCTTCTCACACCTCTTGCACACTTGTCCTCTTGCATGAGAATCAAGTTGTCTCACACATGTGTGAGAAGCCATGCTTCTCACACCTCATTGACATGTCACCATCAAAGGTTTCTCACACGAGTGTGAGCATATTGCCCCCTTTGAATGGTCAAAACCCTAATCCACGTGGAGACTACTTGTCCTGCACCTCATGGACACCTCATTGATCCTGAGAGATCCTAGCCATCCATCTTGCATTCAATCTTAGCCATCCATTTTCCTAGAAAAGGAGAGCCCTCTCCTCATTTTCCATGGAATCTACTATCTACCTCATTGTTATGCTACTAGATTTGTGAGCGACCACATCCCACAACAACAATGAAATCATCTACACTTGATGATTTCATGAGGTTTGCATTAGTAGTTTGAGTCATTGTAATTTCATATTATCTTTATGTTACATGTTTATCTTCCATATTTTGAGGTTTTGCATGATAATGTAGGAATGTGCATTAGTTGCTTAATTGTTTTTCCTTTAGTCACATTTTTATGCAACACATTTTGGCACGCCCGGTGGGACCCACTTCACGGGTTCAAACTAACCATCTAATGTGTTTTTGAGTGTTTTGTGAGTTTTTAAGTTTGTAGATTGAAAGCTTGCATTTGGAAATTGAATTTCATGAAGAGCCTCCAATCAAGTCAAGGAGCCCATCATTGCATTTGGAGGACCTAAGGGAAGTTTTTTGACATAAAACACTTTATATCTTGCTTATTGCTTTATTTTCAAGCTCTAGGGTACGTAGGCATTAAATATTCATTATTAGGAAAAATTTAAAAAGAAAAAAAAAATATACTCCCCTTTTTGTTAATATATAAATCGTTTGAAGAAAAAAAAAGTAAGAGAGAGGTCTTATTTTGTTTCATATATGTTAGTTTAAATTAAATATAAGGGTCTAGTTTAATTTAAAAATTTAAAAATAAAAAACAAAAAATAAAAATTTAAAAAATCAAAATCCAAAAAAATAAAAAAATAAAAAATAAAAAAAATAAAAACAAATTTTGTTTTCTTTTATTATTATTTTTATAAAAAAAAATTTTAACCCATTTTTTTTGTTTTTCCGGTTTGGCACCCGCAGGCGCCACCATCGGCGGCGCCCGCGAGCGCTACCCCTGCACCGTCACTCTTTCCCAACGGCTCCCCTCTGCCTTCTCCCATTTGCCCACCAACTCCTGCGGCCTCTGACCTACGACCGCTCCCCTACTGCATCCATAGCGGTAACCTACAACCCGCAACCGCCGCTGCGGCCTACCCCCGGCTAAACTGTAGCCTATCTCCCCGCTCAGCTCCTCGCGACTGCGGCCTCCCTACAACTCCCATCCTCCGGTGGCCCTCTCCTCTTCTGCCTTCCCCTGCCCTCGTCACCTCTACCCTCATCGCCATGTGTCCCGCACCGCCGCTGCGGCCACCGCTCCCCCAGTGCCACCCGTTCTGCAGCTTCTCTGCCCCCGCGCCATCGCTCATCGCCCCTGCCGGCCGAGCAGCTCCTGCCAATGAAACCCGCGGCCTCCCCTGTTGCACTTCCACCACCATCGACCCTCTACTTCCTCCACCACTACTCCGCCTGCGGTGACTCTGCAACCAAACCCTCTCCCTCCGCTCTGACCGAACCTCCCTTCTTTTTTTGTTTTTTTTGTTTTTTAGTTTTTCATATTTAGTTTTTAGTTTTTTTTAAAAAAATTTTCATATTTCAATAAAATAAGATTTCATTTTTTAGCTAAAATAGGATTTCAATTTTTAGGCAAAATAGGATTTCATTTTTTAGGCAAAAACGTTCAAAAAACAAAAAAAAAAATTGCTTGACTTTCTCCTAAGTGTCAAATTTTTGCTCGCAGGTTGCTGATGTCAGCACTGCATCAGCAGTCCACATACATTTTTAGTCCATAAGGAGAAACTTTCATGTTTTTACTCATAACTTGAGCATACGAGCTCCGTTTTTGAAAAATGAAATATCGTCGGAAAGCTAATTTCGAGCCTGTCGTCATGGTTCTAATTTCATGAAATTTTGATGCTATTTATATCTCTATTTTTCCTATCAAAGACAAAACTTTGTGCTAACTCTTTCATTGCAGGGTTGTTTCACATTTTTTCCACATTTTTGCTGCCCGAACTTGTTGTTTCATAGGGATATTTTGTCACTAACCATGTTGCTTGCAGATTTTGCCTTAATTTTGCTTTGAGAATGAGCTTGTATGCCTAAACACTCATCTTTGAATGCATGGTTAAATGCTAAAACAATCAAATTTAATCTTGAATGCCTTAAGGGAATGGACATGTATGCTTAGGTTAGCAAACATTTCGATTTGGTGCTTAAAATGAACTCACATAATCTTGAATGTCTTAAGGGAAATCGATTTCATTTTCAACAATTTCGCTTATGCACATGCTCAATTTACTTTCTTGTTGATGAATCCATATTTTCATTTACGTTGGCACTATTTCAAATTGGAAAGAATAGTGTATGCTTTAAACATGTGTGTCTTCAAGTAGATTACAAAACCTAAAATTTCATTAGGAACGAATGCGTATCTTTTTGAACTCCAATGCCACTTACGTATTCTCTCCCCTCGCGCCTTTGGGTGATCTTGGGTGTACAAGAAATAAGTGGTCTTGTTTTTCATTTTTAGGAGGCTTGCTTGGGGATTTCATCACTCCTTGGGATGACCTCAACTCTAGTGTTCTGGCGGAGTATAAAAATCAAGAGGTGAATCGAAAGACACCTCTCTTGGAAGTAAAATATTGTCACTCTTGGCTAAGCCCCAAAGAATTTTATACCTTTGGGAAGTGAAGGAGGAGATTTGGGTTACCGTCTCCCCCTGGATGTGTGGCAATATTTTCTTCCATCTACAGATTTGGGCCTTACGTACCTTGCGTATATCGAGGACGCCCTCTAGTTGATCCTTGTACATCCTAGTCAAAACCTTATAGGTTTTTTGGTGTGTTTGATGTTCTTGCATGTTTGAAACACACTTGCCTTGTACATATTTCATTGTATATATTTTGCATCTTAAAACATAAAAATCCAAAACATCATAAAACATAGAAATCCAAAACATCATAAAACATAAAAATCCAAAAGCATCATAAAACATAAAAATTCAAAAGAATCATAAAACATAAAATCCAAAAAAAAAAAAAAAAACAATTTCAAAAATAACAAAAACATGTCTTGGTCTAGGTCTTCTTAGTCAAGTTGTCCACATCATTCCACGTCACATCTTCTCTCCATCAAATTCATCACACTCATACATCTCATCTTCATCATCGAAACCATTCCTTGACATCTACATCATCTCTATATTCATCCAAATCATTCCTCATCTTCATCCTAGTCATACTTCATCATCATCCAGCTTCAATTTCCTCCGCTAATCTCATTATGCATTCATAATTCACTCCTCCACATCATCATTCTTCTAATCCAATCCCTTGTCAAATTCATTCATTTTTAATCAATTTCTAATTTAATCCATTTACATATTCCTCCATAATCAATCTTCCTAATTTCATTCATCTTTCTCTAATTCAACTTTTCGTCAAATATTCTACTTTGGTCATAGGAGCATTTTCATAAACATTGGACTTTCATTCAAATCTCATATTCACTTGGTTAGGGTTTTTTATCAAATCAAATCAAACCCTAATTCAATCACATCATATCCAATCAATATCAAATCAAACCCTAATTCAATATCAAATCAAATCCAATCAAATTCAATCAAATCAATATCAAGTCAAATCCATTTCAAATCAAGTCAAAGTCCAACTTGCTCCTAGTCCCAAGTTCATATTTCCTTCATCATAAAATCTTTCATCACTCTTCCTCTAACATCTATGGATTTGAATTTTCTTAATCAAATGATTGACAATCTTCAACGACAATATGGAGTTATACCTCCCGTTCAACCTACATATCAAATCCATCCTTCACACTTCATATCCAACTCTAATCCATCTCATGTTCATTATTCCTCTACCTTTGACAAGGGAAATCCACCTCCTTATCCTTACACTACATACGCTTCCATTCCTAGCCCACACACTTCCTCCAACACAAATGCCTTTGCCATGGAAATTGAACAATTAAAGAAGTATCTCTTGGCAAGACAACAACAAGAGGCCACCTTCCATGCCATGTGTCCTCTTCCTCCATGTTTCGAAGATCCTAGTCCTCATGTCCCATCCAACCCAAACCCTCCATGTAATCCCCCACCCATAGTTCCACCTTCACACAATCCTAATCCTCCAAAATCCACATCATCCCCACCTCGTAAGGGGTTGTTCACATCACTCTTGGCTAAGTGTAAAATACAAAATGAAGAGAGCCAATCACCCAGAGTCATACACCCAATTCCATCTCCAGGCCTTCCTCCAAAGCATGACATTATAGATGCCTCTTCTCCTCTAGATCCGAGCATTTCTCCATCTCATTGTTCCCCTATCCCTCAAGATCCATTTATCCCTCCTAGTCCATCTCATGATTCCCTTCCTCACCAAGATCAAGACATTCCATGTACCATGCACATTACTGCTTCCACTCCATCTCACAAATTAGCATCCATAGATCCTCCCTTTCACGTTGAAGCTCCTTCCAGTCCATCCACTCACATTCCCCCATTTCAAGATCAAATACCTCCATCTCATGATCTTATTCCATCTCATGATCAACTCATTCCACTTCATGATCCCCTTGTAAGTCAAGATCAAAGCACCCTTGCATTTTCCTTTCATGCTCCCACTACATCTCAAGATCCTATTAGCCCTCATAATCCCCTTCATAATCTTAATCCTCCAGATGATCCTATCACACCTATCCCATCCATTCATGAACCCCATATACATGGACTCGCATCTTCCGTTAAAAATGATAAGCATGCCCTTGAAGAAATATTATCTCAAGATGTTGGTACACCTCCCACAATTCCTCCTTCCAAACCTAAAGCCTCTCATCATTCATCTTCCAAGTCCATTCTAGGTCCCTATGTTCCCCCGCCAAACCCTTCATCCCTTCCTTCCATTTTGGGCCCTTACATACATTCATCCACCGTATTCATGTCTTCCACTTTATCCCCTCATGGCCCTAGTCAAGATCAACAAAGGCACACATCCTTGACTTCCTTCCAATGTTCACCATCCATACGCTTGCCATTCGACTTACCTTCATGCACCCATACCATAGCCAATGGAGGCACATTGGATGCTAAAGAAAAAGACAATAAAGCTAAAAATCCAAGGATCAACATGTCCCCTCTAAACAACATGTTCAAGAAAAGAAAAATCTGATCCAAAGTGAAATCCAAAGGCCACAAAGGCTAAAAATCAAAAATACAAAAATTATGTGGATACCAAAGCTACTTAATGTAGCAATGAATCTCAAAGAAAGATTCACAATGCCATCCAATTCTGCTAATCTAAAGGCTTCCCTCATTCCTAAATCATCCACACTTCCATTTTCCAAATCCGTTTTGGGTCCTTATATACCAAAATCCACCATCCCAAATCCATTGTCTCCTTCCTCCATTTTTGGTGCCTATATCCCAAAATCCAAATTTTCTCCTAACTATCCTCCATAATTTCCTCCTTTCCACCACCCTTCAAGGTGTGTGCCAATGCTGATCTTTCTGCCTCCTTCATCCACTCATTCACAAGCCTTCCAACCTAGCATCCATCAACCATATCTTCCTCCCACCCACTCCACCCCCTTAATCCAAACCTTTCCATAAGTCATTGTCCTCCATTCCCCAATCCACCTCATCCTTCTTTTCCCTACCCTATCAACATCTATGAGCAAATCATCAAAATTCCTTGAAAATAAAAAAGAAAATGGGAATAAAAAAAAATATCAAGGGATACCATCCATGAAAAATAGATGCTTGAGTCCTCCCTTCATTTTCCTACATGTATTTATTGCCTTCCAATTCCACTTATCCCTCCATTCACTTTTCCTTGTCCCCTTGCACTCTACACTGGGGGCAAGCTCCATACTACACTTACATACATATCTTCCATGCTTCCATCCACCGTTCATTATCCTTTTCCATCTTTGATCTTGACTTTCACTTTCCCTTCATCCATCCATATACTCACTTTCCTTATCCCTTGCACATTATCCATACATCTTCCTACCATACTTCCGTAATCCTTCCATATCTTTGATCTTGACATACCATCCATCTCTCGCATTCCATAGTCCTTGTCATATTCATTTCATCCATTTTACATCCATAATCCTACATGCTTCCATCTTTTTTTCTTATGTCCTTGATCTTGGTTATCTCTTCCATTTCATCCCCTTCATATCATTATCCCTTTTTCATAAACTCCCTCACATATCCCTTATCCATTCCCCTTTCATGCCCATGCTCGTGATCACTACTAAACGCACAATACTAAAACGTGCATACATGCTTTGGAAGAAGACATGCCTTCTCTTCCTCCATACGCTAAGACTTCATGCCATCCTTCCCATTTCCATGCATCCTTTCCCACCATATTGTCTTCCATTTTCCTATCCTTGGTATGGGGTATTTGGACTCCTTCGAAACATGATCCTTGGCCCCACATTTTCCCATTCCATATCATTTGGCCCCTTGTATCCTTTCACCATTCCTGTCATCCACCACCTCACGTTGCTATTCCTCCATTTACCATGCCTTGGCTCTCCCTTTTCATTGGTCCCAATCCATTCTATCCATTCTATCCATTCTATTCGACATTCATTCATATCACATTCAATCTAATTCTTCAACTCACTTCAATCAAATTCATACTTCAATCAATTTTCAATTCTTCTAATCCTTTCCAATCAATTTCGATTCTACTCTCATCATTCTTCATCCTATCAACATCATTCTTCCAATCTCATCCACGTTCATTCTTCTATCCATCATAAAAGAAAAAAAAATAAAAAATAAAAACATATCACTTGTGCAATCAATACTAATCCGATCAATCTAATCTTGTAATCTTGTCCATCAATCCTTAATCAATTCATCACTTTGACCCAATCAGATGATAATCCATTAACCATATTCAAACATCATTATCCATGGATGAATCCTTCCCAATCCTTGGATGTGTGTTATGCTTATCGTTAGCTTTGCCATCCTTAATCAATCATCATCAATCAATCCATTAATGGGTTTTCAGCTTGACTAGGGGCAAAATGGTGGTTTGCTTTTGGTCTTTTGTGCATGGTTGCTTGATTACTTGTATGCATTAGCATTTTTTGCATGTATAATGGTCTTTGCATCCTATTGTCCCAGGAATCATGATCTTCCATATCATGGTTTCATAAGGCATATGGTTGTATTAGACCCTTTTTTATCACATACATGACACATTGTCATCTTGGTTCCTCATACCTTGGTGCATAGTGTTAAATACAATATCAAACTTAGGTTGTTCACACCATTTCAGCATAACTCCCTTCCATCCTCTTCCTTTCCATTTTGAGAGAACATCCGTGTTCTCCTAACCCACATGTCCTCTCGAGGGGGCATACCCTTCCATCCTTCATCATCCTTCCTCATCCTTCCATGACTGGGGCATCATGCTACTAGTCTTATCCTTTCAGCCACTGTATTTTATTCTTCTTTGATATAACATTACAAATGCTATATCAAAGAGGGGCAAAATGTAGACACCTAAATTTGTCCAAAACCCATTTTGTGACCAATTAAATAAATATTTAATATTTATTTAATTCCCCTACTTTAATTAAATAAATTTACATTTATTTAATTGTATTCCCCTTTTCCTTGATTTAAATAAACTAAGGTTTATTTAAATCTTAACCTATTCCCACTTGCATCTAATCCCTTTCACTTTAATTAAGTATGTCATTTACTTAATTAATTCCCTCCTAATCCCACTAGGAATTAAATATTGCATTTAATCCTATTTGAGCACATAGCTCCTACATTTAAGCCTCACCTAACCTCACTACCCTACCTAACCCATCTTGCTAAACCTACCCACTTCCTTAATCATGCTTTCTTTTCCTAATCATCCTAGCTAAATCTCCTCTTAATCCTAAGTGTGTTCTCACACATGTGTGAGGAATCCTCACACATGTGTGAGAGATGTTCACACTTTCCTCACCCCTCATATCTTGCATGCCTCTTGCACACTTGTCCTCTTGCATGAGAGTCCAGTTGTCTCACACATGTGTGAGAAGCCATCCTTCTCACACCTCTTGCACACTTGTCCTCTTGCATGAGAATCAAGTTGTCTCACAAATGTGTGAGAAGCCATGCTTCTCACACCTCATTGACATGTCACCATCAAAGGTTGCTCACACATGTGTGAGCATATTGCCCCCTTTGAATGGTCAAAACCCTAATCCATGTGGAGACCACTTGTCCTCCACCTCATGGACACTTCATCGATCCTAAAAGATCCTAGCCATCCATCTTGCATTCAATCTTAGCCATCCATTTTCCTATAAAATGAGAGCCCTCTCCTCATTTTCCATGGAATCTACTATCTACCTCATTGTTATGCTTCTGGATTTGTGAGCAACCACATCCCACAAGAACAATGAAATCATCTACACTTGATGATTTCATGAGGTTTGCATTAGTAGTTTGAGTCATTTTAATTTCATGTTGTCTTTATGTTACATGTTTATCTTCGATATTTTGAGGTTTTGCATGATAATGTAGGAATGTGCATTAGTTGCTTAATGTGTTTTCCTTTAGTCACATTTTTATGCAACACAATCACAGGCACAAACCTCAATGAAACCATGTAACACATCATAATCTCAAAAGTCAGCCATCATCATAATCAAAGCAATTGATACAATAACATGAATCAAATCATGTCAAGGGTGTACACCACTCATGGTCCCAAACATGACCCCTTCTCAAGGAGATATCAACAAGGTTGCATCCATCAAGATGACTTATAGAAATCAAGTTTGAGAGGCACTATAAAATTTACACATCCAGAAGATCAATAAGCTCCATAAGATCAACCTTCTCTTCTAGCCTCCACCCAGATCTTGGTACAAACTGCCTCAATTTTGATACTCAATCTACACACTCAAGAACAACCTTCACTCTGATACTACTTGATGCAGTGCAAGGTAGGAGAATCCCCAAAGGATATTTCGTAGCCCCTATAAAATAACCATACAATAGAAACACAAAAATAATGCAAGATTTGATATCAAATCACAACACCTTTTTCATAAAATAACTAATTACATGCAATGTGTCAGGATGTAAGGCATTCCCAATTACAACCAAATACAAAGCAAGTAATAGTTATGCAAGATCCGTCAAGACCCAATCTAAACCCTAGCTTGTCCAGATCCATAGTCTAGTAGAAACCTCTAAGGAAGATCTAAACTTGTGCTCGCAAGCCCACCAAGCAATCTCCTTCCTTCCCAAGCCTCAGCTACTAGCTCTCCTAAATATTCACTCCTATATAACATCCTCTTGTCTAAGATAGATGAATAATGACTAAAGAATCCACAATACCCCCTACTTATACACAACTAAGCCACAAGTTGGCCTCCAATGGAAATTAAATACCAAATGCCTTAAAAGGCATACAACACTTCTAAATACATCAAAAAAAATTAACCAAGAGCCAAATAGGTCCTCTCAAATCCACTAAAATCCCTCCAACATGTACGATATCCAACTTCCCTAGGATGATACTACATTAGGTTTTAGGGGAAGGTGGGAAAAAATAAGTAAAAGTCATGTTGAGGACAAAGTTAAGGGTAGAATTTTTTGGGGTCTAGATCAGTCCCATGGGCCAAGAATAATTAGAGAAGAAATCATCCAATACCTCATGTGTATCTTCTTATTGAAATAACTTTAAAACTATTAGTATAAGGGATGAATGCCTATATTTTGTTTAGAATTGGTGCAAAAAAATTATGACTATATAAATCTTACTATTGAGAAATGATACCCATAGTTAAGTAAACCCCAATGTCAAATTTTAAGAACCTAACATCTATTTCAATATTTTTGATTTAGATAATAATTTAGTCAATTTTTGGAGACTTTAAAAACACAATATATTATATTGGTTTTGAAAGATCAATTTGTTTAAATAAGTTAGTGGTATTAGATTTGATATTGACTCTTTTCTAGTGGTGTTGAATGACAGTTTTCTGAGCCATGTTAAAACCCAATGGTATGGTTTAGGAAGCCTTTAAAAACCTTATCAATACCCTCTCTTAGGGGATTTATTATTTATCTAGGGATTTGACCTCTTTTGTTGATGTTCTTAGGGTACTTGGTTGTTTCTATAACTTTATCTTATAAGCTATTACCTATTTCTCAGCTTTGGGTTGCCACTCTATTAATGCTTTGTTTATTGAAACTTTAATGAAGCTCTATATCTTCCTCAAAAAATAATTATAAGGATTTTTTGGGTCCCCTAAATTTTTTTTTTTCTTTAATCAAAATCAAATAATGTGATTCTATATAAATGTGCTGATAAAACAAAAATTTGTTTACTATTATTAGTTTCTCTTTTTATTTTGCTCATTTCACTTGCCTCCACAAAAAAATCACATTTGTGTGATACCATATTTGATGATGTGACACTAAAAATTCAATTATTAAAAATATGTTACATAAGTTCTAAATAAATATGAGTACTTTGTAAAATTAGGTTGCTCAACTATTACATCCATCACTCTAAAACTATGAAAACTTTGAGTTAAATAACCTAACTAGATGCACAAAAATGATCAAATATAATAAATTCCAATTTAAAAGGGGTTAGAATAGTAAAAAATGGTAGAGATGTGAAGGGGTCATTTTTTCTCACACACCAATAATTTTATATTGAAGAAACGTTATATATAATTATTCAATTAGCATGAATTTTTTATACCCTACACAATCAGCCACTTTATAGGATGGTCACTCTAAAACTCAATTATATTGATTCATTCAAAATTAAAGGATATTTAGGTCTATGGTTTAGTATTAACTCAACCTTATTTTATATTGTAAATCATTGCATTTATCTAATCAAGGTTATATTCTTCAATTTTTTGATTTGTTCACCTTTATAGGTGCCTTTTCAACTCAATACCAACTATTTCACATATTCACATGAAAATTTTCCTTTTTTAATTGGTTCATCATTATAGGTGTTAGGATTGACCATAGACATAAGTAATAGTTACAGATGAATATAATCAATATAAAAAAAAAAAAAATTATCCCAGAAAGGAGAACACAAGACACAAAGATTTAACGTGGCTCATCTAATCCTTGGGCTATGTCCACCAACAACAAGTCCAATATTATTATTATCTAGTGATTACAATCTACAATCCCTTATAGCTCAATACGACTACAAGAAGCTAAAATATTATCATGCATTACGAAATCCCTAACCCTAAGTCATTTTATGCAAGTTTTTTGTTTCTTACAAAATTAGGGCTAGAATATGTTGTCCAATAGAATAATAATAATTGATACCTTTTAAAATAGTAATTAATTTTTGTCTTTAGTAGTGCTACCCCTAAAAATCCCTTTTAGGGGTATTTCACTTCAAGCCCACCTTGTACTATGATAGTAAGAACAATTGGTGTGTTGCCTGAAGACCCCACAAGGAGCGCTACCCCTTGACCCCATCTTGGGGGCACTGCCCCCAAACCCTCATAGTAATGATCTTAAGGGGAATCCACATTCGAAAAAAATATAAAAATTTTTTTTGAACTCAAATTGGTTTTGACATGTGAGTGTCAACACACTTAAATTATTTACTTGGTTCATGCTAAATAAGTAACATATGCTAAGCAAACCATGGACCATGTCGAGTCATAGTGAGTGTCAAGCCACTCATGTTCTGAGTCACTCAAGTGCTGAGTAAATAGTTGATATTGAGCAATGTAGGTGGTGAGTAATAGCAGAAAGATTAGTGCATACTAAGCATCAGAGACTTCAGATGCTGTGTGACATAGTCTTGACATATTTGTTTGTAATGACACAAACAACTATGTAAGACATTTTAAACCTGACTTAAGATTGAAATTCAAAATTTTGGAGATAAGGATGAATCTCTAGTTGGATACCCTATGCAATTACATGCACGCAATTAGAAAATGGGAAGGATTAAGAGGAAAAATGGATGAATTTTAGCCATAGATTCATACCTAACCCTAAGTCACTAAGTTTCTTAAGAATGACAAAACCTGAAGCTCTCTATGATTGTATAAGGAATATAAGGAGCTAAGTGAGAAGTTTTTATACACAAATAGAGCATTCATGGTGTCTTAGAAGTTATGAAGTGAGACTACATTGCAAAATCAGTTAGAGAAGAATAGAGGATAGAGAAGAGTATACAAAATAGAGACATCTTATTGTGAAGGATCAAGAAAATGAGATTTTAGAAGTGATCTATTATAAGGCAAGCAAGTACTAACCATAGGATCAATGTTGAGGCATTAAAAAAGCTGATTTTAGTAAAAATATGTTAATAGAGTAGTCCTAAAAGGCTATGTGAAATCCTTTAATAGGGTGCCTAGTTGTAAGTTAAAGTCATTTAACAAGGAACACTTCTAACATGGTGTTGAAATCCTCTAACAAAGTGAGACCTAACAGTCTTTGTAAGCCTTAAATAGGGCATACCTTTCACAGGGTAGATCATGACTCATGATCAAAACATTGTAACCTTCATTGGATACACTTTATTACTACAATAGTGAAGATTTTTGGGTGTCATCCCCACCCCAATTTTACCTTCTCACTTGCAGGGTTTCTGGGTAATCATATCTAGTGTTATGTGTGTGAATGCTTACATATTTACATGATTTAGATGTATATTATTTACATGTTATTTTAATTTACTTGTTGAATGTATGAGATGGATGTGTGGTGAAATTTTTATGGGTTCAAGGTTAAACTACTAATTTTCCACCCCCCTCTTAGAACTTTGTGTTTCCTATTGTAATTCCAACAATTGGTATCAGAGCTTGGTCACAGGTTGGAATATCCTCAAATAATGCTAAGAGGGGAATTTTTGGACTAACCTCCAACCTCCCCCTTCAGGGTTTGTGACATGCCCTAACTACCTCATATGTTCTATAAGTCTAGTAGTTGTATCGGGCATTGAAAGGTCAATATTTTGGTGCGACAACAACTCTAGCTTGTTACAAGTGGTATCAGAGCCTTGTTCTCTAAAGGAAAAGATTTCCAACTTTGAGAAAAGATCTTGAAATGGAACTCTTTAAGTTGGGAAAAACTATTAAGAACCAGAAGATTGAAATACATCTCATACTACATCAACTAAATCAAGCAAGAGAAGACCTAAAAAATTCTTTGAAGAGAAGGAAAGAAATTGTCATTATGGAGAATGACACACAATAAAAAGAGGTAGATACTACTAAGCTATTTGCAAATCGAGATTCCAATGAATTTGATGCATCAGATGCAAATCTAATGGAAAAGAATAGAACCCAAGCTGATGAAATCAAAATCTCAAATTAGAGCCAAAATCACAAGATATACTATTAGGTTAAGTGGTTGAATAAAAGAAGAAAGATATGGAAGACAAAGCCATAATTGAAGAAGAAAAAAAGGTTTTGGCCAATAGACTAGAAGAGAAATCATCATAACTAATCAATAGTTCCAACCTGCGATTGGATACTCTAAGTCAAATGATGAATGCCAACTTTGAATTGAATGTCAGTGACATTGAGATAACTACATTGAAGTTGTAGAATGAACAATTATAGAGTGGCCTAAAGAAGGAAAAGGAATTTTCTAAAAGTTTCAACAAACCAAATGAAGCCATCAAATACTTTGAGCAATTATCTAGATCCCCTAGATCCAATAATGATACATTTGGACTAGGGTACACAAGTACTAAAGGAGGAGAGTCATCAAAAAGTGTAGAAGAAAGGAACAACAAAGGTAAGAACTCCAAACCTACTTGTCATAATTGTGGTAAGAAAGGACATACTTCTAGTGTGTGCCAGAGCAAGACTACAAATTAGAATGTCAATCATAAGAGTATGGTTCACTTCCATGAGTGTAATAATGAAGGTCATCAAGCACATGAATGCAAAACTAGGGCCATCCATACACAAATATTTGAAGGATATTGCTCTAGCTATTAGAAGTATGGACATAGAGATTTTGAATGTAGATCAAAACTCATGTGGTCATCAAATAGGCAAACAAAGGTTTTCATTACACCAACAAGCAAACAGGTTTTCATTGTGTAAATAAGAGTTTTCATTGTTCTTATTTAATTACTTTGCATTATTTTATTATTATTTTAGGTGAGACACTTAGGAGTTTGTGAACTCTCATTGAGTTATGCAACTCTAATTATGCACATGGTGTCTACAACATAGGAGTATGCATCATTCACTGAGTTGTCATGTTGACAACACAGTTATCTGCACTCCTCATTTAGCACATGTTGTCTACTCCACTAATTTATGTGCTACACCATTGTAGGCTTATCCTCACATCATCACACTTAATCCTGTGCTTAATGGAGGATAACCCATTTTTGGTGGACATGTGCTTGGTTGTATGAAATATCATGATGCTGACTTCTATGCATTCTAGAAGCTCTCTTGAGGCCTTTATATTTAGGCACTCCTAGTGTACTCTTGAATTCAGTTATTGAATGAATATCGTCATTCTGATCATACTCTATCTATTTTGGTCTACTGTGTGCTTGTGTTGAGTTCTTTAGTTCTTGGGTGAATTATGGCCTAAGCCAAATTCTTACATGGTATCAGAGCCAAGGAGGATTCTCATCACGTAACTGTTTGAGACTGTTCATGCTTTAGCACCTCGACACAAATTCGGAGGATTCACATAAATTGGGAGCGTCTAGAGCCAAATCTGACCTCACTGTTGAGTCTAGAGAATTGATTCAATGAAGATAGACTGAAAAATTTTCTATATTGGGTGAAAGTTGATCATGAAGCAAATTTTTTTTGCAAATCAAAACACAGAGGCCCCGATTTGCAAATTGGGTATGATCATTTTATTTGATCTGATTATTGTATTTTCAGATTTGTATGCATCTCTGCAATTTTCAGCATTTTTTTTGAATTTTATTTTCAAAATAATTAATTGCATAAAGAAATTTTTTTGGCTAGACCGAGCCATCATACCCTAGCTTGACTTTTTTATTGGTTGGCAGATATATTTTATTTTTCGCAGGGGATTATTTTGTTTATTTTTGTGGGCTTCATTTTAAATTCAACTGCAGCACAGACCACAGTACTGATCAATCTGAAAAAAATTTGAGCAAATTTTTGTAGCAAGGAAAGAATATTCCAGCGTCAACATCCAAACCGGTGGCAATACCACTCAAAATCTGAGAATTTTCCTCTTTGCATAACTTTCATGGAAGTTTGTATTTAAATAGTGCAATAAGCACTCATCCCACCAATGTGGGATTAAATTCCCAAAACTCTAGCTTCATTTGAAAATTTCGACAACTACATAAAAAAATTGACAATAGTTGATACTTTGACGTGAAAAACTACATGGCAATCCCAAGACACACAACATATTTTCATCACCCACATGGATGCCTGTACCTACCACTCTACACTGGACACGTCACCACATATTCGCTGCCACGTAGCATGCCAATCTGAGTCAGCTCCTACCTATACAGTTAATAGACACATGGAAACCCAATCATCTACCTAGTCAGTGCCACGTTGACTTTTCCTTTCCTATTTTTGTACAATCCGTATAGTATGGATTCCACCTCGACTACCATGTCATCCAGTGGGCATGATTTTAGCTAATGTCATCTGATTCTTGATCCTAAATTTGATGCCCATTTGGCTGTCAAAATAGGCCAAATTACAACTACTACAATAGTCATATGACCGTCAAATTTAACCTCATAGTTCGCTGATGCAACCCCTCTCCAAATTAATTTTGGTTTTTGCAATCCAACTTCAAGTGGCCATAACTCACACATTCGGACTCCAAATCAGGGGAAATTTTTTTTGAAATTGGGTAAAATTTTCTAAATATTTTAGTGGTGTAGCTAATTTTTGGTTTTGGTGCATGGATTTTTTAGAAATTGCATTTTTTGGCAACTATACCTGGATTAATCCTACATTTTGCAACTTCAAAAGCTCCGTATGGGCACATCTAGAGTCGAAAAGAGGTTCCATTTTTTTTGAAAGTACGTATTTTTTTGTCTAGTTTCTAGATCTAGCATCAAATTATAGTGTTGTGTGGAAAAAGTTCACTTTCAGTAATAGGGCCTTTCTTTACTTTGTAATACTTCAGAATTGTAGCACATTGTAAGGTTTTAGATTTGTACTCTATTAAGAAGTTGTAACAAGAAAAATTAGAAGTCTACAAAGGCCAAAATTGGCAAGTGGCCCATTGTAATCGAACTACTGATAAAGTGCCCAAAGCATCTATTTTGGGGGGGTTTCTTGATTTAGTGAAAAGTGGGGGTGTTCTTGGTGTTGTGTTCTCTCTTTTCTGCAATTTTCTTTCATTTTTTGCATTACGGGAAACTTGAAGTTTCCTAAATTAACTCCTCATAACTATGCTTCGTGGTCAATCAAAATGCTGTGGGTGACCGCAAGAAGTTCAGTCACAATTCTGCGAAAGTCAAATTCGCAGAATTGTACTTCTCAAAAATGGGTACGCTTCGAGCACCCAAGCCAAATTTTAAAAATCAGGTACCCGATATTCAAAATGGATGGAGTGCCCAAGTTGCTTAAGTATCGGACGCCCGCCTTTTTAAGAATTGAGTACTCGAGTTTTAAAAAATTGGGTACCCGATTGCTTAGAAATCAGGTACCCAATTTGTAAAAGTTTATATAAACACTTTTTTGGCATTTTTGAGGTCATTTTTATGACCTCAAAAATGGGAGCCCAATTAGAGATGCATATGGGAGCCCATTTTTCAGCCCTACTAACTACCCCCTTGCTGCTAGTTTTTGATACACATGTATTTTAATATGTTTTATACTATTTTACTTTATTTTTTTCAATTTTCTGTTAGATTGTGGTGACTGATCAGGAAAGTACTATACATACTTCATAAAAAAATTTTTGGGAAGTAGCCGACATATTATGGCCGACATGTTATAACCCTAAAGCGGTTTAATACTTGTATAAAAAGGGCTTAGGGTTGGGTATTTTTGTGTGTGGTGATACGAAATTAGTTCTTGTGGTGGTATTGAGTTGTAAGGGATTACGGATTGTAATCAGGTTGTAATCACTAGATTGTAATAAGATCGGACTTGCTGTTTGGTGGACGTAGCCCAGGGATTGGGTGAACCACGTTAAATCTTGGTGCTTTGTGTTCATTTCTGTGTTTTCTATTATTTTTTGTTATTGGTTATATTTGCATGTAGTTTTTATTTCTGTCTGTGGTTTATCCTAACAAGTGGTATCAAAGCAAGGTTGTCTTTCAGTTATCCTCTGCAGGAAAGTCTCACGGTTAAGTGGGAGTCTCATAGTTGAGTGGGAGCAATGGCAGATGAGGGTAAGTTGAGGGTTGACAGGTTTAATGGGCAGAACTTCCAATTATGGAAGATGCAAATGGAAGACTATTTATATCAGAAGGATTTATGGAAGCCGTTGGAAGGAAAAGCCAAGAATCAAGGAACTATGTCAGAGACTGAATGCGATCTTTTAGACAGAAAGGCACTCGAAAGCATTTAGTTATGCTTGGCACCATCGGTGGAATTTAATATTACAAAAGCAAAGATGACAGAAGATTTGATGAAAACCCTAGCGACACTGTATGAAAAGCCCTCCGCTTCAAATAAGGTATTTCTCATGAAGCGTTTATTTAATATGAAAATGGCAGAAGGTGGATCTGTTGCAGATCATTTAAATGAGTTTAATACTATTACTGGTCAATTATCTTCTGTGGGTATCAATTTTTATGAAGAAATTAGGGCTCTCTTGATTTTGTGTTCTTTGCCTGAAAGCTGGAATGGCTTGGTAATGGCGGTGAGTAATTTTGTTCCTGGATCTAGTACCCTAAAATATGATGATGTGATCGGTGTTATTTTAAGTGAGGAAACTCATAGAAAATCCTCAGGTGGATCTACATCAGGAAGTGCTTTAAATGCACAAAGCAGGGGCAGAACGACTGAAAGAGGAAGTAACTCTGGAAATCGTGGGAAATCAAGAGGAAAGTCAAAGGGGAGGAGGTCTCAATCAAGAGGACCAAATGATTGCTGGTACTGTGGGAAACCAGGGCACAAAAAGAAAGATTGTCTGACTCGAAAGAAAAATGAAGGAGATAAATCAGATGGAGACAAAAAGGCAAATGTGGTAAGTAACAAATCCGAAGAGGATGCTTTGCTTCTGTCTTTAGAGAGTGTTGATGATTCATGGGTTTTAGATTCTGGTGCTTCTTTTCATGCTACACCTCATAGAGGTTATTTCATTGATTATGTCCAAGGGGATTTTGAGCTTGTTTATTTGGGGGATAATGAACCCTGTTAGATTGTTGGAAAGGGAAAAATTAAGATTAAGTTGCAGAATGGGAATCATTGGCTACTACATGAGGTAAGACATGTTCCAAACCTGAGTAGGAATTTAATTTCAGCAGGGCAACTCAGTGATGAGGGTTGTGTAGTTACTTTTAATGATAAAAATTGGAAGGTTTCAAAAGGTTCCCTTGTAGTAGCAAAAGGTGTGAAAGTAGGCACCTTATATCTTTGTACAGGTCATATTGTTCCTTCTACTTTGATTGTTTCAGAGAAAAATGAATATTCAGGAACAATTACTGCAGTTGAGCAGGGAGAACAAATAGCTGCTGTAGATTCTGATACAACGTTGTGGCACAATAGACTTGGGCACATGAGTGAGAAAGGTATGAAAGTACTTCATTAAATGAAAGTTTTACCAGGTCTAAAATGTGTGAATATGGATTTCTGTGAAAGTTGTGTGTATGGAAAACAAAAGAGAGTGAGTTTTGTAAAGACTGGGAAGGAAAACAAAAAGGAGAAATTAGAGCTTGTGCATACAGATGTATGGGGACCGGCTTAGGTATCTTCCCTTGGTGGCTCTCATTATTATGTTACATTTATTGATGATGCAACTAGAAAAGTATGGGTTAATTTCCTTAGACAAAAATTTGATGTATTTCAAACTTTTAAGAAATGGAAATGCTTGGTTGAAAATGAGACTGGTAAGAAATTAAAATGTCTCAGATCTGATAATGGTGGTGAGTATTGCAGTCATGAATTTAAATATTATTGCTCCACTAATGGTATTCATAGACAAAAAACTATTCCAAGGACTCCATAGGAAAATGGAGTGGCTGAACGCATGAACAGGACTATAATGGAGCGTGCAAGGAGCATGAGGTTGCATGCTGGGTTGCCCTTACACATGTGGGCGGAGGCTGTCAATACTGCAGTATATTTGATTAATAGAGGACCCTCTACTCCTTTGGGGTATGGTATTCTAGAGGAAGCATGGACTGGTAAGAAGGTGAGTTATTCTTTTCTCAAGACCTTCGGTTGTGAAGCTTTTGCTCATATAGACTCTGAAAATAAAACCAAGCTAGAAGCTAAATCAAAGAAATGTGTCTTTGTTGGATATGGCATTAATGAATTTGGCTATAGGCTTTAGGATTTTGAAAATCATAAAATTATAAGAAGCTGGGATGTCATATTCAATGAAAAAGTGTTGTACAAAGATCTGTTGCAGCAACATGAGAAGAAAGAAGATGATTATGTAGTGCTAGATGATACTCCAAAAGCTGATGTTCCAACCATTCCTCATGATGTGCAACAACTGCAACAAAAAATACCACACACACCAGTGAATGTTAGACGGTCAACAAGGCCAATTAGACCTCCACAAAGGTTTTCTCCCTCTTTGTATTCTATTTTACTTGCTGATGCTGGTGAACCTGAAAGTTATGATGAAGCTGTGCAGGTGGATACTAACATTCAGTGGGAGTCTACAATGAAAGATGAAATGGACTCTTTGCTGAAAAATAAGACATGGGATTTGTGCAAGTTGCCTGTAGGTAAAAAGGCTTTACAGAATAAATGGGTTTACAGGTTGAAAGAAGAGGAAGGAGGTAAGAAAAGATTTAAGGCCAGGTTAGTTGTAAAAGGATTTGCACAGAAAAAGGGAATTGATTTTGATGAGATATTTTCTCCTGTTGTTAAAATGACTTCTATTCGTACTGTTTTAAGTCGTGTGGCTACTGAAGATTTGCATTTAGAGCAGATGGATGTTAAAACAACCTTTCTTCATGGTGATTTGGATGAAGAAATATATATGGCTCAGCCATAGGGTTTTGAGGTTAAAGGTAAGGAGAACTTAGTGTGCAAATTGAAGAAAAGTTTATATGGCTTGAAGCAAGCACCTCGGCAATGGTATCTAAAATTTGACAGTTTTATGCATGAGCATGGATATAATAGGTGTCATTCAGATTACTGTGTTTATTTTAAGAGGTTGGATGATGATAGCTACATTATTTTATGTTTATATGTTGATGATATGCTTATAGCTGGGTCTAACATGGATCATATTAAGGGGCTAAAACGCCAATTAGCACATGCATTTGCTATGAAGGATTTGGGGGCAGCAAAACAAATCCTTGGTATGAAGATTTGCAGAGATAGGAAGAACAGAACATTGACACTATCTCAAGCTGATTATTTTGAGAAGGTGTTGCAACGCTTCTCTATGGAGAATGCTAAAGCTGTCAGCACACCTTTACCTGGTCATTTGAAATTGACTAAGGAGATGTGTCCCAAGACACAGGAAGAGGAGGATAAGATGTCCAAGGTACCCTATGCTTCAGCTGTAGGAAGTTTGATGTATGCTATGGTATGCACTAGGCCAGATATTGCACATGCAGTGGGAGTCGTTAGCAGGTATATGAGTCATCCAGGATTTGAGCATTGGAATGCTATCAAGTGGATTCTCAGATATTTGAGAGGAACATCCAATAAGTGCTTACACTTTGGGGGCTCTACTACTGATTTACAAGGCTATGTTGACTCATATTTGGCTTGGGATATTGATACCAGATAGAGTACTACAGGTTATGTCTTTACTGTTGGTGGGGCAGTCGTGAGCTGGGTTTCTAGGCTATAGAAGATTAATGCTCTCTCCACTACAGAGGCAGAGTATGTTGCTGCTACAAAGGAAACCAAAGAGATGATATGGCTTCAGTTCTTCTTGGAAGAATTGGGACATCCTCAGAAGGATAATTATTTGTTCATAGATAGTCAGAGTGCCATTCAACTTGCTAAGAATTCAGCTCTGCATTCTAAGACCAAACACATATAGTTGCAGTACCATTTCATTCGGTCAGTTTTGGAGGATGGACAGTTAAAGCTGGAGAAGATACATACCAATGAAAATCCAGCAGATATGTTGACAAAGGTTGTAACAAGGGAGAAGCTAAACTCCTCTTCAGCTTTAGTTGGTCTTTTAGACTAAATGTGAATAAAAGACCAGCAGAGTCCAAGGTGGTTTGATCTAGTGGGAGCACCATGCGGTAGTTGTATTGCTACAGGATCAGTCTCCAAGTGGGAGATTGTTGTTTAGTGTGGAGCCTGATTAGTCCCCAAGTGGGAGATTGTTAGATTGTGGTGACTGATCAGGAAAGTACTGTACATACTTCATAAAATTTTTTTTGGGAAGTAGCCGACATATTATGGCCGACATATGGCCGACATGTTATAACCCTAAAGCAGTTTAATACTTGTATAGAAAGGGCTTAGGGTTGGGTATTTTTGTGTGTGGTGATACAAAATTGGTTATTGCGGCAGTATTGAGCTGTAAGGGATTACAAATTGTAATCAGGTTGTAATCACTGGATTGTAATAAGATCGGACTTGCTGTTTGGTGGACATAGCCCGGGGATTGGGTGAACCACGTTAAATCTTGGTGCCTTGTGTTCATTTTTGTGTGTTTTATTATTTTTTGTTATTGGTTATATTTGCATGTAGTTTTTATTTCTGTCTGTGGTTTATCCTAACATTTTCAATTTAATATGTATGTTAATTTATTGTTTTTTCACTTTTAATATGTAAGTAAAATTGTAAATTTACATTGTTAATGAACTTGAATGTTTACATTTTTGTATTTGTTAATTAAAATATAGTTTCGAAAATGTTTATTTGAAAAATTATTATTTTAGATGTTTTGAAATGTACTTAATTTATGTATTTATTACAATGTTGAATGATTAGATTAGATGTAAATTTATTGTTTAAACATGTAATTTTACAAATAAATATAACTTCGACCTAAAACCATATAAACTCGACCTTGTTTTAACTATAACCTTGACCTAAATTCATTCTTTAAAACTATAATCTTGACCTAACGATATAAATAAAACCCTAAACATATAAAATACTTAATCACATAACAACCCACCAAGGGATCCAAACAAAAAACTTATAGTATTTCAAATGATTTTATTTAAATTGTATTGTACTTTGTTTCATAGATCGAAAATGGATGATGTAAACTATTTTATAAATGTATATTCTTTCAACCTTTCATACCCTGTGACATGTACAGTGGATGATTGTGCATTTCGAATTATTTTTCCAAGTGGCATTCGGAAAAAATGTATATAAATTATTTAAATGGATTGAACTGAAGTAGTTAATATAAACTTTCATGTGGATGTATAATTTATTTTACTTTTAGTAGTTTATAATTATTTAAAAATGAAATGTAAATGTGCTCATTAAGGAATGCAATCTCTTATGTTTTTTTATAAATGTAAATTATTGTATGTATGTTATTGCTTTCTTTGTAAAACTTTTGATTAGTTCTTTGGATCCCTTGACTAGGCGTCATTTAGGATTAGTTCTATAATTTCAATTTGTATTGAATTTAACTCTAATCATAACCCTTACTATCATCTTAACCTTAATCTTAATTTGCTAAAACCTACACCAAGTAATATATAAATAATTAAATAACTTTTTACTCTTACCTTGAGTACTAATTTTATAAATGTCAAACCCTAAGATTGAAAGGTAACCCTAGCCCTTAACTAATTAATATTATACTTATAAACCAAATTGAATTAAACCATGATCATAAACCTAATTATATATCTCAACTTAAGAGTAGAAACCTTGAATTTAACCTTAAAAATCCTTTCCCCAACCATTAACCAAATTGAACCATTACCCTAGAAGATTGAACCAAGTTAAACTTTGACCTTAAGACTAAACCAAATCACCCTAAACTAGAACTCAATAATATATTGAACACTTTAAAACAAAATTCAAACCTAACTTTTTTGAATTAATGTTGGTTTTTAATCTAAAAGCTCTAACTATAATTCTATATCTAAAATCAAATTTAGCACTTTAAAACTTAATTCAATTTATTAACTCTTGTCCTAATTGAAACCTAAGCATGTAAACCTAATCAAAAAGTACAAAAAAAATTGAACCCTAATCCTAAAACTAATTAAACATTGATATCAAGGTCTCAAAATGATACATCATAAAAAAATTAGATGAGACTTGAACAAATCAAGGATCTAATTAAGTAACCCTCCCTGACCATCAAGAGGTGGTGGTGTCAATATCAGTGCAAGTAGGAGCCTAGACTAGACCCTTGGATGGGTAGCCTAAATGTTTATTACCTTTGTAGAATGGAAGGCCACATAACAAAATATTGCCTTATTCTATAAAAAGAAATAACCACCCCCTAGTGATATATATAGTAGGATCTTTTTCCTAATTTTACTATCAATTTTTTTGGTTAGAAGATGATGATAGTTCAAAATTATTTAGAAGATAGGGATAAAATGAAAACCATCATTCCTAGAATTAAGATGCATTATTCCAACTGATAAACCCATTTCTATCATAAATCAACTCCTCCATCCAAAAAATTAGTAATGAGACATCCCTACGTCAAGTAATCAATGGAGGGCTCATAAAATTGATCAAGTGATCAACATAGGGCTCATAAAATCCCTAGGTCAAGTAATCAAGTGATCCCCAAGGGTAGATAAGAATCTCATTAAAAATTAGAGACAGGACACTCCTAAATGCGTATCATACAAAATAATTATTGCCAAGGTCTTAGCCTCTACACTAGAAGATATCCTAGCCAAGATCATTAACCCTACACAAAAGTGTTTTGTTAAGGATATTTATGCATATTGGAGAACTTGATAACCTATTGGAAGACTTTGGATTGAGAAACATTTCTAGGATAGAGTGTAGGCATGCTCAAGTAATTGATTATGAAAATGTCTACAAAAGGGTAGAATGGAGTTTCACTATGATGATGTTGCAAGCTGGTGCAGGAGCACCTAGGAAATATGCCAAGTTTCCTAAATCGTTTTTGGCTTGTAGTGGTCTTGGCTAGAACACATGAATAAGGGCTATGTGATAAAGCCCCAAGTGTGTGAGTTGTGTTTGTAAATAGGTTTTTGTTGTGTTTGAGTTTCCAAGTTGCTTCTATGTTGGCAAAATTGCTTAAATTGCTTGTTAGAGCCTAGAATGGTCAAACACTGACCAAGACCCCAGGAGGATGGGAAACATGGAAAATATGTTAAAAGTTGTAATTACATGGAAATAGGTTCATTTAACCATGTTTGAGGCCATGGAGCCATTAAATGCACAATAATGCAAAAGTTGCACTTGGCAACTTTGCAACTTTGCAAAGTTGCTTGACAACATTGACAAAAAGTGCTAAAACTTTATAAGGGCTTCAAGAATCAGTTGGAAACCTATGGGATCTGTTGATTCACATGGGTAAGAGGTATTTAAGACCAATCCAAGTTAGTTTGAGGGTTGGCATATGCTTTTGTACGAATTTTGGCATTGGAATGAAGAGCAAACTGAGCATTTTGATGACAGTTTTCTGATTTCACCCTTCATCCACACCTTTAATGGATTGCTAGGGTTGCTGTTTTCATGTGATTTTATAGTGTATGGAATGTATATGCTTTGGTAAAGATTAGGAGTTTGTTTTATCAGTTTCATTACTAGTTTGAAAAATCTTTTTAAAGTTGCCAGTTCGCTGGTCTGTACACAACAATCAACAAAGAAATCTCTATAACTTGAATTCCAATGGTGGAACCATGATGGCCTTTTGGAATCAAGTAATAGACTGTATAAACAATGTAAATATGTATTTTTGTCTTTTTTTTCAGAGGTTTGTTATTTTTTCCAAGAGGCCCTAGGCGAGTTTGCATACCCGGCTAGGCAATGAAATCAGCAAATAAGTGTTTGAAAGGGGCATAGAATGGGGTGTTGGGTGTAATACAAATTCATGGAAGGAAAGAGTGGTGAGTGAAGGAAGTTAATTCCAGGATTTCATTCATTTAGAGTCCATTTGAGTGGTGGAAGGAAGAACTCTCTATATTCCTGTTCATACAAACAAGAAACCCTTGTAAATAGACATATTTTTGGAAATCCCTTGTACGGATGACCTAGGTGTTGCAGACCTAAAAAATCTTCAAGGGGAGCCAAAAGGGTATCCAAATCATAAATTTTTTTGAGTACTTCTTAAGGGTTTGAGGAGATATAAGCCAAAAATCAGTTTTGGAGGCCTAATTTTGTTATTAGTCTTGGTAGCCCTCTTAACTATGCAATCTTCAAATTGATTGAAAACCCAATACTCCAATTAACTTAGTGATCCTAAAAAATATTTAATGAGACCTAATACAAGCCTTTGAATTCAATATAGCCAAGAATGCACTCCTGGAAGCCAGTTGTCAAGAACGGTGCAATGAGAGCACTAGGGAGACCCCATGGTGAAATAGAGTTTTGAGTTGATTGGTGAGGATTAGTGTAATAAGGGAATAGAGAGAAGATTCCCATGGAGTAGGGTATAGGATAAATACCCTAAGAGGCTAGGAGAAAGCCTAAAGTAAGTTCTAGTAGTTGAGGCTAGAACCTTGTTCAAGATCCTCCCCATCAAATTGGTATCAGAGCCTTGAAAGGTTTGGGACAAGACATTGTGTATGTCTTATTTTGGAAGTGAGTCAGTGGGAGAAACCACCATGGTAACAAATGCTGAGTTGGCAAAGGAAGTGACAGAACAAAGGGAGAAAAATAGGCTCCTTGAGGAAGCCTTAGAAGCTATGAAAGATAAGCTTGATGAAGTGGTAGAGACAGCTGGAAAAATGAAAGAGAAGTTGGAAATTAATGAAGAAAAGGGAAAGGAAGAGAATGAAGAGGACTATGTACCTGAACCTGATCCTCCATTACAAGAGGAACCTTTCCTTAAAGCCATCAAGGTATTGGGTGGCAAATCTCTTGAGGGGATACCCCTATTTACTGGTAAGATGAATTCAGAGTTGGTCATGGAATGGATTGAAGGGATGGAGAACCATTTTGAATGTGAAGGCGTATCAGAGGCACAAAAGGTGAAGGTTGCCAAAGCAAGATTAAGGGGACCAGCCCTAACATGGTGGAAGTTCATTCAAGAAGAGAGGGAAAGAGAAGGCAAGAAACCTATCTCTAATTGGAAAGCTATGGTGGCAAAAATCAGAGATAACTATTTGCCTGAAGACTATGAAATCCAGCTACACAAGAAGAGACAAAGCTTGAAGCAAAAAGATTTGGATGTGGCCTCCTATACTGAAGAGTTTCAAAAACTTTGCTTGAGATCCAAGGTCCAAGAGGAGGAGAGCATCAAGGTGGCTAGATATTTAGGTGGTTTGAAATGGAGTATTCAAGAGGAGATCAGTCTTTGGACTCCTACTACTGTTCATAAGTGTTTTCAATTGGCACTCAAAGTGGAAGATAGGAATAGAAGGAAACAAGACTCTAACTCTAGGGGTAGAGGAAGAGGGAGAGACTCTAGAGGACATAGAGGTGGTTATGGGGGAAGAAGCAATGAACCCAAGGCCACAGGAGACTCCAAGTTGATTGAGCAAAGTGGAGAAACAAGTGGAAGAGGTAATTTCACTAGAGGAAGAGGATTTGGTGGTGGAGCTAGAGGCAGATCAAACAATTTCAGCAGGGGTTCACATTTTCCAAACATGAAATGTTACCATTGTGGACAACTTGGTCATCCAGCCTATAGATGTCCTGAGAAGGCATCATCTTCCCAAGGGGATAAGAAGATAACATATGTTCAAGAAGAATGCAGCAACAATATAACTTCAGAAGTGAATCTTGATTCTGAGAAGGGAGAAAATCTGATGTTTAGAAGAGTTTTGATCAAGGAGCCTAGCAAAGAAGAGCCTAAACAAAGAAGGGCACTTTTTAGAATAAAATGCAAGATACTTGGTAAGGTTTGCAAAGTTATTGTTGATTCAGGATCAACTGATAATATCATCTCTGAAAAGGCTGTCCAAAAGCTCAAGCTAACAAAGATTCCTCATGATCATCCATATAGAGTCACATGGCTGAATAAAGGGCAGAATGTGTTGGTAAATGAACAAGTTTGGGTGGATTTTTCAATTGGAGGATATCAAGACAAAATTCTTTGTGATGTGTTGCCCATGGATGCTTGTCATCTACTCTTGGGTAGACCGTGGCAATATGATAGGGATGCTGTCTATCATGGGAAGAAGAACTTGTATACATTCAAGAAAGGAGGAGTGACATACAAAATCCAATCACTTGTTGAGGAAGGCATAGATGCAACAACAGATCAGCGTGTTCTACTCATGAGTGGAAAAGAATTCTTACATGATTTCAAGGAGAACAATGAAGTTGGGTTTGCCATAGTTGTGAAACCAAAGGAGAAAGATGCTGTCAAACAAACACCATTGCCAAGAGAGGTAAAAGAACTATTGGATCAGTTCAAAGACATCATAAGTGATGGAGAACTTGCCACACTCCCTCCACAAAGATCTATTAGTCATCAAATAGACTTTGTTCCTAGATCCTCATTGCCCAACAAGGCTGCTTACAAGATGACTCCAGATCAGAATAAAGAAATTGCAAGACAAGTACAAGAGCTACTTGACCAAGGTCTCATTCGGAAGAGTATTAGCCCATGTGTTGTACCAGTTGTTTTGGCACCAAAGAAAGGAGGTAAGTGGAGAATGTGCACTGATTCTAGAGCCATAAATAGGATAACAATTAGATATAGGTTTCCTATTCCTAGAATAGAAGATCTAATGGATTGTTTGGGGGGTGCTAAGTATTTCTCCAAGATAGATCTCAAGAGTGGCTACCATCAAATCAGAATGAAGGAGGGTGATGAATGGAAAACAGCCTTCAAAACTACGGAAGGACTTTATGAATGGCTAGTAATGCCATTTGGCCTCTCTAATGCACCTAGTACATTTATGAGGCTAATGAATGAAGTGTTGAAGGACTACATAGGCATTTTTTTAGTGGTTTATCTTGATGATATTCTCATTTTCAGCAAGACTAAAGAAGAACACATGAAGCATTTGGCAATTGTTTTAAAAAAGTTACAAGAAGAAAAATTGACCATTAATCTTGAGAAAAGTGAGTTCTTGAAACAAGAGTTGGTTTACCTTGGTTTTGTCATTTCACAAGGTAACTTGAAGATGGATGAAAGTAAAATAGAAACCATTCTAAACTGGCCTACACCTAAAATAGGGGCTGCAGTAAGAAGTTTCCATGGTTTGGCACAATTCTACAGGAAGTTTATAAGGGGTTTTAGTGAGATATGTGCACCAGTATTAGACACCATCAAGGGAGGACTAAAAACTAAGTTCTTGTGGACCAAAGAAGCCAATGAAGGGTTTGAAAGGTTGAAGAAAGAGGTAGCTACTAAACCCATTTTGGTTTTACCTAGTTTTGACAAGTTGTTTATTGTAGAATGTGATGCAAGTAATATTGCTGTTGGGGCTGTATTAAGCCAAGAAGGAAGGCCAGTAGCATTCTTTAGTGAAAGGCTAAATGAATCCAAATCTAGGTACTCATCCTATGACTTAGAATTGTATGCATTGGTGCAAGCACTTAGGAAGTGGAGGCACTATCTTTTACCTAAAGAGTTTGTTGTATACACTGATAACCAAGCATTGAGTTACATCAACACTCAAGAGAAGTTGAGCCTAAGACACATCAAATGGATGGAGTTCCTACAATCCTACACATTCACCATCAAGCACAAGAAAGGGCAGATAAATAAAGTAGCTGATGCATTAAGTAGAAGGCTGCTTACTATCCAAGAAATACAGTTAGAGAGTATTGGAGTTGAAGGTTTCAAAGACCTATATGCTGATGATGAAGACTTCTCAGAGGCCTACAAGGTATGTGTAGAGTTTAACAATCATTTTCATAGCAAGTTTGCTAATTACACTTTGCAAAATGGGTTGTTATTTAGGGGAAATCAATTATGTGTGCCTAGAGGATGAATGAGAGAAAATCTGATCCAAGAGAAGCATAATGGAAGCCTTAGTGGACACTTTGGTTTGAACAAAACATTGGAGTTGGTGGAAAGATTCTACTATTGGCCTAGGATGCAAAGAGATATCCGGAAGTATGTTGAACAATGCATGATTTGTCAAAAGGCCAAGGGAACTTCTACAAATGCAGGATTGTACCAGCCCTTACCCATTCCAAATAGGCCATGGGAATGCATCAGCATGGACTTCATAGTGGGCTTACCAAGAACAACATCAGGTTTGGATAGTGTGTTTGTAGTTGTGGACAGATTTAGCAAAATGAGTCACTTTATTCCTTGTAAGACTACTCATGATGCTAGCTATATTGCTCACTTATTTTTCAAAGAAGTTGTAAGGATTCATGGCTTACCAATCAGTATAGTTTCAGATAGAGATGTTAAATTCATGGGGCACTTTTGGAAGACCTTGTGGAGAAGGCTAGGTACTAACTTGGCACATAGTTCAGCTTACCATCCCCAAACTAATGGTCAAACTAAGGTAATTAATAGGGTGCTTGGAAACCTTCTAAGGTGTTTAACAAAGGAGTATGGCCAAGTGTGGGATCAAGTCCTACCACAAGCTGAGTTTGCCTACAATGATAGCACAAATAGAACTACCGGTAAGAGCCCTTTTCAAGTTGTTTATGGTTATCACCCAAGAGGAGTTTGTGAGCTACGAGAATTAAAGAATCAAGAAGAGATTAGTGGACATGCAGATGATTTTGCCCAGTCCATGAGAGAGGTACATGAGCAGGTCAAGAAGTCCTTGATAGAGGCTACTCAAAGGTTAAAGACTAAAGTAGATGAAAGGAGGAGAGATTTACAATTTGAAGTAGGATATTTGGTGATGGTACACTTGAACAAGGCTAGACTTCAAAAAGGTGTTCCAAGCAAGCTTCAAATGAGGAGGATAGGGCCTTGTAAGGTTCTAGCTAAGTATGGCCCAAATGCCTACAAGATTGAGTTGCCAAACAATCTAGCCATCTCTCCCATCTTCAACATTCAAGATTTGGTTAAATACAAGGGTCCTAATGTCATGGAAGAGGAACACATCATAGAGGTAGATAAGAATATTCCAGAAATCAGTATTCCTCTCCAAACCAAGCCTCAAGCTGAAAAAGTTCTAGATTCAAGAGTAAAGAAGAAGACTAGGCATGGAATTTATATGGAGCATTTAGTAAAATGGAAGAACCAGCCTGAATTTGAAGCGACATGGGTAGCTGAACATGAATTCAAAAAGAGAGGTATCAGTCAAGATCTCTTGAATACTGACCCACCTTAAGTTTTTTTTTGTCATAGGGGGAGAATGGTGCAGGAGCACCTAGGAAATATGCCAAGTTTCCTAAATCGTTTTTGGCTTGTAGTGGTCTTGGCTAGACCACATGAATAAGGGCTATGTGATAAAGCCCCAAGTGTGTGAGTTGTGTTTTTAAATAGGTTTTTGTTGTGTTTGAGTTTCCAAGTTGCTTCTATGTTGGCAAAATTGCTTAAATTGCTTGTTAGAGCCTAGAATGGTCAAACACTGACCAAGACCCCAGGAGGATGGGAAACATGGAAAATATGTTAAAAGTTGTAATTACATGGAAATAGGTTCATTTAACCATGTTTGAGGTCATGGAGCCATTAAATGCACAATAGTGCAAAAGTTGCACTTGGCAACTTTGCAAAGTTGCTTGACAACATTGACAAAAAGTGCTAAAACTTTATAAGGGCTTCAAGAATCAGTTGGAAACCTATGGGATCTGTTGATTCACGTGGGTAAGAGGTATTTAAGACCAATCCAAGTTAGTTTGAGGGTTGGCATATGCTTTTGTACGAATTTTGGCATTGGAATGAAGAGCAAACTGAGCATTTTGATGACAGTTTTCTGATTTCACCCTTCATCCACACCTTTAATGGATTGATAGGGTTGCTGTTTTCATGTGATTTTATATTGTATGGAATGTAGATGCTTTGGTAAAGATTAGGAGTTTTTTTTATCAGTTTCATTACTAGTTTAAAAAATCTTTTTAAAGTTGCCAGTTCGCTGGTCTGTACACAGCAATCAGCAAAGAAATCTCTATAACTTGAATTCCAATGGTGGAACCATGATGGAATTTTTGAATCAAGTAATAGACTGTATAAAAAATGTAAATATGTATTTTTGTCTTGTTTTGCAGAGGTTTGTTGTTTTTCCCAAGAGGCCCTAGGCGAGTTTGCATACCCGGCTAGGCAATGAAATCAGCAAATAAGTGTTTGAAAGGGGCATAGAATGGGGTGTTGGGTGCAATAAAAATTCATGGAAGGCAAGAGTGGTGAGTGAAGGAAGTTAATTCTAGGAGTTCAGTCATTTATAGTCCATTTGAGTGGTGGAAGGAAGAACTCTCTATATTCCTGTTCATACAAACAAGAAACCCTTGTAAATAGACATATTTTTGGAAATCCCTTGTACGGATGACCTGGGTGTTGCAGACCTAAAAAATCTTCAAGGGGAGCCAAAAGGGTATCCAAATCATAAATTTTTTTGAGTACTTCTTAAGGGTTTGAGGAGATATAAGCCAAAAATCAGTTTTGGAGGCCTAATTTTGTTATTAGTCTTGGTAGCCCTCTTAACTATGCAATCTTCAAATCGATTGGAAACCCAATACTCCAATTCACTTAGTGATCCTAAAAAATATTGAATGAGACCTAATACAAGCCTTGGAATTCAATATAGCCAAGAATGCACTCCTGGAAGCCAATTGTCAAGAACGGTGCAATGAGAGCACTAGGGATACCCCATGGTGAAATAGAGTTTTGAGTTGATTGGTGAGGATTAGTGTAATAAGGGAATAGAGAGAAGATTACCATGGAGTAGGGTATAGGATAAATACTCTAAGAGGCTAGGAGAAAGCCTAAAGTAAGTTCTAGTAGTTGAGGCTAGAACCTTGTTCAAGATCCTCCCCATCACAAACCCTCCATCCAATATTAAATGTCAAATGGTGTCCTCTCTTATGATTGGTGTCAAGGTTTTAGTAAAGAAATTAATGGGGTTAGATCATAATTTTTAGGACTCTCTAATTCAATTATGAAAGGGTGTCCTGTTGCATCCTCTTTATTTTTTATTGTTGAACATTGACTCATTACATTATCTCCTTAGAGATAACTAGTTGTCTCTAAAAGTTAGAGGATCTACTCTCCAAATAATTAATAAGTATCTAATGTACATAGTTTGTTGATAATATATTTTTATTCCTTTTAATCTAGAAGAGTGTAACACGAGTCATTTAATGATCAAATTGGACCTCTTTTCGTTGTATCGGGTAGTAAGATTTATGTCTCTACATCTATCTTATTGGGGCTAAATATTGAGTTCCCTACCTTGTGTAGTAAATATGGTATTAGATGGAGATTTCATAATTAAGTGGTTAGGTACCTAGGGATTCCATTTGTAGTAAACCCTAACATATAAATGAAATGTGTCTTTATATCAACAAGAAAATCTTTGGAAAAATCAACAACTGGAACTCTAATTATCTCACTTTGGTCAGTAGAATTCAAGTATGTTAAAAGATTCTCTCCTTGAATATTGGGTGTAAGTTTGTCTTCTTCCTACTCATTTTATTTAAATCAATTTGGTCTTCTATATAAATCTATTAGGACAATTTTGTGGATAGCCAAGAGATTACACTGGCAATAAACTGGATAGCCAAAGCTTCATAAGGTAATGAATTATGAATTATGATTAGAATTAGGATTATTATATGGTTAGGGATAGGGTTCACATGTAAATTAGTTCATTACCTGACATGATCTACACTTATAGTTTGCATTAAAAAGCGGATAATAGTTAGGATTCAAACTACAATCATAAATATTTTTTAATCAAATCATAATTCTATCTCTAAGATTTCATTAGATAATTGTAACCTTAACTCTTGTCTTAGGACCATAATAAATATCCAAAATAGGTAAATATAATTTTAACTAAAACCATAGTCCTAGGTAAGTACCCTAACATTAAAGGATCGCAATCATTATAATAATCTTAAGCTTAGCCATCATGAAAACTGTTAACATAACAAAATTGTAAACCATAACCTTGTCATAATCTAAACTTTGTTTCATCCTGAGACATGAACATGTATAATCCATAATGATTTCATACTTAAAAATTTAGTATTTAATGTTTAATTTGACTTAAGTTTTTAACTTTATTTATTTAATTGATATGATTTTAATAAAGATATGTGCATTTATATAGATCTGGTTGATAAATATTAGATTTAAATTTTATTAAATAGTAATTTTATCATGTATTATGTTGTGATGTATTTTTGATGTGTTTTATGTTTTATGTTGTTTAAATATATATGCAGATTATATTTAATGGACCCACTGCCACCCCCTCCCCCTCCCATACCCCCACCTCTGCCACCTCCATCTCCACCTCCACCTCCACCTCCACCTCCGACTCCGCCTCCACCCACACCTCCACCACCCATCGTGAATGAGCTCCGCGAGACCATGAGGCATAACCTCAATGACCTCATGAGTGATATAGAGGCTATCTGACATGAGAGGCACCCCCCACCCCCTCACCTACTGCATCTTCCAGATAGCATGCAAGGCGTGGTTGACTCCATTCATCATTTTGATTTAGACATCAATTCATTTAGATCATGGAGGGAAAGCATGCATGCCTTCTACTCTAATGGCTTATCATACAAAGAGGTTTATAACCTACATATAGGTAAAGGAAATTTTCAACATTATTTTGTAAACCCCAAGACAGATGAACCAATTAGTGATAAGAAGCCTTGCATTTCCATTAGGTGGTGTACACATCCGTACATAGCAGCACATTTCTGGGAAAGGTGGTGGATGGTATTTGACCATCCACCACACGCTAACCATGAGGTGCCCATGTACTTCCTTAAGAATTTATGGGCTGAGTGTGAGTTGGATTTGAAACCCAACTATTTTGATATGAAATCATTTCAGGGGGTTGGTAGAGCGATGCCTCAAGATAGGCCTAGGGCAAAGCTGAGTGACAAAATGAGAAACCGTAGGTGAGCTGAGCCCCTTGTACCTATTCCTGTGCCTATTATGCCTACTCCTCACCATCATCATGCAATTTCATCTGCTTTTACCCATTTGAGTGCCCTTTCAAGAAATTTAGTATAGCAGTGGACGCAAGCGGTACATGCTCCTCCACTTGGACATGTTTGTACTAGCTGTGGAGGCATATGCACAAGCCCCCAGAGTGATCCTAATGCAGCACACAATGGCCATTATGCTAAGGGTGTAGATTTTGATGATGATGTATACGCTACCCGTGGTGATGGTAGTGACAAGATAGACATGTCATCATTTGTTGACCTCCTGTAGTAGGGAGAGCTTGGAGAGAGTCAAGAGCAACAGGTAAAATTTTAATTTCAATTTAAATAAAAAGTGCACATAATTATTTACTTTCTAAATACATGTGTAATTGTATTAACTATATTAATTTGTACTTTTCAAATAACAGAGGATGGATGACACTATTCCTCCTAGGAGGCAATATAGTCTTTTTTCGAGACCTACCAATGTTGGCATCCCTTATACTGTATACACTTTGAATTACACTGTAAAAATGTACATTCAAATTCAAATTTAATAACATGTGCTCATATGTTCTTTTTATTTGATTTTGTAGAGATTGTCTACATCTACACATACTAATGTTAGTACAAGTCCTACTCCAGTTACCACTGAGGCACAGCCTCAAATACATGCAGCATGAACTTTTGCCTGAAGAAAAATAATTTGTATTATTTTTATGTATGTACATTATTCTTAACTTATAATTTGAACAATTTTGACTCGTATGTATATATATTTTATGTGTTTTGATTTTACGAACAGGAGCATGGATATCATACTCATCCATACAGGCCTCGGTATAGTCTATTTTTGACTCCATCTTATGATTATCATGCTAGCATACCTGTAGACACATCTGTGACATTGGCTACCACTTAGGTATGATATATACATTATATATGCATGTTTAATTTATAGTTTATAAAAAATATAGTGTACAAATTATGTACTTTGTAATTATTCATGTATATTTAATTTTGACTAAACGTTTATGTATCCATAATTTTAGGACTACGTCACCATGAGTGTTGCTAAGAGCACATGACTTAGCTAGATGGAGGTACCTACATTGTCATTTGAGGTCAGTATTGTGATTTATTTACATAATGTATCGTTCATTATGCTCTAAAATCAAATTAAAAAAATGTATGTATTGTAAATCACAGGACCTCAACACTGCTGCATTTGGTAGTTTTGACAGTGCGCCTCCTCCCGTTACTAAGGGACACCCATCTCATGTGGTATAATTTATTTTATTATGTAGTGAATATTTAAGCAAGTACATGATGAGACGTGCCTCATGTTACACAGGGTGATACATCTACCTCACAAGGTGTTCGACATGACGAGATGACTCATATTACACATGATGATCCATCTAAGTCCTCTTCATGTGGAGCAAAGAGGACATTCGATCAGATAGATTAGGTCTTGTTGGCACCTATAGATTGTGTTTTTATGATGTATATATATTATTTATGATGTATGTACACTTTGTGTTAGGATAGTTAAAACTGTATGTTAGACCATGTATTTTTTCACTTCATAGATCATGTTATGATGTATGTTAGACCATGTACTATTTTTTTATGATTTCTTATCATGCTTGCATATGTAGTACATATATTACTATGTTTCACCATGTTTTAAGTATATTCAAACCATTTTCTTTATTCTGACATATTTTATTCATGAACATATGACACATTTTGTAAGTATATATGCAAGATGAACAATAATTTTAACTATCTATAGAGCATTATTGGATAAATATCACATCAAATTTATGCATTGAGATTCATACAAATAAAATTGACCTACTCGATTAAAAAATGTATTGATAACGTACTTAACAATGTATCATAAGTGATCTTAATGTGTTGTTTGGTAATGTAAGACTCATTATCACCTAATATGACCTATTATGTGGTAGTAAACATATGAATACCTATCATAACCTATAACAGACATAATGACTTATTAGGACTCCCATGTCCCCTTAAGACACACATGTATGGATAACGTACCTAACAATGTGCATCATAAGTGATCTTAATGTGTTGTTTGGTAATGAAAGATATAATCAATACAATGAATAAAATGAGTAATGATCTAACATATAATCAATACAATGAGTAATGATCTTTAAATTATCATGTGCAAGTGACTTGTTTTTAATATTACAATCAATAGTAATTTGAAACTTCAAACAAACATTAATTTAAACATGCTTGATCGTAAAAGTAATGGAACAAAATAGGAGGTCATTACTTAAATTGACAATTAATTTATAATAATTTATCAAGTGCATATACCTTTAACTTTCAAATAGAAGTAAACTCTCATTTTTGAATTAGTTTGTACAACATATTTCACAATATATGTAAGACAATGTCAATGATATATTTATAGTTCACTGAACTCATTTGAAACATAAAATTGGTTGAACACATCTCTTCAAATGAGGTCCTGTAAAATAAAAATGTAAAACAAAAACACACATGTTAATAAAAACATAAATTATTATTCAAGGTATCTGAACTATGTAAATATATATGTGTAATTTGTATGTACTTACTATGTGAAATTGCACAAGATGTTGATGTTCGATCCACTTTAACATTTAAATTTG